>JBAWJU010000028.1:0-475974 GCA_037356035.1 Xylaria sp. Z50
AATTTTTTTTATAAAAAAAATTTTTTTATAAATTTTATAAAAAAAAAAAAAAAAAAAAAAAAAAAAAAAAAAGCTAATTTTAATACTGCCGAGTTAAAAACTTATTACTTAATTTTTTAACTTAGCTAAAGCTAATTTTTTTAGCTTAAAGTAAAAGCTAATATAATATTTAAGCTTTTAAATATATAGCAAAATAGCTTACGTATACTTAAAAAGCGGTTTAAAAAGCAGTTTAAAAAGTTGTTTAAAAAGTTATCTAAAAAATTATTTAAAAAGTTATCTAAAAAGTTATCTAAAAAATCGTTTAAAAAGTTATTTAAAAAGTAAATTAATTACTATATAAAGTTTTATATATAGTAATAAGTTTAAAATTAGCTTAAAAAGTAAATAAATTACTATATAAGGCTTTATATATAAAAAATAGCCTTAGAGTATTTATATATATATAAAAAAGTTAGCAATTAAGGCTGGTGTTAGTTTGTATGGCATTGTATATATAACGCCTCCTGCCTGCACTCCTAAGACCTTGTTTTATAAGTGTAGAATTTACTTAAAACGGCAGTTTCTAACTCTTTTTTGGTAAGTAGAAGAAGCATATATTAAGCCGCATCACAGCAAGCGGCACATCAGCCGCCCGACAGAGGCAGGTAAGATGACAGTGTTGACAGTGTTTCAATAGCCCCTTCTCCCAGAAAAAACTCCGATTCCATCCCACGTCCTGGACAGGGACGTCTAGAATATTTCCTATCTAGTCGAATGAGGCCCCCAGCACCTGCACGTAGCATGATCTACACCACATAGCCCGGTACTTGCGTGCGTACACCACACAAGCCGTAAAAGTACGAAGGAGCGAAGAGATATGCCTGTGGTAAGACCACGCGGACAGGGTAGCAACCGGCATCGCCGACCGGGACCGCGGCGTTCGTCCTCATGGCGCCTTGCCCTGTCTCAGTCCGCTCTGGTACGTTATGTACGACGGACGCCGCGTGTCGGGGATCTGCAGCAAGCATATCATTTCGTTTCGTGCGATAATGTAGTGGATTTTCGGCAAGGTGCGTAGTTTCTTTCTAGCCCTTTTTTTCTCCCCTTGACATCCGTGAACGCATGTTCCCCCCCTTGTTGAATGTCTATGATTTGACGGACTACGAGCCGGGGTTCGCATAGTTGATAGATTAGAGCCTCGGAGCGGCCAATGACAAATCGACGCCGCCATATTTTCCCCATGCCAGAGGGTCGGAGCGCATTAGCTGTGGTGTGGTGTAGAATATGTATTGTACCATGCGTGTGGGCCGGCTACCGAGCTGCTAACCTACGGAGAGCGAGAGGCTGTGAAAGCTAAGAAAGTTCCGTTTTGCAATAGCTTCGAGATGGGAACGTCCAGTTTGCGGATTCTATCAGGGATCTCGAGTGGTATTCCTACAAGCCACTTACGGCATATCTACGTACGCCGCATTACACTCGAGGTATTCACCACATCCTCGTATCCCCCTAAATGCTTGCCTATCCGTCTGCTCCCACCGCTCCACCACGTAAATGTCCGTTCGGGCCCGTTGAAGCCAGCTATCCACTAGCCGCTTCGCTGTGCCTCGTGCCACGCCCGTAGTAGCTCCGCCCTTGTGATCCTCCAAGCGCCTCTCAGCATGAAACAACAGTCCACCACTGCTTCTAAATTCTCTCATAGTCACGTCTACCCGAGCAATGGGCTGGCTGTGCGAGACACGCAGCAGATGATGCAACGGGAACAAGCGCCGTCGATCCCAACATGACAGTTACATTTTAGTAGCGTAGCGCACAGCACAACACCACCGTAGATAGACTAGAATCCACTCGGAATTGCAAAGTCCCGTACTGGCACTAGAAGAACGAGAGGGAAAATTCTGTCCTGCAATCCTCGCATGTCGAGACCCTTCTCCTTCCCCCAAAATATCTACACGTTCAGCGTCAAACCACGTGTTCCCACGACACCCCCGGGTAACGGAAGCAGGGAGGTTTGTGATGGATCTGGGCAAGCCAGGGACAAGGGGGGACTGGAGGCGCGATGAACTGATTCGACGAAAGGCTCAAATGAGATAATTTACCCCCGAATCTGACAGCCCTTCAGTGATCATCCCTCCACTCACTAACGTACCTCTGCCTTCTGCCCTGTAGGGCTGGCCCCCTCTAGTGCCAAGCCGTTAGCCAACCGCAGGATGGCCCCTGTCTGCTGCACGAATTGTAAATTGTAACATCGAATGCACCACCACCCTTTCCCCCCTCCCTCCCTCCAAGCTCAGAGAGCCCAGCCCAGCCCTACGAAGCTCGCCCACCTCCAGGCTCCCTAACATTCATTCCCAAAACGACTGGCGCTGCCTTGGCTCGAACCCCAATCATCCCCTTTTCACCTCCCTTCTTTCGGGTACTTGTGTACATAGTAGCTATACATTCATCCATCCCATCCCACCTCTACCATGCAAGGAACTTTTTTCTTTTCCGACGACCTTGTTCTGCAACATAATGCCGCGGCTCTTTTTTTCCCTTACATGTTCCTTGATCCATACCGCCTCCTATTTTCCCCCCTTGCTCTATGACACCCTTTTGCTTTCTACGTAGGTTTCCAAACCGGGCTTAATCAATGTGACTGGTTTGCGAAAAGTAGCGGGAGGCGGATGAGGCGGTGAACTGAATACGAAAAGGGAGGGTAGAAGAAGAGATAGCTACTACTGTAGGGAAAGCCATTGGCGGGGAAGACCATGACGATGTTGCATCCTACCTGCGTCTAGTTGTGATCACGAGTGGGGATCTAGTTCTGCCCCCTGCTAGTCTCCTGAAGTACCTATACACCACACTCGACAAGTGTTAGTTGTATGAAAAAATTGTATTGCATAGAGTACATTGGAATGATATGAACTGATTGATTATCTCTACTATGTATATGCTGGAGTCGGTTTTAGCCACGACGTTGATTCGTCCTGAGCTCATTTCCCCACGTCTATTTGTATGGTATCTCTAATTTCCTTCTACTTTCCCTCTATGCAATGATGCCTCTGATAACCAAAAAGGGATGGATGAAGGGTTATAGGCAATAGGAGAACGAACCTTCAGCCCAATTTTCTGTATCCGTGATAAATTCTTGATGCCTGGCGCAACTGGCGAGAGTATAGAAATCAGGTCTCGCTGGGAGGTACCATACGTATTAATTCTAAGTAACGACGCTGAACCTGCGCGTCATTTCGAACGTAAACCTAGTTCAAAAACAGTGTACACGCGTGAGTCACCTCCGTCTAAGCGTGTTCCCTTCTTTTCCTCTTAGCCGGTCGTTGTTCATCGCCGACAAAGTGATTCTTTTCGATCTGGTGCTGTCGCAAGTTATCCCGCCGATTTTTGTATTCTGAGCTGCAACCCGGGAAGGGGCACTTGTAAATAACAGGCGGGTTAGTTGAATGCTGCATTTTTTTGTGTTTCGCCATGCTGCCTTTGAACCATTGAGGGTCACCTTTCGGTCTATAACCACAAATCTCGCAGCGCTCATTCGCCTCTACTTTTTGCCCAGATGAAGGTAATGTGGAAGGGCCTGGTATCTCACTTCCTTCCCTCTGAGGTTGAGATGGTGGTGTTTGTCTGTAGGAAGCTGAGGATGGAATTTCTGGCGGCACGTCCGATAATGGGGCAGGTGATACTGTGTATGAGTCGCTAGGGGTCTCAGAGGCGTCACTCCTTATGGGTAGATGGCTTCCATCTGGAGTAGCCTGATGAAGCCCCCCCAGAACGAGTGAGGAGGAACCGAAAACCTCAACTCCTTCGGGTTGCTGCGTGGTAGGAATCATTGTATAGGGCCATTCAAATTGCTGGTGAAAGATATTGTCTTCGTACGCATAAGGGAACGGGTACTCCGAATGGCCTTGCTGAGGTTGCTGAAGTTGCTGGGATTCGCGAGAAACGCTTGGAATCAAGCTGTCAAAAAGTGATATACCGAGTGAATGGTATTCTGCTCGTGACCGATTTGCCGGTTGTAAATAGATCTGGTCACAAAGGCCTCGGACGTGGAGGATATACTGGTCTAAGAATTCGTTTGACGAGAAGTGATTCTTTAGTATATGGTTAGCATGAGCGTGATGAGCGGGTAGAACACAGAGAAGCATAGAGAACACTCCTGGCTTAACCAGGCAGGTCGGCTCTATCGATGGCAGAAGATGGTATATCAAATGTTTAGAAAAGGTTGAGTAACCCCAAAAAATCTTTTAACCTTTCTTTTTTAGAAAAAAGAAACGAGAATTTTAGATTCGCTTACCTTTCCCATTTGTATGAGCTCAAGTTCAAGCTTGCGGATTGTAGTATAATACCCTGCTCGAGTATTCTGTAGGATCACTTTCAACTTCGGCAGAATGTCGTCTGAGTCGAGATATCTCCGACACAAATCTTGGACTATGTATGGGGACGCAAGTGTGAAAGCCGAGGGCTGCTGTAAGTTTGACTGATTCGAGCTAAGATGAAGAGACCATAGCTCTGAGTTAACCTCGATAGACTGCTGAGTGTTACTGCGTATCATGGTATTCTCGAGCTCTGCCTCTTGTTAGCATACGTCTCGAATTCTGGTTGCCAGGTTGGAGCACTGAGTTACTAACCATCCAAGAAATTTTGGCCAATGAAAACTAGAGGATCGAGGTTCGCAGTAGCGGCCGAGCCGGTATGATAATCCGGTTCCTTACCCTTATTTCCTGCTGATCTGTTTGCTGAATCCCGACCCCGCCCTCGTGATGTTGATTCCTGCGAATTTTGCTGCCAGATGGCTGTGACAATCTGGTAGTAATTGTCACGATGTGTTATATCAAGAGCCGCACCGTAAGCTAGGGCTTGTTCGTAGAGCTTGTTCGATCGGGCCGTAAGATTGTCTTCATACATAACTAACGACATGGAATATATTAAATGAACGAAGCAGAGATATTCGAGGGGGTCTGATTGAGCGGCATAATTAGGATTTATGGCCCTCCTGAATCTTGCTAGGCCAGCTGCCGCCACTGCCCTCGTTGTTTGCGCTCTAAGGCTGTCGGCGAGTGAGTTATTTTGAAGCCTACTAATCTTCGAAACTGAATTGGAGAGGTGTTCGCCTAAAGCGTCCCACACTTGCTCAACTAAACCCTTGGCCTCTGAGCCGGTCATCTGAGACCCAAGAAAGCCTCGAGGAATGGCTGTCTTCACATTCGGATCCGTAAACATCATATTGACAGAAGTGCTCGATATATCCGTATTTATCGAAGAAAGCCAGGAGTAATCGTCCTTTGGATTGTACGAGAACACGAAAGGGTCTGGTAGTAGCCGGGGTATCGTGGGAGGGAGCTGATTATTTTCGGGTAACTCCGGAACGTCCCCTAATGCATAATGAAAAGGGTTTTCTGGACAAGTAAGTAAATCCATATCTTTCTCTGTGCTGAGCGCATGGTTCTCTTGCAACATCATTGAATTTGCATTAGCACTTAGAGGCGTTATCGGCGAGGCTAACATGGTGTCCCGGCCGGAGGCTGCTGACCATATAGCAGAAGACTTGGAGTTTGTACTCCAAGGGGTGATTGGAGATATGCCATTAGAGCTCGATCGAAGCGATGAGCTTGGGGATAAGTACGTTGTTTGTGGCTTCGTTCTGTAGCGATCAATCTGAGTATTGAGGGCTAACGAGGGCCGTCGTCCACCGCCCGGAGCTCCCATATTCGACTGCATCATAGTTGGAGAACATGGTGATTGTCGTGGCTTTGATATGACGCTAGGCATCGGAGACAATGGAGCATCTCTCATCTCGTTACACGAGCCTAGAGAACTTGGCATGGTGAGGTGTGCGTCATAGTTAACGGCGTCAAGCTCTGCCGCCGGGCGTAATGGTGCTGAGTCTAGCTCAAGGAGTTCTGTGCCATTCAATTCTATGTGAGGTTGCCCGGGTCCTAGCTGTTCGTATTCTCCAGCTCCTCCCCCCAGTGGTGCTGAAACCCCCGCCGACGTCTGGCCATACTGTTCATGAATATCCACGACGAGAGACTCATAGCTAGGAGGGGAGCATTGGGTATTGTTGGTCGGCGGGCTGGTGTTCTCTCGTCGAACTTTAGTGCTACCGATGCTTGAGAAGAAGTTTTTTGCCATGTTGATGATACGTCTTCTCTTCGTAGGTTGCCCGAAACAACACGTACATTTCTTGTCGTTGAAACGCTCGATTTGCATGCATTCGTAGCAAACGTATTCACCTGTCGAAAGATGCTGGCATTGTGTTAGGTGTCTTAGCATTTCTTCATGCTCATCAAAACGTTCGCCACAACGTAAAAGGGGGCACCGCAACCGCTCGCTCGCTGCCATGCGGACTGATCTATTTCGTTTCACGGCAGCCCATACAATAAACCTCTGTCGGGCACAGTCATCTCCCGACGTGCTCTCCCGGGATCTGGACAAGTTAGCATTGCGGTGAATCGTTCCCAAACCGTGAGCCGACTTGTAGGCGAGCTTACACGCATGAGATAGAAGCGCGGGCGCGGGATTCGGATCGCACACTTGACTGTGATCGTCTTCTCATATCCATAGGCGCAGCCGAGCGCGCAATAGATGGCCGACCCGGTGATGGGCCGGTGTCAGTAGACTCATTGTCTACGGAGTTTGACTCGGCGGTGGCGAGATGCTTTTCTGGCTGCATGTCGAAAAGAAGAAATGGCCCAAAGCACAGACATACGCTTGGGGAAGAGAAAAGTGTCTAACGGGGTAATTTAGATCGCCACCTACCCATGTCTTTATCTTAGAGAGATCTGGAGTAGATATCGAGTCTATGGAGGATGACGATGTAGGACTTTGGACATGGTAAGTGGTACCTGTACATTGCCCTAGGACCCACGGCAATGACCGCAGGTTAGGGAATAATACATCCATTGGTGAGCAGGCTCCCTCTGTAATAGATCCCGTGCGCTATGGTCGGCAATGCCCTACAGAATCGTTCGCCGCGCACCATGATGCATTGGACGAGCATGGTAGTGGAGTTGGGAGTTGGGGTCCAAAAACGCTACAAAAACGACTCGGTGAGGTACGCGGACAGGGGTAGGCAACAAGGCAGACATGGGTCGTCTATTGCGCCTTGTCGCCGAGCTGAGTTGCAGCAACGAGTGCTGACTGCAGGACTCGGGCTTTGTCCAATCACAATAGAGAATCCGCATACTGGTGGTCCCGAAGCGAATAAAACTGCGAGCGCAGAACTCGAAGCCATTCGACGTCCTGTAAAATTGTTATCCAGTCCTGAAATGAATCATTCGGCTTTGGACGTATTGCGCGCCAACGAGAGTCGAGAGAGAGCGCACTCGGTTGTTTTCAGATCGGAGAAGACGACGACTTGGCAGGCATGATGCAGAAAGTGAAACCCATCGTCTGTATCCTTATTGCAGTCACTTATTCGCAGCTCGTCACCGGGATAACGTCCGTTCTTGGAGCCAAAGGGGACAGAAGACACCTTGACCCGGGGATGGAGGAAGCTCCTGCATTCTTAGATGTAGGTGACCAACAAGCAGGCAGGCGTGTATACCAGGTAACGCCCGACACGCTAGCTAGCACAAGTAAGAGTGAAAATGGCAATGCAACTTGTTAGTTACTTGTTGCCGATGGGTATTTTCCTGTGAAGGTTACTGAGAATATGGTAAGTAGAGAAAAGATAAGAAATGCTAGGCTAGAAGTGTAAGTAGATTGTTGGAGAGGGAGGCCTAGGCGAGTAGGACTAACAACATCGTGTGGCTAGTGTTGTCGTGAACTTGCTGCTACATAGTATACTACATGGAAGCGCCACTCTGCCGCATTTGTTGAGAGTGAGAGTGAGAGTGAGAGGCTCGCTTAGGACTAAGTAGGCCCTGCCGAGACCAATTAGGAGCAGAGATGCACATCATATCTTATTCAGCAGGACTGGGTAGGCAATCCGTATGCACATGAGGCTTGGTAGGACTTTGAAGAGGTAACAATAAGGAGACAGCACCAACATGCCTGACCTTTTGAGTGCTATCGATAAGTCGAAAGATGGAAGAAATGGGGCACGTTTTATTGACCATAAATAGCCTGGATCCATACAACAGGTACTTTCTTCCCCTCAACTATAAATTAAGGCTGATGCTGCTAACTAAGGTACCTACCTACCTAATGCAGATACTCCCATATTAATTAACCTTACCATACCTAGTATTCAAGTTGATCCGAAGCGTGAGGTCTCATTATTGTAGTAAGGAGCGCGCCGAGTCTAATTAACACGTTACTACCTCGTAATAATTGGAAAGGCGTGGTAACCTCTCAAGGAAACCCCTCACATCATCCAGGTAAGACGGGTAAAAGCATCGTGACTCTGCTTAGAGCTTACACAAAAGCGAAATGTGTGCTGGCTCTACTTCTTTTACTTGGTAGCCAACCAACAAGGCTTTATTATAAAGCCATAACTATTAGCTAAGCATGCATAGCTTACGTTAACACATAACAATTTCATCCGTTCACTCCCGCGGGATTACTAGGGCCCTATATTCTTATCATCATTTCAATGTTATACTGCGGGCTCTGTGCGGGGTAGGATGTTTTACGGTTGCTACATACCTCAGTACCGAAATCCCTTGCTACTTACCTCCGTGACGATGGCACTCGCTCAACACATCAACCCCGCACTGATATTTCCAAGAGATAAGACGATGGAGGTAACTTAACGGCGGCTATGGTGGCATTAAGTATAGTATCATCACGACATGATGCATGTCTCACTACCCGCCTACCTGGCAGATAAGATACTCGACATGCAGCTTTCAAAGTTACAAACAAAGACGCACAGAGTCCACCAACATTGCCGCCGTGCGCTTATTATCATTGATGAGGCTATAACGATGCACTCAATGCAGACATGACATCCAGCTTATTATACCAGCTATGTCATGTCAGCAATACCTTTTCATCTGCCATTACCTGGAATCCATGCTGTGCTAAGGCCTAGCTACCTAGTTAGATTATATACCACTTACAATGTCTATGCATGTAACCATTGCGACCAGTTGCCAAGCTACATGGTAACTAAAGTAGCTCCGCAAGTACACGTACGCAGATAAATCATTGTACCAGCACACCCTAACCGACCAATCCTAGCTCAGGGCCAGGTCTCTTACGATGGTGGTGCTCTGACGAGCAGATTCTTACGTTGGTGCTGTTTCAAAGCTACCTGTCATGTGTTGGAATGGTTGTTTCAAGTTGACAGGGCAGGGCCTCCTAATTGGTTGCTCTCATGACGTTGCCCATAGGCAGGATCTCACCATTCCAACCCCGCGACCATTATGGTATACAACTTCGGAGGGATGGGGAGCTAAGCTGCATTCAAGGCATGATCTACCGCTCTGCGACGGCCAGAATAAGAAAATCCCGTGTGTTAACCCCTCTGAACCCCTCTGAATTCATAAATTTTAGTAACCGTCGGGGCAGGATCGACAATTGAACTGGAACGAGCATCCCAAGACGGACCACGGGCCCCTCGTACTGGCCCGACGTGAGCAAGGGCCTCCCCAACCCCATCTCCTACCGTCTCCGGTAATGCGATAGTCTAGGTAGCTAAGACAGTCGAGAATTCCTCCAAAGGGATGGAATATCCAATGGTTATAAAAAAATTTATCATGTAGACGACGGGCTAAACCATGACTGGTTCTCTTGTAGCGCAGAGTCCGCGCAAGCATCGTCGACATGTTGGTTGCTTGATTTTTATTCTATTCTATTTAGTGTGTCGAGGCGTGCCTATAGCTTTCTTATACCTTGATTAGACCATAATTGCAGAACGATCGAGACTCTTGACTAAAAAAAAAACCTTGGACGGATTGATTCCATCACTCAGCTGTCGTCTCACGCGACAACTTCCAAGATCCAGGGAAGCGCTTGTCACAACCCAAGAAGCAATCCGTGGCGGCCTTATTGGAGGACGAAACGTTGGCATCCTATTCGCTCCCGCGTCTCTTATCTAGCAGACGGCTAGACCTAACCCAGCCCTGAGGTTATCTCGCCCTCCATTTCGCCATCTTGTCGTCTTGCCCAGCATCCCGGGGACAGTGGAATCAGTGGTTTGCATCACTAGGGCTGGGTTCATATCAGCGGTTTCCGTGGGTTATCTTCTGCATCACACTGCAGGATTGTCTCAGCAGCAGTAACGCCATCCTCGAGACGGCCATATAACCACGGCAACGGACCCTCCTCGTCGATCATCATCTTTTCTTAACTACTTCCCTTTTTCTCTCGGTCCCGTCTACACCACTTTTTTTTATCTAATTATTTTTATTATTTATCATACTACACTATAACTGTCATACTATACTATATATACCCCTGGTGACCTATTCGAATCCTTCCAGCGCTGAGCGCATAGATAAAAAGTCTTCACACCCCGCATAGCTGCGATCGCGCTTGAGGCTGTTTCTATAATAGTTTGCGGGCACCTTTTTTTTTCCAGGGTCCTTTGCGGCTGTTTTATGGTGGCCCAGCCAACTCCCTGATTGCATATCTTGTTGGTGTGGGAATTCCAGCAATTCGGGTACAAATTGCGATACTACGATATTTTTCATTTAATTCCGACCGTCGGCATCAGGGTTTTTGGCGCACTACAACCCAACCCGTCCACCATTGACTCACTAGTAGTCGGCTGTTTCTGACCGCGCGCACACCGTAAACCTCCCGGACTGATTCACCAGTCATTATGCCGGCATGGCCCACGTGGTACGAGAACTAGATCTCAACGCATATTGCCGCCATGATACAATGATACAACGAGTGAGCGCAGTGCCAGGTCTTAAGACCAGCACTGGTAAGTGTTATTTATTTTATTTTATTTTCGTCATTTCGAATCCACTCGTTCTTCTCGCTCAATTGAATCAGTCATTTCTCCTATCTTAGTTCTCTTATTCCCTCGTGTTTGACAGAGCTTCTGCATCGCATCGAGAGACGACAATTTAGACCAATTTTTGGTTCACCTAAACAGTTTATAAATTTTTTTTTCATTTGCTTCACCATAATATCTTGCACTATTCAACAAAATCGAGTATAGCATTAAGCTCCTTAAACGGCCACAAGACTAATAACACAAATCGCAATCAGCGTTCTTCATCTTCTTGCGAGCCAACCTAGTCGCCAGTTCCTCGGGCCTATCAATGCCCATTATGGACCCCATCTCATCCACATCATTACCATCACCAGTTTCCTCACCCGTGGTGGTTGAGCCACCCGCAAAGGCTATACACGACGACCCACCTCCACTATCAACAAGCATTCTAGAGGCACAGAGTGAAAAAGAGGATGCCCTGCGCCTAATCGCTGACTCTATTGCGCAACAACGGCAAACATCCGCCTCTTATCTAATCTTTCATCCTTTTCTTCTTCCGCCCTTAGTAGCAGCCCTGGCAGGCGCATACCAATACGCGTGGGGGTACCGACGGGATATCGGAACCTCGCTATTAATGATATGCGGAGTAATCATGACCTACCTCCTCGGAATCCGGTATTTCACAGGGGGTTACATCCAAGCGGCAGAAGAGCTCCGCTGGTCGTGGCTAAGCCCCACCTCCTCTCCCAACCCACCCCCATCGGAACAGGACCTCATACTCGGCGTGCGCTTCGGCGAGCAGCTAATCGGGGCCCTAGTTCTGCGCCTCGAGCCGTCACCCTCGTCCGCTCACACATCAGGAAGCAGCAATAGACGGCGCTCTCGGACCTCGCTTCTCCGCGGCGGACGCGGGGTCATCCGCGCCTGGACCGTGAAGCTGAAATATCGTGGCCAGGGTGTCGCGCGAGATCTACTGCACGAAGCCGTGCGCCTCACGCGCGAACGTTGCGGTCGCGATGCCGAGGTTGGGTTCGCCGCGGAGCATGCGAACAGCCAAATGATTCTCCCTGAGTTATTCAACACGCCATTTAGACGCAATGAACGAAGAGCTGCGAAGAGCCTCGAGAAAGTGCTTGCGGACTGGGAAGGTGCGAGGAGAAGGAGGAAGCCGTAAAGGCGAAGAGAGAAATTAGCCAATAAAAGTTACATAACACTAGAAGGTTTCGCGAGAGCTACAAAGTACCAAAGTAAGCTGGACCGTTACACATAAAAACAGTACGTAGTAAAGAAGTGGGCTCTAAAGAGAATTGTGGTGAATAAATTAGAGAGGATGGAGATGAATTAGCGTGAAGTTGGAGTTTCCGGGTATTTTTCTGTCTTTCACGGTGGCGTTCCTGGTCTGGGTTTTTCAGGTGCATATGGGCTTGCGTAGGATGACACGGTTTTTTAAAGGAATACCCCGGTTTCTCTCGTTTATTGCGGCGAGGCAAGTTTAGATATCAGATCCTCTCTTTTTTTTTCCAAGATCTATCTAGGTCTAGGGCACCAATGGTCATTTATCGCTTCTCAAGATATCTTTATGTCATACCAACGGTAAAAAAAAATAGAACTCATCAATGAATTACGATTTTTGAATTGCTGGTGACGGTATAAGAATAGCATATAAAGCGAAGATGCATTGAGAAAATGCGTGAATGCGTAACTAAAACTCTGGGTATCAATCATGAATTTTACCATAGGTAGTAACCACTCTAACTAGAAAAGTGGCCTTTCGAAGGCCTACACTTCTTTCAATCATTTCTCGTTCGCTTCGACAGGCGACTCCACAACATGAGCCGATCAAATCTTCCATGTGCTCCAACAATGCCTGAAGCCTTCCCAAACATGCTTGGGTGTAGTTTGAACAAGAAAACCATTCTCCATCGAACCAGAGTATGAAATTTGCACGCAGTCCAAGTACAAGACAAAATTTACGTAGTAATACTACTTTGTGGCTTCAAAGACCGGTCTTGATATCATCGAATCCGTAAATAGGGCGACCTTGGCGTCTCAGGGAGTGCAGGACCTATACGGGCTTGCGGTCAGCAACAGTCCACGAATCGCACGTGGGCAAATGATCATTGATTTATATCAACGCAAGGAGAAGCTGATAAAGAAAAGAATAGAATAAGGGAAGGGAAAAAAACTCACATCATTGATTGTAACCGTCTTAGCTTGGCGGTACTCGGTATATGTTACACAGTCCTTAATGATCTAAGGCAGACTCAGAAAATTAGCAAATACGGAAATCCCCAGTTTAAACAATGTGATGGTTCAAGGATCGCCATACCTCTGTAAGCCTTGTTTTCATGGCGGAGCGAGCATCATTGTAGATCATAGCGGATATGCGTTTCACGCCGCCACGACGAGCGAGACGTCTGATTCAGATTATCAATACCTAGTACGAAGCATAACTTGATGTTTCGATAGGAACATAAAAGAAGGATTTGTTTAGTGTGGCTGAGACGTTGGGGGCTAATAATGTTGTTAAATAGTGAACGTAGGCATACCTAATGGCTGGTTTAGCTGTAGGTGAAACTGTTAATATTCGATAGCTCCCCACTCATTCAACCAAGACGCACTTACTAATACCGAGGATATTGTCTCGTAGGATCTTTCTGTCAGATAACTACTAGTTAGTAATCTTGTGTCGCAACATGAGGCCCTAATTGGAACGCGTACCGGTGACGCTTGATGCCCTATTACGCGCTCGCGGCACATGTTAGTGACAAGACACATTCACAAACAATCTGCGGCGCGGAAACAGAGTGGCTTACCCCCTTTCCGCCTAAGCCCTTGCCAAGGCCCTTTGCGCCCTTTGCGCCCCGAGGATCGACTTTCCCGCCGGCCATAGTGAGCACGGCTGTGAGTGTGGCTGCAATGGTTCAGAAACTGACTTCAACTTTAGGCTAGATGGTTGCGATGGTGCTTGTCGATAACAATGGGGCGTGAATGTTAATCTTGTGTCACTAGGTGGGGGAAGAAGAGATATCTGGTTGGTCGCTAATAGGTTTGTAGCGTAAACGGGGCAATGGCGGCAAATAGCGGGGCGTCAATATGGGTCAGGTGGGCCCTAGCCAAAGGCGGTATCTACCATGTACCTATGAGGCTTATCGATATCACGGGGAAGTTACGGGCTCAGGTGGAGGTACGTGGGGAGCACACCGGTATCCACATCATATGTATGTGGAAACAGGTACATCAAAGGTATCTACAACTCAATGATCTGCCCGTCTGACAGTCGCGAAGCCGTTTCCTTGCCAATCATAGCAGAATTTAGGAGGCAGCCTAATACCTTCAGAATATCCATCAGATAGGTGTAAGACCTACTTAGCTCCCCTAGAATCGCAGCATACATACTCGAAAGAGGTCGTCTCCCCGCCCCGAGTTACTACAACAAGCGACATCAACAGCCACCTATGGCTGACTACGCGGGTAAGCAGCATGTACCGGCATGCGTAACATCCCGTGGCGTCGCACTTTAAATGTTTATTACAACAGTCGAGCTCGCCGACCAAGAAAAGGCGATGCATAGGCATGGGTTACTATACGCGCCGGGCTTCGATGGAACTTCAAGAAGATTCTATGCATTGCATGGATATTGCGCTACGATCGGCATGAACGTGTCGGTTCTACTGCCAAAAATAGGCCTGTATCGGCCCCCATCCGGTGTCTCCATTTCGAACCGTGGCGTCTGGCTCTATTATGAATTATTCCGTGTTACCCCAGAACGGCCGCAGAATCCCATCGGCTCGGGTTTCCCACTGCTACGTACGAATATGACCATAAACGGACAAAGAACGAGGTGGTTAGCTGTCTAATTCGAGGAAGGCTGCTGACCCAACCCTCCCGTATTTCCTGTACAGGATAGGTAGGTGGATTAGGTACTCTGCATACAATCCAGCCGCAAAACAACGCCGCTGAACACCATCCCGATATTCCTACGCTGTTAGCAGTGCTGACGTCGGAATATTCCCCTTGCTTCCAGCCCACCCAATTTTCCCAAACAAACGATGCGCCCGCGCATTAGCTGTGTTACCCCAGCGCTCGCCCAAACCGGGGAACCTGCGAGTGGTCAGCTTACGCCCCGATGACTTTGACTTTAACTTGAAGTACCTGTACATCAGCCCGACCCTCAAGGTTATCGATGCTAATGCTGATGTTTCCCATTTCGCCGTCAGCCGTAAAGGATAGATAGTTGGGATGGCGAAGCGGTAGGCGGATCTCATGCGGTTACATGGTGTGAAGGCAACCCCGAGAGGGAGCTTTGCGTGGACTATTAGATTGGCCACTGGGAGAAATTCTACGGTTGGAATTTTCCATTCTAATTGCTACCCTTATTAATAACCCGTTTTGGATGGGGATAGCAACATGGCAGCGAGTGTGCATGCCAAGAAACGTCTCACAGGCCCCGAGACGCACACCTGCAAGAAGCGGAATTGTCTCATGGAGATTGATATGGTGTTTCCTTATCTTTCTTTTCACCTCAAAGCTTACTTGTGCTATCTGTTCACGAAATTGACTTGGGCGTTTCCACGAGAATAACGCGTATAATACCTAGTATATTATATAGTCGATATCTGATAATGTTCTACGGTTCTCTAATAACGAGTGACAATGCTATCCCTTAAGTAATTTCCGAACGCCGCAGAGCGCGTCTCCCATACGCAAAATGTGTTTCTTTCCAGAATAACCTAGCGAAGGAGACGGCTCGTGATAGTAGATGAAATCATAGACTCCCTCGGTCCATACACGGCTACTATAAAAGTACGTATAATGGTGTAGCTACTGCGTCGTGATTAATATTATTTAGCTTCCTCGATAGCAGATATGAAAGTAGCTTCAGAAAATAAGCGACCTTCTTCTGTGATCTCCTCATCACCAATCTTCAACTTTAGCGTGATAGGCTTGTGTGGAGCGAACTGTTACCCAGTATTAGCAACTATGAATTTATGGTTCGTTATCTTTGCAGAAAACTTACTTGGTAAATGTATGGTTTCGTTCCCGCCGCGTTAGCGACAATCGTCTTGACAAACCCGGGAACTTCTGCCATGACATCTACACAGTCCTGCTTCTCGGTTGGGCCTTCGATGACAGCTTCGACGGCCTTTCCATCCTTGGTTGTGCCAGACCAGACGTACTTTATCTCAGTCGGTTCAGGCCAGCCATTTACCGTGTCTTGCTTCGTCTTTGTGTGCGTTGCGCGGCAGGTGGTGCCGGCCGTGATGATTTCACCGTCTTTGACTATTCCACCAACGTCTACTATTGTAGCTCCATAGGAGGGAGGAGTCGTGAACTCCATAAGAATCGCGGAGTAATTCGAGCCCTGGAAATCTAAGAAATTCCACCGAGCCGCAGCATGGTGAGGCTTCATACCCTGGAGGCACATGATGAAAACTGCCTTGCCCTTGAAATCAATAGGACCATCCGGTGTCACGATGCTTCCCTCCGCCTCGCACCGAGGCCAGAATGCATGTCTCATGGACCCCCAAGGGTTGGATAAATCCGTGCCGTACAAGGTCTTACCATCCTTGCCAGCCACGAAGCCAGGAGTCGTCCTAGTCAACTTGAGATTGACAATAGATCGTTCATCGTTCATCGACTTAATCGTGTATGACTTGCCATCCTCTGACAACTCAACTGCGCAGTCTTTCGCGTAGAAAGAGGTTTTGTCCTCGCTAAAATCGTAGTCGGTCAAAGGATTGGAGCACCAGAGATGGGGCTTTGATCCATCAGTGTAGAAAATCTTGGAGTTGAACTGGACTGTAGTGCGGATGCCGCTTTAGACATTCTTTATGTTAGTTACAAACTATAGAAGGTAGATAGCGTGGCGTGGTCGTACGCTACATTACTATATATGATCTGAGCAAGCCCGATATGCCCGCTGTCTGCCATGAAATAGAAGACCTGTGTCTCGACTGACGTCTGATCGAGGGCCGTCCATCTCAGATCATCCCGACTTATCTCGGTGTAGGGCGTGGACTTGGCATCTTCGGCAACGGATTTAATAGCTGACGGTCCGTATATGGGCTCTTCAGTACCGACGACGTTCGCCAAACTGGATTATGATATTAGCTAGGTGATAAATCAATTTTACGGGTGTACGCTAACGTTTGCTTTGCCCAGTTGAACATGATGGTATAGTTGACGTGCCGCTAATGCTTGAAACCGGTTGATGGAAAGAAGAGACAGAGTTCTCAAAGACTTTAAACTGTGGAAAGGACGAGCGTCGAGACGTTAGATTGATTCTACCTATAAATGCCTAGGTATGCTCGACTGGTTGTGTAAGAGAGAAGAAGAGTCGGGAGACTGAATCCATACCTTAAGGTACCTTATTTTAGGTAGAAGTCAGATCCCTGAACAGAGGAGTTTCAAGCTTGAGTGGAGACGATTTTTGGCGGGGTGTTCAATTAGATAGCGAGCTCCGGCCCCCCTGTGGCACACTTTATCGATAAAGCATGTGACGAACATCATATTCTGCTAGGGCCTGTAAAACGCCCATCCTTGTTGTGGCTAGTGTGGTTTTGTCAAAAGATGGGTTTTTGTCTTTGTCAATATTCAGCCTCGATATCCGGTTTCTAGGCGCAGCTCCGGGAACCTATTTCAAACATCTCCGAGCACATTTTCTACGCAGTTGAAATATGTCTAAGCGTGGCGCCTCTGTTGCCGCCGATCAGATCGTCAAACTGATCGTGGGAGCCGGACAGGCTAGCCCAAGTCCACCAGTTGGTCCTGCGTTGGGTAGCAAAGGTATCAAGTCGATGGACTTTTGCAAGGTGAATCCAGTTTCTCTCTCTTTCTTTTTGGGTTATAGTCATTCTGGTGATGTAATTTAAACTAACATTCGTATAGGAGTTCAATGCGCGAACAGCACATATAACACCCGGCACTCCAATGCCAACCCGAGTGACCGTACGCGGTGACCGAACATTCCACTTTGATATCCGAACACCACAAACATCCTGGCTTCTACGGAACGCAGCAGATCTAGCTATAGGGAGGAAGGGCAAACGGAAGGGAGCAAGCAAGCCGGGTCACGAAATAGTGGGCACCGTTAGTTTAAAGCACATCTACGAGATCGCCAAAATCAAGCAATCGGAACTGCGATTATCAGGTCTATCCCTCGAAGGACTATGCAAGTCGGTTATTTACCAAGCCAAATCGATTGGTATAGCGGTTATCCCATAACTTCGCTATGAATTGGCCCGAGCCGAGAAATTAGAGAGCTCTGAACCTACCGACGAGTGCTTCAGACTGGAGCCAGTTAGCGTCTCTATGGATTGTAAATATAATATGTACGCTTGTCACATTGAATTGTATATTGGGGGCGAAGAGGGGGGGCATCTCCCGTTTGCGTATTTGATCTTACGCGATGGTGGTGATTCACACTTCAAACATTACTATTTTGCTTTTAGCAATAACTAACCACCGACCCAATTTCTCGGCCATGGGCAACAACACCCTGTCTTGGCCACCTCAAGCCACATCATATTCCTACTAGACGGGCAACTTAGAAGGGTTTAGAAGCGTTTTTTTTTTTTTTTTTGGCTTGACGATAGTCGGCCCGTGTTTCTATTGCTAGCTTAGTTTGATAAGCCAGTCACATTTTTTGACACGACTCTGGTGTAGATACCTAATGCATATAGTGACACTATAAGGAATGACGCCTAAGGGATATAGAATCACTGGACTTGGAAGCTAACTCCTAGTAAATAGCTATGACTGTAGTCGCGCGGCCATTAACAGCCTCAACCGAACCAATCCTAGAATAAGGTCTGGAGGAGATGTGTGCTTTGTTACCTGCTACTTGTAAGCACGTATAGAATCTGTTTCCGGCGCGCGATATATATGTCCCTAAAAGTGAAGCTTCAATCGGAGATTGGCCTTTCTTGCGAAATGACAGATGGACTTACCGGCTCGAGTAGACTGCTTATAGAAGGGTTGGGAATATCGAGAATGAAAATTGGGAGCATGGTTTAAGCTTGAAAGCCCCATCTTGCTATTTTATATTCCTAGTTTTTGGTCGCCTAAAGTTCAGTTTTGGCCTAATTGGAACCGACTTGCCATCTTGTGTTGTTGGGTTGATACCCATTTAAAGTCAATCCATATAACTATATATGCTTGCTTTTAACTTTGGAAGCTTGTGCGAGAGGAGGCATAGTCTCGGAGGATCCGAACACGATAATAACGAATAGATCTCTTATTTTATTACCTTGGCTAGGTAGCTACGGTATATCTTAATTATTGTCATTATTGATCCGTTTGATCCGGAATAATCGAAGCTATAAGAAAATCACTACACTAGTAGTAGTGTAGTGTCCAACAGGGTGGGCTCGATAGGTGAGTCAACCCCCACTATCTCATCTCGGCGATTTGACCGAGTGGTATAGGGAAGGCGGGGAGGCATGTGTAAGCCGATAGGTATGTTGCATTGGGACCAAATCATCCACGTATATATGCACCTGGCTATTGATGTTCATTGGTGTTCATTGGTGTTCTGTTGTTTCAATCCGAGTAATGGGGAAATGCGTGGGACAAATCGGGATTGTAAGTGATATGAAATTGATATGAAGACTAACCTAGGATATTGGTGAAAGCCAGAAAATTAGAATGATACACACAAGCCCCTTACAATACGTTTTATATTGAAATTATTGTACGAGGCCTGTGGTTTAAGTTGTTTCGTGATACAGTCCTACGTTGTGTATCTCCCGCGTTTCAATTCAACAGTATGTAGTACGTGGGCGCATTGGGAGTGCCTTGGGAACGTTGGACACAGGCACATTGCCTTAGATAGCTGTTAATTCCTTGAGATGTAACCTCGGGCCGTAATACCAAGCTCCGCCTGCGCTGCTGGTGTAAGCTCAAAACAGACAAGCTGCCTGGCAAGGTACCTGGAGTCGATATGTAGATCCTGTGGGCTACCAGGTACCTACCCAGTCAGTCAGTCTACTTGCCCCAGTATCCAGCCCAGTATCCAGCCCAGTACCCAGCCCACAGCTTGGAACCGTGTATTAGCGCCAACGGCCCCACCATGCTCTCTTAGGTACATGCTCTACGACTAACGGCGAGTCTTCGCACCCTCTACACCACCTACTCTGAACTTTGAACTTTTCATCCCATCGTCATCAGTGGGCTCTTATGAGCCTGCTCCGGATTTGTTCTTCCTCCCCCCTCCAAACTTTGTCCTTATCTACCTAATCGCGCTCAACAACTCTTGCCTGGACCTGCGAGTGCTGCTTGCGCAAGTGCTTACCCCTCCCTCACTACCATCCATTCCGATATTTTATCAGTAGGTAGTGTACATTATCCAGTAGAGGAGACAACTTTGGGTGCCGGTGCTGGTACTGGTGCTGGTGCTGAGATATCCCTCTCTCTGTCTCTCTCTGTCTCTGTCTCTCTTCCTCTCTATATATCCGTACCAACTATTAAGAATGGCAACACTGAGCGCCGAGGTCAAGGGTTCTGCTGAACATGGCGATCCGCCGCGAGGTACGAAATTTTAATGTTTATCATTTTCTTTGTTCTACAATTACTCTACAACCCCACCTTGCTTCGCCATGCCTAATATACATTGTCGTCACCCAAAATTTCCCCATCACATCAACTAACACTTTGCTGCTCTTTGCGACTACTAGGTCCTGATCGCGATGCCTTCAACCCAGCTCCCGAGCGCTCGCATGCTGTGCGTTTTGCGAGCAACGTGGATGAAATTGACCCCCCTACTGTAGACCGGCCGCGCAATGATTCCTCGGCGACACCGGAACAGCTTCAAGCTCTAACAGACTGTTTGCACGGCACCCATCTCCAAGAGCAACGCGCCCAGATCTATGCTTTCCAACCAATATCACTTCCACCTTCCAGAGTACGTCATATTTTCTATACAAAATTAACTCTCGCCCGGGAAATCTACTCTTTCACCGTGTGGTATTCTGCACAACCGAAGAAGGATCCAAGCCCTCTCCAGCCAGAATACTACTTTGCGCAGATTTAGTATTTCCTGCAATTTTTGCTACAGCTCCTCACTAGAATTAACTATATGGGATACGGCTCAACTATACTTGGCAATTGGTCCTAGGGATATGCCGGATATCATCTGTGACTGACTATTACGTTGTCTTTAGATACCATCAAACGACACCACACCCGGCGCAACCCCCCAGCATAGCCATAGCCCTATGGCGCCTCGGTCGCCGCATTTTGGCCCCAATAGTTCAGGCCTCACACCTCCGTTGACACCCGCTGGTACCTCGGCTGAGCAAGCTCGTGGCAGGGGTCTGCGACACGGCGGCTCTGACGGAAACTTTCCATCATACGAGGTCACTCCACAAGACTCGGGCCAGGATTCGCGGCCCGTCTCACGCTTGGGGTTACCACATCGGCCCGCATCTTCGGATAATCTTTCCCAAAGAACCACGGTTGTTGAGGATCAAGGTAACTATCGGTCACATCGGAAGGGAATGTTCGGTATCGGAACGGGAGGGCAGTCACTCCCCGTATCTAGAGAATCGAGTCCATCGAGAAATGCTGCTTCTCAATATTATACACGACCTTTCACTCCCCAGGGTGATGCGAATGATCCCTATGCCGCTAGTAAGCGACCGGCACAAAGTAAGAATACTGGGAACATAGACCAAAGATTCGTCTTCTCTAGGAAAAATAAGCAATCCCCGGCTTCCTCCTCCACGAGCTTGCGCCAGCCAGACAAATCTGATAAACGTCATTCTGGCCTACTTGGTGCAAGAAATAAATCTGGCGATCTTTCCTCTTCAGGAACTCATTCTAGCACACATCACACTCATCAGAGTTCAATGTCTGATTTGAGGAGGTTTTTCAAAGTCGGGGGAAGTCATAAACCGAAAAAGCTGCCCCATCAGCCAGCCGGTGTAACATCAGGCCCCCAAGGGTCGCGTTCAAGCCATCTTCCCTTTGCTGATGACCATGGCCTTTCTTCGAAGTATGGCAAAATAGGTCGGGTGCTTGGATCTGGTGCGGGTGGCTCTGTCAAACTTATGAAGAGAAGTGAAGATAACACCGTCTTCGCTGTGAAGGAATTCCGGCCTCGCCATTCTTATGAAACCGAAAAGGAATACACTAAAAAATTGACCGCTGAGTTTTGCTTCGGGTCAGCTCTCCATCATGGCAACATTATCGAGACGTTGGACATTGTTCAGGAAAAAGGGAAATGGTACGAAGTCATGGAATATGCCCCGTTCGATCTATTCGCCATAGTGATGACCGGAAAGATGAGCAAAGCCGAAATCAACTGCTGCTTCTTACAAATCCTGAGCGGCGTAACATATCTACATGGTTCTGGCCTCGCTCACCGCGATTTGAAATTGGACAATGTCGTTGTTAGTGAGCATGGAATTATGAAAATCATCGACTTTGGTAGCGCGCATGTCTTTAAATATCCTTTCGAGAGCGAGATAGTACTTGCTAGCGGTAAGTAATACACCTCTTCCCCTCAATCAATACGCAGGCTAACACCCACATCAGGTATCGTTGGTTCCGACCCGTATCTGGCCCCTGAGGTGTATGACGAACGCAAGTACGATCCACAGGCTGTGGATATTTGGTCATTGGCTATTATTTTTTGCTGCATGTCATTGCGAAGGTTCCCGTGGAAAATACCACGATTGACCGACAACTCTTATAGGCTCTTTGCGGCGCAGCCAACACCTGGTCATGACCCCAGGCAATTGATTATGCCATCAAGACCTACAAATACTCCCACAGAAGACGCTGCACAGGGTTATAGTGCCGAGGAGTCGCCGAAAAGCCCAAAGCAAAGCAAGACGGAGCTACGCCCTACTACTACCTCGGCTGATAGCAAAGAGACTGAGCGAAAAGAAGTGATTAAAGGGCCATGGCGGCTGCTGCGTCTACTTCCTAGGGAGTGTAGACATATCATCGGCCGGATGCTGACTATCGACCCCAAGAAACGAGCTACCATGGCCGAAATTCTCGACGAACCTTGGGTGTCAGATGCGGTTATATGTAGACAGGTTGGTCCTGGGTTGATTGAGAAGGCTGAAGACCACACACATATTCTCGAACCTCCCGCACCCCCTCCCTCTAAATAGCGCTAGTAGGAGAGTGGGAGTTTGAGACCACCCAGGGACCTCCACGGGCTTGCGGATTTGGGTTACATGGTTGTGTATTTCTACTTGAGAGGCGTTTTATAGGTCGAGAATTATTATGCATCATGGCGCTCGTGCGCGCCCTAGATACAGCGCAAAGCGATGCAAATCAATCACAGGATCATTTATACAGGTATAGACTAAAGGATTGTACTGGTCTGTCGGTTTATCAATACTGTTTATAGACATAGGTTTAGCCACTAAGCTACAGGTTTGGAATTTCGAGAGCCACCTAAATGAGATGAACTAGCCGGTTTAATAGGCAATAATATTCTCAATGATTCTATCGTAATCTGAGGTATTGTACTCGATAAATTGTGAATGATAGTCCTAAAGAAGTTCACTTTAGTACCTAGTAGAAAGGCATGAGGACAAGCGGTTCCACATGCCCGCCGGAAAAACTACGGCTATTAAAAAAAGTTTGGACCCATCCCATTGAAGCTTCTAAAGCTTTCCCAAGACGTCTATTCTTCGCGATAGCTTCATCTTCTTCCCATTTCTGTCCAAAACCCAAATCGAACCTCTAGTTTTTTATTACGTGTACTTTCTCTTTATACAGAATCAAAATGGTAAGCCTCATGCCGTCAACACGCTTTATGCAGGCGGGGTACATGCAATCAGCGTCTTAGTAACGCTCCGAATTGCCTACCTACAGGTCTCCCGAGTATGGGCGAACGGCGTCCCCCTACTCACATCGTAATGAATTGTCGACTAATTGGATTGGTTTTTTTCTTCAAATTATAGGCCACCTCTATTCGATCCATCAAGTCTCTCGTTCCCCTGCTGGACCGCGTCCTGGTCCAGCGCATCAAGGCCGAGACCAAGACTGCGGGCGGCATCTTCCTACCCGAGTCCAGTGTTAAGGAGCTCAACGAGGCCAAGGTTCTCGCCGTTGGCCCTGGCGCCCTGAGCAAGGATGGCACACGTGTGCCTATGGGTGTTTCTCAAGGTGACCGTGTGCTGATTCCCCAGGTAAGCTTAACCGAGGTTATGAATGTCGGGCCGGTTCGCAGAAAGATTGCTCCCATCGCTCTCTACAAAGATGACGGTGTTATTCCATGAAGTCCGAATTGAAGCCGCTAATGTTCGACAATCCAGTTCGGCGGTTCCCCTCTTAAGGTCGGCGATGAGGAGTTCCACCTCTTCCGCGACAGCGAGTAAGTTGCACTGTTTTCTCAATCTATACCTATATCCAGCAGGATAGCGTTTCATAGCTCTTATTATCCCTTTGCATCTTATTGACATGCGTGACGCTAGGATCCTCGCCAAGATCAATGAATAAGCAATACTCATTTAATCCATGCAACCGTCAAGGAACGAATTCACGAGAATACCATGCCACCCCAATGTACTATAAGACTACATTTGTATAACAATAAAACTATGTGAAGCCATAATCGCATCAAGGCGCACGATAAGAACTGCAGGGTCCATTTTACAAAGATGTATTATAAGAAGCAGAGAGACGAGCAAGAGACGAAAAGTCCTGATGGGAAGAGAGTGGACAACACTTGTCTGTGACCTAAGGACCCTGAGAGTACTGGCTCTTGGTCAACGCTGCAATCGAAATCTATCTCCGCTCCCTCTATATTACAGGCCTTTCATGTGCCGAGCTGGTAGCATTCACCGCCCACTGGTCGAAATTTAACAACATTCTTAGAGCAACTCGCCCCTCGGATGTGAATATGTGTAAAGATAAGGCTAAGCAAACGCACTTCCTTCTGGGTGGGGATTTCGCCTCCAAACATGAGCTCGCCCCATGTTCGATCCATCGATCATATCATTGACTTCCTTACTCATATCCTTAGGGCGGTTACAGGTCACAGCTATCATATCATCGTACGATAGAACACCTTCGTCCTCCCGCATTAACATCACTAGATATCCTTCCCATCTTTATCCATTCGTTGTGCGTCCATCTGTTAGTAATACGCGTAGCTTGTCCCCTTCATTCAACTATATGCGACTTACCCTATTCGTCCTACACAGCATCATAAAAGAACCAGTACATCCCCAGCTTCGGCCCCCTACATAGACATAAGCAGACATAACCTCTACTACATGCTTCCAACTCCTCTAAGGCTGTTACTCTATGCAAGCCAGATGCACACTATGTAATCCGTTTTGACCTAATTCGGACGCCCGCATCCGAGAACTGGGTTGTTGCGAAACCTGGGGTAGTCTCATGATTTCTGGGGACCCCGTATTTCAACGACAATAAAGCAATCCTTAGGCTGCGTCACTAATTAGGCACATGGGCAAGATGCTGCGGTGTTACCCGTTTTCATTGGACACATATGTTCACTTATTTCTCGCATGGATGGTCTGTTTTTTGGTCCTTCCAGGTGACATGGCTAAACCCCTTCGTAGCGTTTTCAAATAAGTGTCTCTCTTTCACCCCGGACCAAGAAGGCGGCCAGAATACGTTTTTTTAACGTCATGGTCTAATATTCTCGACTACGACTCAAGGACCCGGGCCGACGTATTTTCATACAGGTCATGTGGATAGTTTCAATAGACAATTTGCATTGCCGAATGCCTTGTCGCCAGAGGGTTTAGGATCGGGTAGGGCGGTAAATGTTGTGCGAGGCCATCCCGATTCCCTCCCGAATCACAATCCATACGCCGTCGTGGAAGGTTTTACATACAAATCTGAAGAGGCTAATATAAACATGATATATAGCCGTGTGGTATATTAAACACTCAATTAGCGAAACAAGAAATAATGCGTCAAACCAAGGCATACGCTGCCCGGTTCAAGGAACTGAGTGTAAGGCTACTTAAAAAGAGAATTGTTTCTACTCTGCAATGTAACTGCGTGATCCCAACTGGATTTGAGAAAAACAGGTAGTAGCAGTCCATCTAGACTTCACCAATGGGACTCTCGGGACGGGGCACCTAACGCCTCATCCCACAGCGGCATATCTTATTGGAGAGAATAGTCTAGTCATTATGGGGAGCCTCTGGGCAGGCTCAACTCATTGGATTCGCTAGGCTCTGGAAATCTGTATCGCAGCTGTTGTGCGAGGCTACACCGAAACAAGACAGAAATTTCCGGTTCTATGGAAAGGGGCTCGGCAGGGTTAAGCTCTGACATGTTGTTGTTCCTTTTTTTTTTTTTTTCGCGGGAAACATGTTGATCATTTGGGTCTAACCCGGTGCACTGCGCGTGGAGGCAACGGGTACCTTAAATATGGGTGGTGCTGCTACCATATGACGTACTTAATTTATTCAAGGGATGTAGGGATGTGGTACATCGTTGCTTATTCTCCTGGACTACGCGTCGGCTCTCATATTCGTGTCTGGTCGTGTATAAGAAAGAAGACTAATTCTCATTGTTCCCGTATAAGCTAGGAGTAATCATCATGTGTCACTCATATCCTACGGCTTATAACAACATCAATATTTCCGCCTCCCAGTCAATGTATTTGCTTGTATGAGTAACTTCTGTGAGGCTTTCCCTTCTTTAATACGGCCCGGCCTTTCCTTTTAGCACCTGCGGTGCTCTCTGTTTCTGTACCCCTTTTCGCAATCAGATATTATACAACATCGTTGTTTTACACTACCGACTTTGCTAGGATCAACCGCCGTGGTATTTCCATGCCTAGCAAAATGAAACGACATTTCTCTATCGCTTTGGCCATTTTGGCCGGCCTGGTGGCCTCGACGAGTGCTCATACCGTCCTCACAACGTTGTTTGTCGACAACGTCGGACAGGGCGAGGGTACCTGCGTTCGCATGCCTTTGGACTCTGAACATTGCACTGATCCAGTCGAGAGCGTAGTTAGCAACAACATGGCCTGTGGTAAGTGGAAAAGATTAAAGAGTGCTGGGGGGCAGTAAGCTTACAGCTGTTTATGAAGGGGTTAATGGTGAGAAAGCAATCGCTTTTACTTGTCCAGCTCCAGCCGGCGGGAAGCTCACTTTCCAATTTCGAGAATGGGCCAATGGTGCACAACCCGGTGCCATAGATAAGTCACACAAAGGTATGATTGGAGCCTTTAGTTTGTTTCTTCGTTACACACAAACAAAATATGCTGAAATAGAATTTCATAGGGCCGTGCGCCATCTATGCGAAGCAAGTTCTGGACATGGCCAACGACAAAGTCACCGGATCAGGCTGGATCAAGCTATGGCACGAAGGGTACGATTCAACCACAAAGAAATGGTGTACTGAGAAGCTCATCGACAACAACGGCCTTCTTTCCTTTGAGATACCCGAAGGCCTACCATCAGGCTACTGGATCTTCCGTCCGGAGCTGCTCGCGCTTCATGATGCCAATAAGGGCGACCCGCAATTCTATGTCGGATGCGCCCAAGTCTTTGTGCAGAGCAGTAACACGGCTCCCCTCAACGTGCCTGCGGGTTACAGTGTGAGTATTCCTGGGCATGTACAAGCGAAGGAAGCCGGCCTCACCTTCAACATCTACACCCCTTCCTTTCCGTATCCGTTACCGGGACCGAAGGTCTTCGCGATTCCACCACCGAAAGGGGAGATCGATACCACTGGCCCGTCGGTGCCGACTCAGAGTCGCGGTGTGATTCCTTCCAACTACATTGTCAAGAATGCCAACTGGGTTGGCGTCGAAGTTCCGGACTACAGGGATGAGAAGAGCTGCTGGGCAGCTTCGGAGAACTGCTGGAAGCAGGCCGCAACATGCTACAGTACAGCGCCACCGACGGGAGATGCTGGATGTATTGCTGTAAGTAATGCTCAATATTTTACTCTTCTTGTTTCGGTGGCTTTTGGAGTATAAGTCGAGGCTCCTTCCGGGCCATAATTGGGCCTTAGAAGCCTCCCTACGGTTTCGAAATCCCTACAGATCATGATGAGGATGATAATTACTAACATCGAGTGCTCTAGTGGGAGAAGAAGTGCAATGGAATCCAGAACGCTTGCAGTGCCGGCAACTTCCAGGGTCCGCCGAACAAGGGCAAGAAGTTAACGGTGAAAGAGCCTAACCCCCCAGCTACCATCCCGCCTGCGGTAAACATTTGACTTGAAGCGACAGGTAGGCATCTAGACGGTTCTCTCAACCTGATGAGAATGAGAGCAGGTCATGAGATGCTAATGTAGGTATGGGACACGCATTAAGGATACGTAAGAGAGTGGTAGAATGGATATAGACGTAGTCTACCAACCAAACATGATTGGGAACCAACTACCCACTACCTATCTACATGCGCCTATGGTGTTGCACTCATAACGTATCGGGTGACAGTGATACTTTTTTGGCCGTAACCTGGGGTACAGCAAGGGCCAGATAGAATCAGGTACACATCGCCTGGGGCCTAACTTAAAAATTCTACCATCCCTTCTCCCAACTATGAAGATGAGTATGTGCGCGCTTTTCTTCAAGGTAGTTCAAAGCAAAGTGGTCGTATATGGATATTCATCGCTGCATGCGAGTTGCAGATATCCATGCGGAGGTATTGTGCGGGCGGTATGCCGGGATATGTAGCCCGGTAAATTTTTTGAGGCGGCGTGGCGCTGGTTTGCTCGTACCTGGGGAAAAAAAGATTGCTATTTTTGCGACCCGCATGCGTTGAAATTGATTCGTATCATCGGCAATGTTATATACTACTCTATATATAAAGGTTACATTCGTCCGAGGGTCAGCCAGGCACATGGAAGACGATCCAATCATTCTACGAACCTAGATGGGAGCACCTGCAGGTTCACTGCATTTTAAACCTAAAAGAGGGCTTATCGTACATAGTAAGTCTAGTGTGTACCCGTCCCAAGTTCTGCAAAGGCACCGCTTTTGATGGGCAACGTGACGGAAAACGACGGGCACCAACGGCATGTTGAATAGGTGCCCATTAAAGAAATTAAAGGCGCGCTAATCTAGCGCAGAATGTTACAGTCAGGGTATCGCGGGACCTGGGGACGAGAGTGGATTGATAAGCATCCGAGCGAGGGGCAGGTGGGGGCAATGAGGGGCAAGCTTTCGAACATCTGGCGTAGTGTATTAGTAACCTACCTAGTTGGTAACGTGTACGGTCTGTTCCGTCGATCAAAGAAGGAAGAAGGAAATAATGATTAAAAATAACGAAACTGTATACAGTTAGAAAAGGATGTACGGATGCATCTTACGTTGGCTGTTACGTGCAAAAATTAGGGGATAATACAGCTCAGCCAGCTTGAATTAGAATTTTCAAAGTGAGCGTCGGAGAGCTAGTAGGAAAGTCTATGAAATCTAACGCGCTATCTAGGTTTAATATAGATGACGTGATATAGTACTGAGTAAATCGAAGACATATCGTGCTTTGACGGCGCTAATCATGGTGTCGAGAATGCTCTCATTCGGCTAGAAATGGCGCGATTGCGTAACGACGATGGACTTGTAAATTGAGAATTGTTGATGTGATGACAAAACGATATCTTCTTCTTTCCATCTTTGTTCTCCGCCGGGTGCTTGGTCATATCCATCTTTTTTTTTTTTTTTCAACCCGGTGATCCTCGCGTAATATTTACCTACCTATTTGATTAGGCGCCCTTAGGGACTAATCCATTTACCTAAGTACTACCTACATACGTCGTAGATAAGTAGGTACCGTGCCGCCGCTTTTCTCCGTCTTCCATCATTCTCACTCTTCGACCTACCATCCTTTGTCGTCCGATCGTTTCCCCTCGGCTTTAAGCTTTGACGGCTTCGGTTTCGACACCAATTCGTGGCCTATAGATAGATAGTCCGTCTCCTACACTTTCTACGCGACAATCAGCCTACTACCTCTCCACCGTGCCGTGTATAAACAATCTTTAGTTGTGCCAACTCTTAAACACAACTATAAGCATGACCGTCCCGATTGACTCATCTATCGAGACCCCTCCGCGGGCCCCGACCCCAGTACACGGCTTTGGAACCCTCGCGGTCCATGCTGGAGCGCCACATGACCCTACGACCGGTGCAGTCATTGAGCCCATCTCCCTCTCCACGACATTTGAGCAGACTGCCGTGGGCAAACCCGTAGGGGCATACGAGTACTCGAGAAGCTCGAACCCGAACAGGGACAATTTCGAAAAGGCTGTTGCCGCACTGGAACATGCCAAATACGCTGTAGCATTCGGTAGCGGCAGCGCTGCTACAGCCACCATCCTTCAGAGCTTGGCATCCGGATCGCATGTGATTAGTGTCAGTGATGTTTACGGCGGAACACACCGATACTTCACCCGCGTTGCAAAGGCACATGGTGTTACAGTCACATTCACCCCGCAGATCGAGGTCGACATCGCGGAACACATCAGGGACGACACTAAGCTAATTTGGATTGAATCGCCTAGCAATCCTACTCTAAGGCTTGTCGATATTCGTGCCGTTGCTACTGTCGCGCACGCTCGAGGCGTCGCTGTAGTAGTTGATAACACATTCTTGAGCCCATACGTCCAGAATCCACTCGACCACGGCGCCGATATCGTCGTGCACAGTGTTACCAAGTACATCAATGGCCACAGCGATGTGGTTATGGGGGTAGCCGCCTGTAATTCGGAAGAGTTGCGAGATAAACTAGCCTTCTTGTTAAACGCTGGCGGTGCTGTGCCTTCTGCGTTCGACTCCTGGTTGGCGCACAGAGGCCTCAAGACCCTTCATCTTCGTGCCCGCCAATCCAGCGCAAATGCGCTAGCAGTCGCACAGGCTTTGGAAGCAAGCCCTCATGTGATCGCCGTCAATTACCCCGGCATAGACTCTCACCCTCACCGCGCAATCGCATTGCGGCAGCACCGGGATGGACTGGGTGGTGGCATGCTTTCCTTCCGCATAAAGGGCGGCCGCATCGCAGCTGAGCGGTTCTGTCAGCTCACCAGGATCTACACCCTGGCCGAGAGCTTAGGCGGCATTGAGAGCTTGGTCGAGGTCCCGAGTGCCATGACGCACGCCGGCATACCAAAGGAGGAGCGGGAGGCCGTTGGAGTCTTTGACGATCTCGTTCGCATAAGTAACGGTATTGAAGAGCCCGAAGACCTGGTCCGCGATATACAGCAGGCGCTGGAAAAGGCAATCCAGGAAGTATTGGCTACGAATGGCACAAACGGAACGAATGGCGTTAACGGAAAGTAGAAGCCTAGATATAGAGCATGGCGGCGACTAAAAAGGGTGGACATGAATTGATGACTTGCATTACAGGAGGCGGCTTGCTTCAGGGTATGGTTCAAGTCATCCCTTATGGGCGACTTTTATAGATATATTAGGATTTGGAAACGGGAGACAACCCCGCGCGCACTGCCTTTATGGGTAAACATTTTCTAGATAGGAGCTCTACTATAATAGCCAAGAATTCTGTTTTATTTTGTTATTTACAGGTCTACATCATTGGAAATTTCTTCCATATTGTCCTCTCCGGGGTCGGTTCCGTACCGAGGTGATCCGAGATTTATGAAATATTTTAAACGGTCCGTCGGCTGGTGCATCTGTTGGTTCTGCTATGTAGCCAACATTCACTTCATCGGGGCAACACACCTCCACTGGTTCCAACTCGTTGATTGGCGCTGCTTCTTATCAGCACAAGCCTCGGCGACAGCGGACGCAAGACAAGTGGCCATCCGGATGCCGATCCGGAGTAACACCTTGGACTGTCGTTGACCCTAGCCGTGGCCACCGCGACACCGGGCTGCATACGATGGATGGAGTATTGCATTTGCCCGTCTTTTAGCTTTCTTAGAAATCCTACAGCTTTTTACCTCTCGACAGTTTCAGTTTATGATGCTATATCGGGCAAAAGTCCTGATTTCCAAGACTCCTCTACTCGCTAATTAAAAATCGACGAGCGTTAGTGGAATGAAATAACCAACGCTGGTATTTTAGCATGAGAGAAGTACACCATGTCGGAGGCCGCTGAACGGAAGATGCCGAATACTGCCAACGTGCTGCGTCCGATAAGGACTTGTCGGGGGGCATGTTGTAAGACCGCCTGTAGGTGTAATGCATGTCAAACAACAATTCTTAATAGGTAGATTCCTAAGCCTCCTTCAATCTAGACACATCCGCCTATCATCATCCGCAGGGTGCGCAAGGCAGACTACGAAAGCGAATGCATACGTAAACTAATTGGCTGCCGTTATGAACATTGCCATTTTCCACTCTAGAAGATGTCGTCTTAGGCTAATTCGTGAATAATCAAAACGGAATCCCTTCCAGAATAGGCCTTGGCAGGGGTCATACAGTACGAGAATACGGTACCTCGTCTCGGTGTTATCGGAGGTCTGACGTGCAAGGATTCTTGCGGTGTCGTGATTGAGACGAGTCACCGCTAGACTATATAGTCCTCCGCTTAGTTTTCCTGCCCTTTTTGTAATGTCAATGTATTTCTAGACGTCTCTATCACTATGTTCGCTTCGACGTGATACCCCATGGACCAGATTTTCCTAGCCGGTAGTAGTCATTGGGGCTCACCCCTTCACCCCCAGGACTACCCCGGACATCAACAGTTTAGGCTCAATCTACAGGAGTGAGTATTGTCGTGTCCGAGGCTCCAGAATGGAAATGAATATTGACTCATATCTCGTAGCAACGCTGACCTTCAATGGGTGCATAATCTTTCTCAGTTTGCGCAAACTGGTTATCTCCAACTCACGATTGTTGTTGCCTCGTTCTTGCTCCTTGTTAGATATCTCCTTCAGAGATCATACTCAAAAATATCCCTACCGGAAACCAATGCATCTACTATTTCTTTGCCGCATGAATTATGCGGCCAACTCTTCCGGGCCGCTGCGTTGGCCCTGATGGTTGTTTCTGCTGTTCAGATAGGCGGCAAATGGACAAATGTCACCGTCTTAACCTATGCGTTTTTCCTAGGTCTTCTGCGGCTTTTTAACGATCTTGAATGGAGACATGTCGCATTACATCATGTGAACTTCCTTCTTGTGACTGTATTGCTTGTCATTACCGTGGGAGAGCTGCTTCCGTATGTGGATGTCACGTACAGCCGATATCTAAGTCCTGTCATGATAGGCAGCATAGCAACGTTGGCTACCGCCGTCCTCGTGGCCGCAAGCACGCCGAGAGAATGGGTTCCTCCGTCAATAGACCTAGATCTCTCTGAAAAGATCCCAACTCGAGAGCCATCTCCCGAGGAAACCTGCAGTTGGATAGGATATTATGCCACGTATGAATGGCTCACCCCCCTTCTACTCAGAGGCTTCCGTCGTCAAATGACGGTGGAAGAGCTCCCGAAGCTCCCATGGTACGATGAGCCGTTTGTTCTCCTCTCAAGAATTCTTGCGGCGCGCGCCAGGTCCAGCCGGAGTTTCTCGACGATAGTGCGTTACCTAAGGGCAGAATTGACCTCTATGGCTATACTTGCCATTATCTCCTTTACCGTTGAGCTATTGACTCCCTTTGCTATGTATAAACTTCTAGGATACATAGGCAACCCTGAAGGTGCTAATGTTAGGCCCTGGATCTGGTTGATACTGCTGTCCATCGGTCCGTTCTCTCGCACTGTCGCCTTTCAACAGTACATCTTTGTAGGAACTCGTGTGATTGTGCGAATAAAATCCGCACTAACTCAAGAACTCTATTACAAAGCCATGGGATCCATGGAATTAGATGACGAGGTTTTCGCGGATATCGCGGGTTCTGGCAAGGATGGGAACAAGCCAAAAAAGCAGCAGGCAGCAACCGCCTCGGGTCGCCTCGCTAACCTTATGAGCGCTGATGTTGATGCGGTTTGTTATGGTAGAGACATTATGATGGTCCTCTTCGGGGTCCCTTGTGGCACTATAGTTGTTCTTATAGGGCTTTATAAGCTGATGGACTGGCCGGCTCTCGTCGGCGCTGCTGTTATGCTGTCTCTGACACCAATCCCCCTACTTATCTCGCGGAAAATGATGGGGCTTCAACGCGAGATGAAACAGATACAAGACTCCCGCATCTCAGCTGTGTCTGAATATTTGACTTCTATCAGGGCCATCAAATACTTCGCTTGGGAAGATGCTATCATCGAGAAAATCGAGGCAATCCGCCGAGGCGAACAAAAGAAGATATGGGGCCTGAACGTACTGTGAGTCACTTATCAATTCCAGGCGTCCCTGGGGACTGGACTAATCGGCTTCTCTAGCTTCATATGCCTAGGTCAGCTCACGGAATGTATCCCTACTTTAGCACTGCTACTCATGTTTGGACTTCACGTTCTTGTCCGGAAAGAAAAGCTGACCGCAGAGGTAAGATTCCCAAGACCTCTTAGATCGATTCCTATTATTTTCCGATAACAACCGCTAACCAATAATTCCACAAGATTGCTTTCACATCGATCAGCTTAGTCAGAACGCTACGGCGTAACTTAAGCATGGCGTCGCAATATTCCAGGCATTTCACGGCAACTCTGGTATCGCTTAGGCGCCTAGACCGATACTTCGATAATGTCACGCCGTTAATACGTCACCCCGATGGCCCGTTGAAGATTACTTGTGCCTCGCTAAGACGTCACAAGAAAGCCGCTTTCTCCCTGAAGGACGTGACTATTGATTTCGTTGAAGGCGGCTTAAACGTAGTTACGGGCCCGAGCGGGAGCGGGAAGTCGACCTTGCTAATGGGGATTCTAGGGGAAACTCTTCTTGAGAGTGGCTTTATCACATGCCCAAAGGACGTTGCCTATGCATCTCAAAGTCCCTGGCTCCAAAACGAGACAATCCGTGAAAACATTCTATTTAATAGTGCTTTTGAGCAAGTAAGATACGACCGAGTCATCGAAGCATGTGGCCTAACCATTGAGTAAGCAATTCTCGGAGTCATTTTCTTCTTGTTTGTCGGTCTTGGGGGTGTGAATGCGATGCTTTTCGAGCCCAAACTGTGTCCTAGAAGCCTCCCACAGTTCCGAATCGCTCCCGAGGCGCGCTCGATATGGCCACCGCTGACCCTAAGTTTTGTAGTATGAATGAGTTTCCTGAGAGAGACGAAACCGAAGTTGGTGAAAATGGCACTTCATTGTCGGGTGGCCAGAAATCACGAGTAGCGCTAGCTCGCGCTCTCTACTCAAAGTCACCTGTCATTCTTCTCGATGACATATTCTCCGCACTGGATGCGAAGACTTCAGCGGCACTTTGGAGAGAAGCATTCTGTGGTGATCTGCTAAGGGGACGAACCGTTGTGCTTGTTACTCAGTTGCCTTGGATCGCGCCTCAAGCGGACCTCACAATTATATTAGAAAATGGTCAGATCAAAGATCTACAACAGAATTTAGGCGTCACTCGTCATATAGTAAGTATAGACGAGGCGCAGCTTGACGAAGGCAATGTGGACACCACTGTGGAAGTAGCCGCCACAAATGCCACCGAAACGAATGGAAAGAGCCTCAATGGCAACGGCGTAAATGGCCACATCAAAACTGCTGCGGCCAAACGTCAGGACGAAGTTACTCAAGAGGCTTTGAAGACTGGGCAAACCGCGCGTCTACAGTGTCAGTATTTTCCCTATACTAGTTCTGAAACCTTTAGTTCCTCACGTTATTAACGGAACTTTAGTCTTCTCTTATATGCGATTATTCGGAAGCCCCTTTCATGCTTTACTTGCCATCATAATGAGCGTTCTCAGCAACGCGTCATTCGTCGGAACTACATTGTGGCTCGCCGTGTGGGTAGATGCATATGATAAAGACGATGCCTACGATGTCGCCTTTTATCTCGGTATATACGCTGTATGGACTTTTGGCGATACATTCTTTAACGGGCTAACATATATTTGCTACGAGCGTGGGGGCTGGTTCGCGGCGCGCACCCTCCACACTAACTTCATAAAGGCTATCATGAACGTGCCCCTTTCTTGGTTCAAAACGACACCGGTCGGCCGCATCGTCAACCGTTTCTCGCGTGACATGGCTTCCCTTGACACGGCCTTGGTAGGCATGCTGCGCATGACTATCGAGAACGCGGTTCGCCTTTGCTTTCAAAGCTTTGCCGTCAGCACTGTTCTACCGGTCTTCATGCTTCCGGTTGCTGCGTGCTGCCTCGTGGGCATTATTGCAGGAGAGATCTACACAAGAACGGCTGTGGCTGTCAAACGACTAGTCTCATCTGCACAATCCCCCGTGTTCGCGCATTTCGCGGATAGTCTTGCTGGGCTTCCGATTATCCGTGCTCGAGCTGGCATGTCGGAGACCTTTGGAAATCAACTCGCAGAGAAATTGCGGGTGCTAGAGCGGACTTTGGAGGCTCAGTTCAACTGCAATCGTTGGGTAGCGCTTAGGATCGACATGATGACGACTTTGGTGACCGTCGCTGCCGGCGCCATTGCTGTATCTAAAGCCGGTGTTGTCGCTGCTGGTTTAGTGGGCTTCTCTCTATCGAATGCAACCGTAAGTAATCTGTTGGGAGAACTTCTATTCATTATACTAATACAATTTTCTCAGACACTAAATATACTCATTGTCGTGCTCGTTCGGGCAATGAATGAAGTTGAAATCGAGCTCCAGAGTGTAGGCACTTCTCGTGAAACACAAATCGACGTCTCATAGAGCTGACATTACTTATTTAGTATCATCGTGTTAAAGAATATGCTAATGCTGAACCTGAGGAAAAGACTGATGAATACAAGGAGCAAGGTGCCTACTCTGACGATCCGGACGTGGTTGTACCAAAGAATTGGCCAAGAACCGGAGAGATCGAGTTCCGAAATGTCACTATTAGATACGACCCTGACGGTCCCGATATTCTAAAGGATATTAATCTTAAGTTTGCAGCCGGTGAAAGAGTAGCCGTGGTTGGGCGGACGGGCTCAGGGAAGAGTACAGTAAGTGAACCTTAGTTCTCCTGCCCGCAATGAACTTGCCTAACTTGTTGTCTTAGTTGGTCTTATCCTTACTTCGTTTCACCAACATTGTGTCAGGCGAGATATTCTTTGATGGCATTGATATCACAAGATTTCCGCGAAAGAGACTCCGCGAAGCCCTTACCATCATCCCCCAGGAGGCAGTGCTATTCAACGGAGACGTCGGTTCCAATCTTGACCCGACGAACAAAGTTGCCAAAGATATAGTTGGAAAAGCTCTAGACTACTGCAGCGGCATCGCGTCCTTCCAATTCCACCGTGACGAGAACCACACGAATGGCAACGGTAGCGCTGACCCGAGCCACTCGGGCATCACTCTGTCCACCGTTGTGAAAGCCAAAGGGGAGAACTTCTCCCACGGACAGCGCCAAGTCCTATCGCTTTGCAGAGCCCTCGTCCGCAAAAGCAAGCTTATGCTGCTTGACGAGGCGACCGCGAGCATGGATTACGAGACGGACCAGGGTATCCAAGAGGTATTGCGGAAAGAATTGAACGAGCACGGAGGCGACAGGACGCTTGTTACCATTGCCCATCGCCTCAAAACAATCATCGACTACGATCGCGTGGTCGTGATGAGCGCCGGCTCGGTCCTAGAGTAAGTCTAGCAATCCCAAAGTTATGAGGGGTTGAGAACTGCTTTGACTAACCACTACTTGACTTCCGTAGGATCGGTAGCCCTAAAGACCTTTACGAGGCCAAGGGGCAATTTTACGATATGATGAGGCATAGCGGGGAGTTTGAGGACCTAGAGAGACTCCTCCGAGAGAAACGATGATGGGAACCTGAGTTCTTGGACACATAGACATACCGAATAGAGTTTTTAGGATTGGTTGGAGTTGTGAATTTAGAGTTGTTGGTTGACACAACACCGATTGTGATGATGTGGCCGGGGCGTAAGATGCTACGCCAAGATTTATACACCCTGGCGTGAAGTGGTTCACATTGTAAATTTACCTATACACATAGGATATAGTAGATATCTATTCGGCCAGACAATAGTAGTGAATCGAGTTGTTTGTGTTAGAAGATATTTCACGATGTATCAATTTACCTTACTACCTACATAAGTACCTACATTCATATCCAGGCAGCAATATGTACATACTAGTATACCTCTTAAGTGTGTTGCCCCACTAATATTAGGCAGGTACCTTAGGTACAGTGCTAGTGGTCCTTAGTGTGCCGCATCCCGCGGGACGGAGAGACCCTGCCTTTTCACCTAGGTACCTCCTACTCTACAAGCACCGACAGGAGCCTTATAAGGAGCCTCAACTTTTTACTCATCCCGCGTCAACATTTGGTCTCTCTAGTGCACTGTAGCCTTTTCGTAGCTTAATCCTTCTCTATGATAGAGCCATGTATTTCACTGAAAGATAAATAATAACTCTTATTTTCGTTCGGCTCCTGACTCCCGACTCCCGACTCCGTCTTGCGTCGAACTTCCTGCACCCCGGACCATCATGGTGTTTACCGCAAGCTGCCATCACAAGCCCGTCAACAGACATGTTCCTTTCTAACCTGCTAGGAACCTCGTCGAGGTCGTCGAGACGGAAGACGTCTTTCAGGACAAGTCGCTCGAGAAGCCAGAGCCAGATAAAACTGTCCTCCCCGTCGTCATCTTCGTTGTCGCAACCGCAGTCACAGACACTGGCCAACGAAGATTCCAGATCCGAATACATTGTTGACGAATCCCAACTTGAGCCTGCTCCCCCGCTACCCAACGATATTCTTAGCCTCAACAATGATCTAGAGAGTCTATCCTCTCTATTTCCAGACATCCAAGTAGAAGTGTTCCGCGAAATGCTCTCTAATCTCTCCGACGAGTCAAAACTGTTTGTCATTACGGATATGCTACTAAAGAACCCCTCCACCTACGTTAAAGGCCGCCGGCGCACCGCAGAACAGTTAGCAGGACAGAAGGCTTCCCTCTCTAAAACCGAAACCTTCAGGGCGCCCGCATACAAGATAGCCGTTCGAGCCTTGGCCTTGCGCGAATTCAAGGGTCTCTCCAGATCAACAATTGACGCCGTGCTCTCTGAATCAAACTACTCCTACCTCGATGCACGCCCAACCTTAGTTGATTTATCATCCAAGTCGTGGAAATTTGCCATCTCCTCCCTACTATTCCGCCGAAAACCTGTCACGTCGTCCGAGGCACAAACACATCCCTTGGTTTATTGGAAGGTATCAGAGGGAGGCTTGCTGGCACCCGCGGTGAAAGCAACAGGCAATGCCGAACTCGATCGAGAGCTGTTCGAGGAACTCATTATACCCCTCAAGGCGCTCGAGAAGGATACTAGGGAACAGGCTGATCGTGCTCTTGCATTGTCTATGCAGACAGAAGAAGCCGAGGCCTGTGAAGCTACGTACGAATGCGCCTGTTGTTACACCGATTCAATCTTCGAGGAGATGACAACCTGTAGTGCTGAGGGCCACATGGTCTGCTTTCGCTGTGTCCAACACTCTATAACAGAGGCCGTGTTTGGCCAAGGGTGGCAACGTAGCATTCATAAAGACACAGGTACATTGCGATGTCCTGCTGTCTCCTCCAATGACTGTGAAGGATGCATTTCCTCTGACTGCATCCGACGGGCTATGTACGAAACAGAAAAGGGGACCGAGATATTGGAGAAACTCGATCAACGATTAGCTGAGCATGGTCTACTCTCAAGCGGATTGCCATTAGTTCGGTGCCCCTTTTGCAGCTACGCAGAAGTCGACGAGCTATATATGCCAGCTGACGCCCGACCCATGAGGGTTCGCTTGAGTAGGATTCCCAATGTTATCCTCATCCTCGTCGCCATTTTCCTCTCCCCGGCTTCGCTCCTTTTAGCTATCGTCATCTTCATTTGTTTTGTCCTAAGCTGGCATAGCTCGGTCAGGTCCATTGTTTCTCAGTATTTCACAGCTGCACTGGGCCGTTATCAGCGCCGGCGTCGTGGTTTAAAGTTTGTCTGTCAAAACCAAGGCTGTGCGCGCTCGTCATGCATGTCATGCTCCAAAGCGTGGGTAGACATTCACTTGTGTCACGAGTCTTCCCTCATTGCCCTACGCACGCAAGTGGAGCAAGCCATGTCCTTGGCGATCAAGCGCGTATGCCCACGCTGCAGTATGTCTTTCGTAAAGACAGAAGGCTGTAATAAGTTGACGTGCCCCTGCGGCTACCAAATGTGCTATGTCTGCCGCAAGAATATCGGAGCCCCTAACGAGGGCTACCAACACTTCTGCCAGCATTTCCGGCCCGAGGGCGATGGGAGGCAGTGTACGGAGTGCGACAAATGCAATCTTTGGGAAGCAGAGAACACAGACGCCATATTACGCAAAGCCAAGGCGGACGCAGAGCGCAGGTGGAGGGAAACAGAAACTCGTGAACTTTCGAACGCCGAAAAAGCGTATCTTGAGAATGGCGCCGGCTATGTCGATGGTGTAGGCTTTGTTGGTAGAGGAGGGGTCTTCGGCTCCGCGCTCCATAGCGGCAGAATGCCAACCATGGAAGAAATTTGTGATTTTATAGTCGAGAAGTTCATTGTCTAACGTCACGAGACATGTAGAAATAATAGCAGCTGGGCGCAATTGGAGTTTTTCAAGGTAGGGCTCGGGGCATGCGTTCAAAAACTGTAAGGGCTGCATTACGTTTTCTTACTTATTATCCTGTCAGACGAAGTCGCGGCGTTCGAATTGCATTAATCCGGCGTTAACAATCGGTCAATTAACCAATATCTTTCTTATTTTCTTGTTCATAATAACTGGATCGGCCAAGCCAGGTTGAAATAAACCCTATGGTATATATAATAGCATTAGACATGTAATGTTTATAAATCGATAACTTGTGTGTTTTGTATAAAATTCGTTTACTATCTACGTTAGATTACTCATATATATGTAAGTGTCTAATATCACCAAATCACGTCCCTTCAAGCCGTTCAACATACTTAAACTAGACATTATAGTTTTCGGGACACAAGTATACTTGTAATATACAACACCAACCGTCCACTGCGTTAGTCACCTTTTATGATATTGTGTAGTTTCACTCTAGGGCTTTTAAGATTGGTATAAGACTCCATCCTAATCTATAGTAGATGGGGTAGATTAATACTTCACATGTAAGGATTACAATAAGGTCCTGAGGTTGTATTTCGGAGCATATATGGTCTGATGGAAGTGTATGATGAAAGATATATCAGTCTTTCTTTCCATATCCACTATGCTGATACAACAGGAGCCTAGATGAGTCTATTCCGAAATAAATGTAAGGACTCAAAAAGCCACTATGTTTGCTTCTTGGACAGCATATTGTGTAACGAAACTAGATATAGGGATATGAATACCACTTACTATGCAAAGAGCCTAAAGTGAGCAAGCCAGTGATTTCTGCCACTATACGAGACACCTTCTTTTGTTCTAGAGGGCGTCATACTTGTTAAAATCAATGACGAATATCCCTAAGTCTAATCACACGTAAGCATCGTGTTCTATACGTCACTACAAGCACCAAACTCACATGCTCGGACCTACTGCCTATCACCTGTTCTAGTAAAAGGCCGTGAGAGGTTTGTCTATTGTATATAACCCTAGATTTGTGAGAAGTGGCGTTCCTCTTCTACTGTATAACTGAATAGCCCATTCAGTTGGCTATCCATTACGCCATTCTCTTGTTTGCAAAGTGTCATGTGCCCTTTCTAAGTACTACGCATACATTAGTATGCAAAGGGTTCCAGGCTCCCTTGATAACTAGGACTATGCGAGGCCTACCCATTTGTTCCAATTGTGATATTGTGACACGTGAGATGTTTGCTAACTTACAATACGTGGATTCTCTTCTACCCATTCATCCAAGACTAGTGGATTCCTTATGCAATGATGTTGGACTTTTGTATAGTCTCAGCTGGTTGCTCTCGAGTTCTTCTTTCTCCTTTGCGGTTTATTTTATACTGATATGTGAATAGTCCAAAATGAGACATTTTGGTATCACAAATTACTGTCATGTGAGCAATTATCGTGAAACAAACGACCATAACTGTTTTTCGTGGCCAGTATAATCACATCTCATATAGTAATTTATTAGTAACTCGCAATACTCTTCCGATATCCAGCCAGAGGACTGCGTCATATCGCCACTTGAGAGGAGTATTATTTAAAGGATAGCCCCATCACTCCATACTAAACAATTGCCGTCTTCCTCATTTCCTATACACCAAAGAATCAAATAAGATAGAAGAGCCAAGCTAGAAACCATGGTAGGCAAACATGGAAAAAACCGTGACAAAACTAGGTACGTCCTATATCCAACTTGTTAGCTGCCCCCTAGCTCACCTATTGGGAATAAAGTCGCCATGACGACTTTTTAGCTCAGCAACTAAATAGCCTCCCATATAAATATCGTTCGAAGGGTAATGGCGAAAGCCATCATCAATCTTCAAGCGCACATCGCGGATCATCAAGCGTACGCTCCGAGAAGCATAGACCTCATCATGGATATTACACTTCCAGTAAGGATCCGGCTTGGGAGCCAGTTACCGACCCACGGGATGTCGCAAGATGGGAAAGTCAGAAGCCCGCAGTAGGCTGGGAGTACACTGACGGAACATTGAACGCATGTAATCAATTTTACACGTCGTGGAAGTATGAGGAGCAGGCTGAGGCGAGACAAGCCGTACAGCGTCAGTGGGAAAGAGAACACCAAGACGTCGAAGCGCGGCAACAAGAATTTGAAGCACGGAAGGCAGCAGAAGAGCGTGAATGGGGTAGGGACAAACCGTCCAGGGTAAAATGCAGGTATTTTAAGGTGATGGGGGAGTCCAAAGATGGAGGATCTAGATATGCTCAATTCTACGGGGAAGACTACGGGGAGCCCGGTGAATCTAGCCGCCATTATGAGGAAAGGCGGGAGCGAGAAGAAAGGGCGCTCAAAAGGGAGCAGGAAGGACGCAGTCACCGACATCGGCACAGGCATCATTAAGGGGCTACAAACACGGAAGGGGTCCACGATATGCTTCCCCTCATATTTTCTTCCTCCCTTCCCTCATTTTCCCCCCTCTCTTTTTCATTACGTTATGGCACTGGGCTCACAAGTACGGAGACTTGGGAGATTTTGTATCGTAGTTACGATGGTCTTATTCTTCGGTTTTAGTCGCCCAGAATGAATATTTCTTAGTTACTAGCTGCTTGGTGCTCTTCCCGTGAAACCTACGTATATATTGTACTTAAGCATTCGGGCCGGAAGCGCTGGTCTAGTCAGCCGCCAGGCTCCGTAAATTGGATGTCCTAAAAACGTATAGGCAGTTTATTGATATCGCCTCAGAGAATCCCAATGCTATAGTCTTAGCTTCTCGTGTCAAATTTGCTATAAAGCTGATTACGTATGTAAATTACACAAACAACATCCGAAGATGCAAGCAGAAATGAGAGCTAAGGATAGCAAACAAGTGTAATAGAGTTTGTAGTTGTTACTGTCAACCAAAAAATGTTCATCTTTAAGACTATGAGTGATTTTGAACTTTGTCTTGTGGAAAAAACGAGTTACTCGGGTGAAAGAGGCCTCACGATGAAATTCAGCACGACACAGGGATACTGGGCTGTTACATTATATAAGCTAATATTTATCAAGGCTCTTACTATTCCTTTCTGTGATAGGCTCTATGTTTACTTCGTAACACTCGCCTCCCAGAAAGTTATTAGGCAAGGGGTATAAATCGGGCACCAAGAGATGAGTGTACTGAATTTTATTGGGTAGCAGAGATCGAAATAATGAATTGCGATATCTATCCGTGCGGGGCGGAGAGGCTTCCATCGTAAATTGTTCTCCCTTCATTCCATGTTTCTTATACATACTCGGCCCCCTACATACCCTTTAGTAGCTAGAGCGGTTTTCATGGGCAAACAATTAAGGAACCGGTCTAAAATGGCTTTTACGACTAGAAGCTACGAGAGTCTCCTTAGATAGACGGGGGAAAACATACCGCATATGGTCGAAGCTAAAGACATTCTATAGGACGTATGACAGAAAGCCTGACTCTGAGAAAAAGGGATACAAGAGCTGGAGACAGGAGAAGAACCGGAGACACAAGAAGGACTTAGGAAAACATAGAGGAGGGGTGGCGACTAAGGAACATTAGTGTGGGCGAGGGGGATGGGGCAAAGCTGGGTGAGGAGATAGTGGAGCGAACTCTACGTTTCATGACTCTGCGTTTCATGTCATAGATACTATCACAGGTAGTAGTAGTCATAGTAGGGTTAAAGGAATATGTCGAACTAAACATATTGAAGCCAGGCCTCGAAACGTAGAGGAATAATAGTAGAAGCAAGGGAAGCTGTCATACAACTTATGTTTATGATGTAAACATAATCGCCGGATATGACTTGAGATATTTCAGGATGAGGCAATCGAATTGAGCTCTCGTGACTGAAGGGCAGGGTTATAATTATCGCCTCCTTTGACTTATATATAAACTTGTGTCAATATCCTAATTTGCTTTCGTCAACCTCCAGACATCGATTCTCTGTGTGAATAGAAGATCTGTACATTTAACAATGGCATATAATTGGCAAGGAGTACACTTTGAGGAAACGCCATATCATGGCGGCACCGGACACGTAGAGGGATACAACGCCACGAATGTTTCAAGAACTTATTCGGCCGTAGGGGCAATACTAGCAACAGGGTCTTACACTACTACGAGAGAGTCAAGGCAATATGCCACTACGCGAGCGACGGTGGGGCATACAGCCCCCGATGCAACAGCAACAACATCCTACACCGCTACAGGAGCCGCTGGAGGATTCCTCGCTACGGGGGCGGGAGCATATACTTGTACAGGAGCGATAGGGGGTTATGGAGATACGAGACCGACAGACCAAGTGTACGTATCGTCCTAATACCGGTGTGCTATCTGTCTAGCTTTATTGTTTTGCGAAAATAACACTATCTAGTCAGGGTTATGACCCCCCATACCCAGCAGAGGATCACGTATTCGAACAGGAGCAGAACACAGCACCTGAATTCTGGAATGGGCGCGTGGCTTCGCATACGTGGAACTACGTGCAAAGGGGCCGGCCGACGGAACGCGGTGAAGTATCCAGCACCGGACCAGGGGACGCGGAGCTAGATCAAGAGAGGGAGACGAATATGCGGTACGAGGAAATGAGAGCGAGGGGGGAAGTTACATCATACGGCGACGGCGACCCAGGGCCCTCGGGGACCCGACAACCGCAACCGCGGGAGCGGAGTCGACGGAGACACCATAGCCGGGAGAGGCGTGAGCACCATAGCCGGGAGAGGCGTGAGCACCATAGCCGAGAGAGGCGTGAGCACCACAAGTCTAAGGGCAACGACAGGGAGCATCATAAGTCTGACAAACACCATCATGGATCCAGCAAAGAGCATCACAAGTCTGACAAACACCATCATGGATCCGGCAGGGAGCATCATAAATCGGACAAACATCATCATGGATCCGGCAGGGAGCATCACAAGTCTGACAAACGTCATCATGGATCCGGTATGCATGGCGAGCATCATAAAAAGTACAGGAGACACGACAGCCGTGAGAGAGACCGTTGGTAAGGCCACTAATGTCAATGTGAAAACCGAGAGGCTAGGACCGGGATGGACAGTCTCGACAGCAGTGTAGATTAGTGGCCGACGAGTACCGGTATTTGAAGATTTTGTTCGAGGCACAAGATATGCTATTTATGCTGTCGGCTGTGTCGCGATTACGCACTACACTTGAATGCAGGGCATTAGGATGTCATGGGGTGATTGCTGTGAAGAGATTGGGCTGGGTCTATGATCAAGCGATAGATTCTCCATCGTTTTGTCTCCTTAAATCGGGTATAGATAAAACCTGCTGTTTATACGAGCCGGCCTCCTACCTACCTTGGGTCTCCGTCGTTCTCACGGGTCTTCGATGATAATGTAACATACAGAGCAACGCAGTGCAGGCCTTGATAGAAGTATTTAGGATAAATCACAAAACTTAATCCAGGTGCCTGCGTTGGTGCATTCCCTCCCTCCTCTAGCCTTGTAGATCTAGCGAAGGGGGTGATTCAAAAGTAATCAGAAATTTCTGTATTCGTGTTTAACATGATCTGAATGACGAATCTGCTGGTCATAAGCAGATTGACTCATTATCGTACATCAGTCCTATCCCGTACATTGGCTTCCCCTCTGTGCTTTATACTTCATCAAACTCTACAACTTCCCGCCCTTTGAGTCGGTCACCAACTCAGCAGCCGCACCCGAAATGGCGAGCTTTCCTGTCTCTTTAACCTTGGCCTGGAATACGACTTTACTACCTTCCTTCCACATTTCCGTAACGAGAGTTTGACCAGGGAACACGGAGCCAGCAAACCGGACCTTGACGTTCTTGTACGGGCCGAAGCTTTCGTAGACGGCCTTGCCCGCGATTCCCATGAAGCATAACCCGTGCAAGATAGGTTCTTTAAATCCGCCCATCTTGGCAAAGCTCGGGTCAATGTGAAGAGGACTTTGAGAAGGGCGATAAATTAGTTAATTGATATTGGAGGCGGAGGCTCAATAATATTATGCAAACGAGAATAGATTGGGAATCGGGAAACTCACTTATAATCACCGCTTAAGCGGTAGATCGCGGCCTGCTCAGTCGTTGTTATCGACTCGACTACAACGTCAGGAGTCCTCTTGGGAGGAACGTTGGCGGCAGTAGCAGCGCCGCGGTCAGCGGGCTTCTTTTGACCACCAAATCCACCACAGCCTCGGAGGAAGACAGTAGACTCATTATAAAACAACTCTTCACCATTCTCGGCATTGACCGTGGTCACGCCACTCTTCAGGATGGCGGCAGAGCCCTTATCGACGACCTCGATTAACTTGGCATGGTTCCTAGTCCTAGCCGCCGTGGGAATAGGGTATTTCTTAATTTCAAGATATTGCTCGCCGTGAAGCAACATCATAGGTGAAAAGTTGGGTACTACATCGTCGAAGCTGAAAGGCATGTTGGTGTCAAACTGCGGAATGACACCGTATGTAGGGAGCACCTGGAAGTTTTCATGGCCCTCAAAGACATAGGGAAGATCCGTGCGCTTGGCACCGATACCTAAGTTGTACAACATCACATCACGGTCTGTATATGTGAACTCGGTTGGTTCCGATTTCGCTTTCTTGGCCTGTTCTTGAGCCTCAAGATATTGGTTGCTTTCGCTAGATTGCTAGATGAAAAAGGCTTTGTTAACACAAAAGTCGCATTCAAGCTACGTTATGTAAATTTTATATATACAGTAGAAAAGGGGGACATCGAGGAAGGAGAAAGGCTCATACTTTAGATGCCCCTCGCTTGTTACCCAAATTCGCCATGACCTTCTCTATTGAAGCTGAGGCCTTTTCAGGGTTATCCGCTCGGCCATCCTCGAAGTCGACAATCTTAGACCAATTTTTGACGACTTCCTCGGGTTCTAGCTTCACGTCAAGAGGGAAACCAACACCTCCGGAACGTTGCCATCTTGTTCGGCCGCACCAACCGGAGCCGACTTCGTAGAGGCCACCAGTAGGGTTTTCAGGGATCTTGTCGCTAGAAAGAGCAAGAACCAGAGGAGCTATGTAGTCGGGCTTGAAAGCTTGGACTAGTTCAGGAGGCAGAATAGTAGCTGTCATTGCCGTTCCCGCATTGGGGGCGATGGTGTTAACGAAAATGTTGTACTTGGCACCCTCTAACGCGATGGCCCGGGAAAAGCCTAGAATACCCAGTTTCTAAGGAAAGTTAAGTGTTAGCACATATCATCCTAATTGGTTTATTTTAACTTACAGCTGCGGCGTAGTTAGCCTGCCCGAAGTTACCATAGATGCCACTTGTTGAGGCGGTGTTGATGACGCGACCGTATTTCTGCTTAAGGAAAATAGGCCAAGCAGCTTTGGTGACCTTGTAGGTACCCCGAAGATGCACACTCAGGACCGGGTCCCACAACTTGTCGTCCATGTTGGCAAAAGCCTTGTCTCGTAGTATACCAGCGTTGTTTACAACGATATCAAGTCGGCCAAAAGCATCAATGGCGCCCTGGACGACTTTGTCGCCATCTTCAGAGGAAGCCTTAACGCCGGCTGCTTTGCCTCCCAACTTCTTAATCTCCTCTACAACGGAATCAGGGTTAACGAGATCGTTGACAACAACTGATGCACCGGCCTTAGCAAACGCAAGGCAATAAGCACGACCAATACCAGCGCCACCACCAGTTACCAAAGCTACGCGGCCTGTAAAATCAATCTTCTCTCCTTGCGGGCTAGGACCTAGTTTCATAGATTCTTCAAGGAGACCCACGAAGTCATTGACTCCAGAAGGGTACTGGGGGTTTGAGAAGTCAGAAACCTTGCTCCATTGCTTAATGATGGCACTAGGAGTATAACTCTCATCTGCCTTGAGTAGGAGACCGCTCGACCGCTCCCATCTGAATTTGGCAATGTGGCCACCGCCAGCTTCGAAGATGGCGCCATTCTCACTAGTGTTGTCCTTGTGAACCAAGACAGCCACAAGGGGTACAACCCAATCAGGCTTCAGATTCTCCAGCATATCCGGAGGCATGATTGTCTCAGTCATGCGACTAGCGGCGATAGGAGCAATGACGTTGCAAACGATGTTATACTTGGCGCCCTCCTTAGCGAGGGTCTCTGTGAAGCCAACCATGGCAAGTTTGGCGGCCGAGTAGTTGGCCTGGCCGAAGTTGCCGAATAGACCGGCAGCTGAGGCAGTGTTGATGACACGACCATACTTTTGCTTGCGGAAGTAGGGCCAGGCGGCACGAGCGCACTTGTAGGCGCCCTTGACGTGCACTGTCATGATCAAATCCCAGTCGGCATCCTTCATATTCTTAAAGCTAATATCACGCAGGATTCCGGCGTTGTTGATGAGGATATCGATACGACCGAAAGCCTTGATGGCGGTCTCGATGATCTTGTCACCGTTTTCGACGCTGTCATAGTTGGCCACAGCTTCACCGCCGGCGGCTTTGATCTCGTTAACGACAACATCGGCAGCCTATAGAACCATGATCATGTTAGTCTGGAAAACATCGGGAGCGAGTGAGATGAGAGGAAGATTAGTAGGCTCGGGGGTGTACCTTTGTCGAATTGCCCTCGCCCTTGAAGGAGCCACCGAGATCGTTGACGACGACCTTAGCTCCTCTCGAGGCAAAGAATGTGGCATATGCTTTCCCCAGACCACCGCCAGCGCCAGTGATGACGGCGACCTGGCCGTCGTAGCGCAATTGCCCTGACATTGTGATGATGCTTAACTTGGGAGACTGGGGTATCAACGGAAAGACAAAGAAAAGAGACGAGTAGGGGAAGAATACACAGAGGAGGAGGAGGAGGAGGAGTGATGGTGGTGATAATTGAAGGAGGTAGAGTTGTAGTAGTGCGGTAGTGCCGGGTAAAGTATTGGCTGGTTAAAAGTATGTGAGGACAGTATGTGAGGACGGACAACTACGCAATCGCGACCTGTGGTGAAGAGAGATGCCGCCTATGAACTCCGCTACTAGAATCAGCCGAGGCAGCTTCTGGGAGCTCTGAATGGAATGCCGAGGGCTCCATACCTAGCTTATTCGCCTGGCTCGGCCGAGCATACGGCAAGTCTGCCATTCCCAATCGGGCTAGTTTTCATGCCCCCGGAATTCACATGTCAAGTCCTGGACCAACTGAAGAAAGGATGAGGTCATGCGCGCCACTCGATTTTCCATTTCCCCTTCTATTGTGTGAGTTTTCCATGGAACTTTCGATGGTACAACAGCTAGAAGACAACCCCCCTAGGTACCTAGGTGTATGCTCACTCCAACTTAACGGTATATTGCAGTCTGCGAAGCTTACGAGCTGGGCAGTAATGGGGCAAGTATTGGGGCAAGTACTGGGCCTGGGGCTGAGGCTGGTCTATTTCCCCACGCTTGCACGACTTATTCCCCGCAACATGACACAACCAACCGTAGAATACCGCTTACTATCAATACATCGGGCTAGGGTGTCCGTCCGTTGTTAGGTATGGCGTTAGCTAGCAAGAGTAGGGGAGAATCCCCCTCGGCGTAGTTTATTTTCTGCCCTCCTCCCTCCTCGAGTGTAGAAGTTATCTAGTTAGAGTACTTGTTGTTTTCTGTTAATCTTCGTATTGTGTCAAACATATGCCCAGTAAAGCACCCGAAAGTGGGCGCTTTCATACGGCAGGGGTCAAATGCTCACGAAGAAGCTCAAATATTAGGAGGTGCCATAACAACCACACCGTATTTCCGTCCGTCCCCCTTATAAGGCACACTTTGAAACCCGATCGTGCAAGTACGATGTAAATCGCTAAGCTAAAGTAAGTATGAAGCGAGGTGGTTAAACATAAAGTCCGACGCCCCATTTGGAGGCTGATATCGTCAAGTCCCACCGTTCTGCTAGAAGACATACCTCCCACCTCTGCAACCGGCACTCTAAAGACATGAGGCCATCACTAGCTAGGGGTTGATCTTTTCCCAGATAAACCTTTTCAATTTCTCCTACGGGACATGAACTTTTATGCCATGAATTTTCTGGTGCTGGTATTTATTATGATATAATAGATGGTACCTTGAGCAATCGGCCCCGTTATACCCGGCGATCACATACCTGTCTAGATGTAGTCTAGCACATGCATCTAGGTTAGCTGCCCGCGGGGAACGCATATATTCATTCTCCAGTCGTTGAAGGAATACTCAACAACCTCGGCCGTTGCAACTCGATACCTGGATATTTTTTCTTGGAAAAAAAAAATAACAATTCAAAATGAGCGCCCCGGACATTTACGACGATAAGAGCCCGATTTGTATACCGTTTATACTAGAACGGGTGCAGTCGCACCTCAAGTCGGACTCTAAGCGCCCGTTCATCATCGGGCTGAACGGGGTGCAAGGGGTAGGCAAGACGACGCTGGTGCGCGCGCTCGCGGAGACCCTGCATGCGGGCGAGGGCCTCGAGACTCTGGTATGCAGCATCGACGACTTCTACCTCTCGCACGACGACCAGGCCGCGCTCGCGGCGTCCATGCCGGATAATGCGCTCGTGCAAGTCAGGGGCGAGCCGGGTATGTTTTCCCGGCCCCTATTTTGGTCTTTCATGTTTTCACTCAACATAAAATCCCAGGCACGCACGACATGGCGCTAGCAAAGGACTTTTTCACAGCCATCCTCAACAATAGCGCAACGCGTGTTCCGCAGTACGACAAGTCCCTCTTCTCGGGCCAGGGCGACCGTCTCCCGCGCTCTAGCTGGCCGGAGGTCAATGTGCCGGGCAAGCCCAAGGTACAGGTCGTCATCTTCGAGGGATGGTGCGTCGGCTTCCGGCCGCTATCACCTGCCGAAGTGAGCGTGAAGTACAACTCGCCGTCGCGCACTCTAAAGCGCCACGATATCGGGCACTTGCTGTTCATCAACGAGAAGCTGGGAGCGTATGATGCCATCACAGACTTGTTCGATGCCTTTATTCATATCGACGCTGAGAACACGGAGTGGGTCTACGACTGGCGGCTAGAGCAAGAGGTTATGCTACGGGCACAGCGCGGCGCTGGTATGAGCGATGAACAGGTCGTGCACTTCGTCGACGCCTATTACCCTGCATACGAATTATTCACGGACCGGCTACGGAGTGGTGTGTTTGCTAACAAGTTACAGTGCCAGTTAAGACTGGTCGTGGCCAAAGATCGACACGTACAAAAGACAATAGTCATCTGATTCAGAATAATTCCGCCTTTCAGGATCGAATCATTTATTTCCTCTTCTCCTTTTCGTGAGTTGCTAGCGAGGATAACCGGGCTATCTTATAACTTGCTTGCTAAGAGCTAAGCCGATCAGCCAATCTCTGTATGACTTCCACCCACCATCGTATCCCCCGTAACAAGTCTCGTCACCGCCAATTAAGCAGTAAACTATCATGCGAAACAAACATAAAAGTAAAAGCAGACACCGAAAACTCCGGCTCATGCGGTCGTAAGTCGTAATAATGCCGTACAACCCCAGACAAAGCTACCATGTGATCCCCCCCTTTTGTTCACAATACCTCTGACATCCACACCTATATAGATGACCGACATTCTTGCTCAACAAATCCGTACGTGCCAGATCCACTCTCTATTGGTTGAAAAATTAGTCGAACTCCTTGCCTAACATCATATCTTCGCCCTCGGTCTTCAAGTCGGCTAGAGTCTGTCCGATGCCGTGGATCTTGTTTCGTACGGCTTCCTCTCGTTCTGCGATCTCGTTCTCGAACGCATTCACGATTTCTCGTTTTTCCTTTCGTGCCTCTTTGAATCGAGCCATAATATCTCCAAATCTCTCGAGGAACCAGTCGCCCGCCTCTTCCCATTCATTGACCGGCATTTTTGTGAAGAAGCTTGTCTGGTTTATTTCATCTTTAGTAAAGAAATGCTCTAATTTTTCTGGCAAAGTGCCCGGAGGTGGCGCAAATGCGGATCGTGCTTCAGCTTGGGCCGGATCAAAGTCAAACGCTTCCAGCTTCAAAGCTTTGTAATCCATAGATGCCAATGCCCCATCATCATAATCTAACTCGTACGAACGTTTCTTCGTGGCCGGCTGATGTTTCTCAGACGAGGATCGAGGCATGGCGCTCTCACGCAGACCAACTTTGCCTTTACTGGGTCTATTGAAGAGCTGTCGATTCACTTGGGTCTTGACCTTCGTGATGGTTTTTGCGACGGGCATAGGCGTCGGTTCTCGTTCAACACTTGTATTTTCCGATTCATCTTGGTGACTAACCATGGGTGTGTCGGTGTCAGCAAAAATAGTTGACCGATGTGGTTGATGTTCCGGTACTTGCAATCTAGGTAAGCGCTCCTGCTGTGCTTGCACCACTTGAGCGGGCTCTTTATGGTTAGGATTTGGGTAGGCGAGAGGCCTTAGGGGTTGTGGCATCGTGACAGGATCACCGTCTGCGTAGCTAATACGCTCGGGATACGGCTCGTGTCTAGTTGGCCTAAGTGCCAAAGTTTTTGGATGTTGTAACCTTTTGCCAGATGGCGTCTTTTCTGGTGATGTATTATATGCACTCTCGTCAGCATATGGGTCACGGCCATTATCAGAGGTGATCTCCTTAAAGCCACCACGCTGACTTCTAGCCTCGGGGGTTGAGGCACTTCTGGTGAGACCGTTTACATTTCCATTTCCGTTTCCCATTACATTAATAAAGCCATCAGGACCAACAACAAAGGGTGGCGGCTGATCTACCCGGTCGAGCTGTCTTGGAGCGGGACGGTGACGTGTACCATCATGCTGTTGGTAACTCAGAGCAGGATGCCCCTGAACCGGCAATTGGCGGTAGGCAAATGACGCGTTAGAATCAATGTTACTAGTAGTGTCACTGAACGCGGAACCTTCTACTGTCGACCCCTCCCAAAATGGTGCTGGTCTCTTAGACTGTTGTAAGGGCTCGGAGGATGTTGTTTTGCTGCGCGAAAGGCTTACAGACCCATTTTGGGTATGGACATGACTAGAACGCGAGGGTATTGGGAGGCGCGCAGCCGTAGCAGTCGCTGTGCGCTGGGAATTCGCATGGATTATGGGAGAACGAGAACGGCCCGGTGAGGTCTGTTGTGTCGTCGAAGTTTTTGGTTGGGGTATGTTTACGTGGCGTGTCTGTGTCTGCGTCTGCGCCTGAGACAGAGGCTGTGGCTCTGGCTGTGTCTGCGTCTGGCTCGGGGGAGAAGGATCGTAGGTCATCGCAGGAGCAGAGGTGGCGACACCGGGCTGGCTATGGCCGAGCCCCGGGTTGTTAGTCACCCAGGCTTGCATCTTGGTCCTGGACTGCTTGAAGAAGGAAGCGGTAGCTGGCGGCATATGGACACGACTCGAGGGGTTTTGACAACGGCAGTGGCGCGCAGGCAGATAGGATGACACGACTCTGTTTTGCTTTACTCTAGGCTACGCGTTCATGTGGTGGTTGATAATGGTACGTGTACGTTCACGATAAGTATTATGGTTCTGTGGTATGTCTGCTATTGGAACCCATAGGTATAGGTGGTCAATTGGAATTGGGTGGATGAGAGAGGTTTGGGCGTAGTGGTTATGGATCGTGTTATGGATCGCGTTATGTATCATGTCTCCATCCTGCCCAATTCTACAACGAGGTTGGGTCGCAATATGAGCGGACAGGAAGGAGCCCAGGAAGGAACCTAGAAAGGTCTGGAAGAACAATGTATCCGGGGGACCGATGACGAGTTCGAGTTCGGAAGTGGGATGCGGAATGCGGGATGCGGGATGTTCGCCGCGGGATGTGTGTTCGAATGGTGGGGAGGCGTTGGAGGATGGAAAGTCTAGAAAGCCTCACATATGAGGTCTACAAATGGGGTCTACATATGAGGTCTACACGTTGTCAAGCCGCAAAACGCCATCGCCAGAGGGTCGAGAGGTGTAATTGCCTGTCTGGGGGATTTACAGGGTCCCCTGTTGGCTATTGGGCTGTTGGTTGTACCAGGTACTTAGCTAGGCAGGTGGTGTAGCCTATTAGTCCCCTCTACATATTGTACTTACCCTAGGTACATATACCCCTAACCCCTCTAGGTTAGCAGTGTCTGATGAACGACATGATGGTGGGGTGGGGTACAACGACCGGCAACGACGGGCTAGTTTCTGCACGGGACACTCCAATCTCGCCGGCTACGACGTCTTTGATAGGCTCAACATCCCTATAATGTGTCTACCTCTATGGATTAAGCAACCTCCTCCAAACGTCTCGTACTGTTCGTCGAATCGTGTCAGGCGATAGCCTCAACATGTGTGCTAGGTCTTATTGGCTTGCACACCTTCATGTCTGATGAGTTGTCTTGCATAAGCTTCCCGACGCCGTGCTTTGTCGAGCCATTAACATTCCATCTCGCGTCTAATCTTCTTCTTCTACCCACATTGCAACCCTCCTTGCATCGTTTCATTCGCGCTTGCAACCGTTGGGCAACATGTCATGCCCACAGCATGCATAGAGAGGTCCAAGAGAAGCGGCCATGGCAGTGCTAGTATAGCATCCTCGAGATAGGGACCCGAGAGAACTTGAGATGGTGTAGCTTCGTTGGTCCCAGCTCCCACCAGCTCCCCTCCCCCTCCATTCCGCTTCTGCCAGTCCAGGTCGTCCGTTGTAAGGCTTTCCCTAGTCCCCTTCCATGGCCCATCGATATTTGCCATCTCTTCCTATTATCTATCTATCCGCCGTGTAAGTCTAACATGACGGGCTTTGAGTCTCCCGGTCAATTCTCTTCTTCATATACGAGACCCGCAACTGAATACTGCGTCCGTCTGGTGCTTGATAAGTATAGCCAGGTCCTTGCTGGTATGTCTGGTATCCCAGGCGAGTATACCATTCTTCCTTGGATGTCTGCTCGTTGTAGTCAATATCATTCTGGGCACGACATATCGTATAGTCAACTCACTATTGGCATGATATTGCCCATGCCCACGTCAATAGAGGCTATGTCGCCCGCCTCCTTCTGCACCTCTTTAGCTAGAGTGTCCAATGCCATCCATTTCGCATTCATAGGCTCTTGCGCTGCTATAGATTCAACTCTGGCCATGGTTGCGACACCATACCCACCCCCTTGCAACGCACTCGATATATAGAGTTGGTGCACCCAAACAGTACCCACTGGAAGGCCTAATTTCGCATCTTCCTTGGCATCATGGACGTCAAGCGCCACATGGCCGATGGGCGTGAAGTCCCTGCCAGTTGGCTGATGCAGTGCGAATCGGATCTCTATTGCCGTATCTCGAAGAGGCTCTGATTCCTGTAGAACTTGAGCAGAAATACTCCAACTTGATCGGAGAGATGTTATGAACCTTGGGATATGCTGCGATATGTTGTGCTAGCAGTTCATTCCGATTCGGAACATCCTGCGCCAAGACCTAACCATAATATTTTAGCATTGCGCTGGTGCCGAAGGACATGGGCACGAAGCCGACCTACAGCCCAGTAGAAGGTCTTTCCTCCCCTCTTCGCGGATTCTGCCCACTCCGGTACCTCGTCCGCCCTCCAGCCGCAAGCGACTCTTTGGTCGTGCATACGCTTTACGTGTTCAGGGCTCAAGTGGTCCCACGGGATGATCTGCTCGGAAATTTGTTACCTTGAGATCATCGTACCTGAGGTCGCATATCCTTATCGATTCGAGTATATAGCGCTGTTGTCCAAGACTTACCTCGATCTTGTATGCATGCTTTGACGCCATCGCTAGCGATGAATTCCTACGATATTTCTTGCAAAGATTTATTTTCTTTCTCCTTTTTCTTTCTACTTTGCTGAGTTGCACCGGTTCCGATTTCGGCTTTGCGATAGCCCATTAAACAGTGTTGGGAGCAGATCCCAACGTCTACATGCGGCTTCCCTCGGTTTAGATCATTTCTCAATTTCAAAGGAGCACTGAATAATGGTTCGTATTTTATAACTTATGTCGTCGTTTCATTCAAAGTTCGACAAGCTGGAGCCTGTCCGAATATCGGCGGCCAATCTTCGGAGTGGAATCATGCACATATGTCTATGGCGCCCTTCCACGATGTAATTACCCGCCTATTTCTAGGCATCTAAAGCAGGGCTTGCAGCTTCTTTGAGTCACTGGGCTTATTTTCAATGGCTACCGGAAAGTCTCGGCTACTTTGCCGCCTTATTGTGTCAATTAATCCGCATTTGTTAGCTTGACTTTTCTATGACGTCCGCTGAATTCTCCAGCTTTTCCTCTTCCTCCCGAACCTCGGCCTTTGGCGCATTCCCCTGTGTGTTTAGCTTAATGAAGGGAGAAATAGCAACCCCCGCTGCAGCCAACGCAACCGTAGTCTGAAAGGTCCTCATGTACTTGAGCATGGGGTCTGCAATACCCGCTGGTGTTGACTCGACCGAGCTAAACACCGCTGTCGAGATTCCCAGGACAGCTGTTGTCGATAATCGGATCACCACATTGAAAATTCCTCCTGCTAGAGATTGCTGATGACTAGGGAGTGATTGAAGTACATACATCTACCAAAAGTCAACCAAATATTTAAGGTAATATCAAGAATAGGAGGGGGCTCACATTGGCGACATTAAATTGTAGATCTGCACCCGCAACGTTCAAAACCAGAGCAGGGAAAATAAATGCCCAATAATTGCTATCAGCTCTCATAAACGAGAATAGTAGAGCCGCTACAAGATAGCTCACGGCACCGAAGGCCATCAGAAGCGTATTGTTAACCCTATGTAATATTCGGCCTGCTAGTATGTTCCATAGCAACCCTGCGATTGCCATTGGGAGGAGACGCACGGCGACGTTCAAGGTTGACAGCCTCTGAACTTGTTGCATAAAGAATGCAATCCAGAAGCCTGTGGCCTGAAAACTCATGTTCCCGAGGAGGACGACGATAATGATCTAAGCACAATTAGCAGCCGTAAAATTGAAGGTTCACATGAACGCATACCAAGCTAAAGTTACGGTCTTTCCAGATGTGTGGAGGCATCAATGGCGTAGGATAAACTCTCTCCCAGAATACAAAGACGACCACTGCATGACAAGTTAGTGATCACTGCTTTGGGCGTGATTACCAATGTGTAGGGAGCACCAAACCCCTTGAAGATACGAGTATAGTTCGAAGAGAAACCCGCGTGCCTTTTATATAGCCGCAACTAGAAGAAAGTGACTCTGGGGATTACTCACAAAGCAGTATGCCTACCACAATCAAGGCGATCACATGAGCTCGTGGCCAGCCGTCTTGAGGCCCAAGTCTAGTCCTCGTTTAGCACAGGCATGATAACATGACTAAGGGAGGTAGCACTCACGTTAGGCCAGCAGTGAACATCCCAGTCCCAAAGATTGTCAAGACCGTTCCTACATAATCAAATTGCCTCAACGTGCCCAGTCGCTGCCTCAACGGGGCGCGCTCAAACGTCTCGACGTTAGGCACAGCCCAGAACGCAAAAACGGTGAATACGGCCCAGATGATGGACAGGAGAATAAACGCAGCACGCCAGTTAAAGAGCTGCGTCGCGATACCGCATAGGATTGTGCCGAACACGAAACCTAGGGGGTTCCCAGCGCTGAAGGACGAAAACGCTGCGTTTTTACGCTTTGAGGGCGTCGCATACGCAGCGCCAACTACAACGCTCGGGGTCAGTAATTAGGTAACATTTTCTGACGCGCTCTGAGAGTATTTCGAGAAGTGGATTTTTTTTTTCCGAGGTGTATGTATATTTAACCCGAAATTGGGCACGAATACCTGGAAAAATCGCTATAACCAGAAGACAATGAGTGAACTTCCCAAATCACTTACGTATCCCAATGGCTGGAGGCACAACCATTGCCGCAGGAATACCCAGAACCCCGCAGACGATCAGCATCCAGAATGGATTCTGCGCGAATGCTACGAGGAGTGAGAAGAGGCCGAAGCCTGCCATTCCTGTAATAAACATGGCCTTGCGGCCCAGCAAGTCGGCTAGCTGGCCAAGCGGGAGCTGGAATGCGCCTGCAACTAACCTATGCGAAACACATACGTTAACCACCTGCAATAAACGGTGATAAGATATAAGACAATTTATCGAAATGCGGAAACACGCACGCAGTGGAGGCACTGATCCATGAGATTTGCCCTTGTGTCATATGCAAGTCCATCGACACAGGAACTGTGATGATGAGTGCCGTGCCAGCGAGGAACGCCGAGGAAGCCGTCGCTACCGTCGCCTGCGTCACGAAGGCGACCTCCTGCAAAGTGTTCTTGAAGCATGCGGGGCGGTCTCCAAAGCCCGTCGTGACCCTCTCAAGCTGCGTTGTGCCGGGCTCCTTGTCATCGTCACCAGCCCCGCCGGCCATAATTTCCGTCGTCGCTCCATCTTCTCTCTCTTTCGAAGTAGAGCTCGCTGAGCTTTGCGACATGTTCCCCATCGACTCTGGTTGCCTGCTTGCTGTGACGGCGTTTTCTTGAGATTGTTGCGTATTTGTTCCGCAGTATTCGCTATTCCTAGGCCTAATTACAACCTGCACTCCAATAGGCGGTCAACTGTGTATCACCTAATCATGCGGCTAACTCCAATATAGCCACGAGCAGAACAGAGACCAATCATCAGATCGCGAGAAGAGAGACATGTTGGAATTCTAGATGCAGGTGCATTCCCCTCAGGCTTTATAGAGCTTAGCAATCACAACGTAATACAACATAATGGATCATCTAGACTTTAGATCCACTGCTCATTTATCTACTACTTAATAAGGCGTGCTAGAGACGTGGGGCGTATATCGGCATCGCGGAAGGGGATAAAGTTGAGTATCTAGCTTCTTCTGCTGCTGTCTCTATCAATCCATCTTACTGACAGCTTTTAGAGCAGATACAACTCATCGGATACAGCATCCGTCAAGTTTATGACCTCAAGAACTCATTTTCAATCTTGTTCAGACGTTGACGACAGGAATATGAGCCGAAGGTAGAGACCATGCTGGATCTTTCTCGGGTTAGCGCTTCATGCACGGCATCGAAATACCGAGCGGTGGGGGATGTGGGCATACCGCGCTTATCCCACTTCCCGACAACTTAGCTTCATCGTAGCAACGGATTGTCTTAAACTATCTACACCGCCAAATTTAACAATAAGTTGAACGACCAAGAGCTAGTTCCAGTCAAGACTAATAGTTTTGCAACCTAATCCCATCAATAACTCCATTTTGAAACAGTCTCTGCTAGTATTCAAATCATCAATCAAAAGATGTCAGTCGAGCTGCCGCGTATAAATACAGCAACCCAGACAGACTACCGGTACACATGGTCGAAAGGTATTATTCTATCACGTCTTAAAAGTGCCAATTAAGGCGGATAATATGTCAATATTGTACTCTGGGACATGAATCCTTCCCCGGAGTTTGCCAAGTATTTTTAGTAGCAGCATGTGAAGATGACGTAGTCACTAGCTTGTTCTCCTCCTTCTCACAACCATGTTGCAAATTTCTATACGGACAGAGAATTAGGTGAGGGATGCTGGTCAGGCTTGGAGAGCACATGCAGGACAAAGAATCACCGTATCTGAGGCATGATGAGTAGATCTGTGTATTGAAATTCGCTGGAATGCCATGGAATGATGCTGTTATAAAGACAAGACACCTACTATATTAAACACGTCAATAGAAAGACCGAGGACAGAGCCTGCAAAACACAACTCCTATCTTCTGCGACATCTCTCCTCTATGCATATACATATTCAAGCGAGTATGAAACCAGGAGGTTACGGGAACAAACCACCCTATAGAAAAATATCTTGTCTTTTGGTTAGACATAATATATATAAGCGATCCTGCATAACAGTTATTTCCCAGCTGCATTACGAGCCAATAACCCGAGGCCCAAGAAGCGAAAGCTCGCTACGGGTCTAACGCATTCACATACAGCGGCGATACTTTGACTTCGCGCACCCAAAGATCCCAAGGCCGCTGAGCCGTTCCTGAATTCGTTGCGTAGCTGTCCCTTGCCTGCTGCGGCGTTAGGTAGACGAGTCCGTCATCAGAACTCGCCTTCGAGCCTGAATATGCGTGCTGGATAGCCAACGCTTCTGACTGGATTTGCGCATTGACCTGGGTATATATAGCCTGGACCACGACAGCCTCGATGCTAGTGGCGCAGGTGGTGAAGCCGTGACTGCGCATTAGCGCAACGTAGTAATCAGGTAAGTTCCCCGCCTCGCTGCTGCTCTTGATTGAGAATTGCGCTGCGAGTGCCGCACCTAGGCGAGTATCCCTGATGAGGAGATCCTGAGTATCATTGCTGCCGTAGTATCCAGAGATGTCGAAAACCGGGACTTTATCACCTGCAAGCTCTCTGTGTCTCAGCCGCGTCCGATATACGACTTTCTTTCAGCATAGCGGGCCCAAAAACACCTACCCAAGAATCCTGCCGTGTGGATCGACGCCCTTAGAGGGACGGTACTAATGCTGTACGGGATCACGGCCGGCGAGTGGCTGTGCACGATGGCGCTGATGTCGGAGAACCGCTTGTATATCTCGCTGTGAATGTAGCGCTCGATGAAGCCGTTCGGAGCATCGGGCTCGACCGGCGATGCATCCGAGACATGATATTCCACTATATCGCCAATAGAAGACACGAGAGCCGGCGCTAGGTTACGAGACATGAAGAAGGTGGTCCGGTTAGATGGATTTCTCACCGAGAGGTGGCCGTAGGCGTCGAGCACGGCGTTCCTGTGAAGAATGTGCAAGGCATTGATGAAAGTAGCGAAGAGCTGGCTAAGGTTTGTGGACACCATCTTGGCACAATGATGAGTATTTGTATCCTTAGATCAAAAAAAAAAAAAAAAAACTCGATCACGGTATAGCTGAGGAGGTTATTGAGTGAAATGTTAGCCAACCCGATAATGGAAGGTCACGGGGTTTTTGGCTGAGACCTCCAAACAAACCCCCTCCACTAATCTATGTAGGGAGGTGTGGTATCAACTCCAGTGGCTCACTGCTGGCGCCTCTTAATCTTGTGAGGCTTGCGCTCATAAAGTTTCAACCATTAAAGCTAGAACAGGGTTGCGAAGTAGAGCCTGCCCAACTCTTCATGACCTCTTAATTACCACTACTGTTCTCTTATAGCATAGTGAGTTAAGTAGCCGTACCTGAGCCGTTCTCTCTTAACATGGAAGGTTGGATGTGATGTGGTAGGGTCGTAGACTAGCAGAGCGGCTGCTTGTTTAAATGATAAACATATGACTTCAGAGCTTGACGTGAACTTAGATCTAGTTCGGGCGGATACTATTGCATCATCTTTGATTGCACCTTTGAACAATATGACTTGTAGGTCTGATGTCTGCGTGTCAATGAAACGTGTCCCCGATGATCCAATTGAACCTGACGGGAACTTGGCCCATGATATAGGGGTCGTATTTGATATCTCAGTAATACATCTCTTATCTACATAGTTAAAAATGATATGCTCTTATTATGTCCTTGGGCTCCTTAAAAAGCTGACTACACCACCACAATATCCTACTAGATTGTCTAGTCTACTACACTCCTCAGCCTGGTGTTGCTTCCACTCTCCCAATGCGCCGATGAGGGTATCACTCTCAATGATTGAATCAAAGTGTAGCCGCAAGAAGACAGTCATCCATGCTTGGGTTAGTTCATAATCTCGTCTTGCTACGAGACGGCTTGTCAGGGCCCGGATAAATTGCAGTAACTCGTTCGAGTTGTCATCATCACCGGATGAAAGCGACCGCAGTTCGAGATCCGCTGTAGAGGGAGCAAGAGCCTTTAGATGCTCAATAAAATCGTCATCTGCGATGAGGGTCAGTAAATATTACAAGGAATAGACTAAGGAGAAAATATCCTACAGTTTCCGCTAATAGCCCCAGCCTGTAAACTACCTGTGAAGGCTTGTTCCATCCTGTTCTGATCAAATTTCGTAATCCTCGACTCGCTTTGGCTGTCGTTGGGTTTTGCATCAGGGGCTTTTAGATCTGAAGATGGTGCTCCCGTTGTCGATGGCAAAAAGAAGGGTGCTCTTTTGGGGGCTTTTGGTGCTTCTTTCGGTTTGTTTCTCTTCTTGATCAGGTCAAGATGTAATAGAGTCTGCCATCTGCTCCTGGGGACCAAGCTCAAGGTCATCATATCGGCGCTGAGCTGGTCTAAGCTGGGTGCGGTCACCTGATCTTCGTCTTCCACGTCCTCTTCGTCTTCAAATGCTGCTTCCAGTAGTCCTTGACCGCCCTCTCCCGAGGCTGTGGGCCCGGAAACCTGCTCTATAACACTCTCAGATATTTGTTTAGTTGGTACATGTGTGAAAAGGCTTTTGTTATTCCAGATATTAACGCCTAACTCGCCCTCAGATGTAGTAGCAAGATATTCGCCTGTGGCTGAGAATGCTAAAGCGGTGCAAGGTTTCTCGAGCCGGATTGCGTCGATAAGATGACTTGTAGGTAAATCCCAGACTCTGATTATGGAGTCTTGGGACGCGGCCACTATCCAGCGTCCGTCATGAGAGAATGTGAAATCATTGATTTTGCCCTGGCACCCCCAGAATTCACGAATAGTTTGCCTTGTTTCGATATCTACCACGCGAATGGCCCCGTCGTCACACGAAAAGGCTATGAGATCATTTGCGGAGTGGTAGCGGCAACCGGTGATCGCAGTCATTGGAGCCCAGCTGATTTCATGCACTAACTTGCCCGTCGAAAATTCCCAAAATTTGATTCTGCCGTCAAGAGAGCAGCTGATCACAACATGGTTCATCGAGTCGACAACGATTCCGGTGACTTCTTTTACATGCTTGCCAGTCCCTGGAAGGAATTTAGAAGACGTGCGAGCTTGAAGTTGCATGACTGTGTCTGCCTGCCTCGCTTGCTGCATCTTGACCTGCCTAGCCTGTGCCGGAGTCAATTTGGACGGGAATCGTTGCCTATGTAAACCTGATTGTAAATTAAACATATCAATTGAACCTCCAGTAGAACCAATAACGGCGAATGTTCCACAGGAGGTCATCGTGACGGTTGATACGTTTGCACCATCGCCGGTCTGAAATGCCCATCTGCCTGCACGCTTACGTCCCCAGAACCAGGTACGCACGAACGAGTCGTCTTTGTGAGCAGTGACAACGCTTTCCCACCCAGTCATGCCGCTGATCTCAGCATCAAGTGACTTCTTTGGATCTCGCGTCTTCTGCCATAGCGCCTGTTTGCCAGGGAGAGCGCCCATGCCACCATCTCGGTTTAATGAGCAAGCGATGCAGGTGATTTCTGGGGCCTTTAAGTCATCTAGGGTCGTCGTTGGGCTGCGGCTTAGGGCGCTCGTAGCTAAAATTCCAGCCTTCTTGGCTTTCTTGCGTATGTTTCCTTGACTCAGTTCAGTGCTTTGACCATCCCGGCGAAGACTCCATCCCCACAAACTCCGGTCTTTTCCTCCGCTAAGAAGCCATTTGTTCCCTGCTTCGGCACCGTCGAAGTCCGAGGGTAAGAAACGAAGGGATGTGACAGGCGCTGCATGGCCGCTTCGGGTATGTAGTAACCTTGGTATAGGTGAAAACGGAGTCTCTTCAAATATCCAGGTTTTAAGGGAATTGTCTCGGCCGCTTGTGACGATGACCGGTTGGCCTGCTAGGAACTCGATCTTGCTCACGCCTCCACGGACTTTGGTGCCGTCAAACGCTGGTGGGTTATGGGCGCTCCTCAGGACGCCCATCACTCTACCTCCATCATTCAGATCCCAAAAGGTGATATCGCCGCTTGCATTAGTTGCCGTTGCCATGACACCATCTTTACGACCATCTTGCCCCGCGCCTATGCCATCCGTCCGGAAAGAAATACTGGTCACAGGAGCATCTGCTGTACCAGCATTGACTTGAATGAGGGTTTTGTCGGTGAGAATGTTTCGGATAATGAGGGCCCCCCCAGCATAAGAGATAGCCATAAGTGATAGCGCATGTGAAGGTTGCATACATGTAACGGCACCGCAGCCAGGCGTTGGAGGTAGGAGAGTGTGGATGAGCTTCCCGGTCGACACGTTCCAAATTTCAACCCAGCCATCCCGACGCCCGGCAAATATTTTGTTTAAATAAGTCGGCATTGTGCATATACCTCCGGTAATTTCGTTGTCGCCTTTTCGCGTAGCCATCGTGAAGAGCGTAGTGTAGTGTTCACGGGTTGTCGTCGACCAGACCTCTATCCTCGTCACCGCACATGCCACTATCCAGGACCCGAATATGAGGATCTGACTTATAGGTTCTTGTAAATCGGAGGGGAGCTCCAGGTGGCCAACTTTCCTCCCCCGCTCAAAGATCCAAATTCCCTGGCGGGAGGTACCACTACTTGAATCACCCCATGCCGCGAAGAGCTTCTTTTTCCATGTGTAGATAGCGGTGATTTCAAAAGGTGTCTGCGGCCTGGTCATAAATACAAGGTTAAGCCCGCGCTTTAGATCATACGTTTGAAGGGATCGACCGGTTGAGGTTGTGACCTGGAATGTGACGTTGCCCAAGGGAACCGAAGTGAAGGGCACACTAGTCGGGGAGACTAAGCCTACAGTCTATAGATTTCCATCAGTTCATATCCTTATGACAGCGACAAGGTAGCTAGTTACCCTATATGGAGCGAAGATACGAGACCGCTGGGAGGAAGAAGTTTTGGGTTTCGCGACGGAGGCTAGCTTCTGACGCTTGACCAGCGGCCCATCTTGCTCGGAATGCGGCATCGTGTCTCAATGCGCTCGTGTCTCTCCCTATATCCTGTCGCTAAGCCTTTTCCTCTCCAAAACGGCAAAAAGCGTGCGTGTGTGCCCTTGGAAGCAAAGGTAGGACTCGTCTGCTTGTGAAGTGGCACGCGGTTGATATGATAGTAGCGCGGAAGGGTCGAGTTGCTTTCGTTCTCGGAACTTTTTTAGTCGAAATATTTTCGATTTGCCAATTGAGCCAATCAGAAGCTCCTAATTCAGAGTCCTCTGAGCCCCTCCAGAATCCCAATGGGTACCTCCCTAGTAACCCACCCTCTACTTCTTATCGTTATCGCCGTCCACAGCAGGGTACAGTACTACAGTGAGATACCTACCTACACTTATTATGTACATTACTACGTCCATGTACTCAAGGTACATATTGTATATACTATACATCATATACACTGTAGTACCTAGGGCCAACACCTATCTGCGTTAGATACGTAGGTACTGCAGTAATCCGTTAAGGTAATCTGTGAAGCCGTGACTAGAAAAAAAAGCGCCACCAAAAAAAAAGAATGATCGCAATGACGCTATCATTGGCTGCCTTACCCGTTCACTGCTCACCCTGTATTAGGTAATCTACGTGAATGGACAAAACTATCGAACCCCTGCCACACCTGTATTTTACACGAATTACAGACGTCACGGTATCTACTCCTGGCACGTGCGTGGCCAATGTATGAATAATACGATGTGCTGAAGTGAGGAATCGAAAATGTGAAAGGTAATCGGCTCTGCTGTCTAGTGCTCTATCTCCGTACACCACTATCTGGGTGGGAAAGGAAATATAGGCGGATAACAACCTACTTTGTTGTACTGTATACTATGCCATCTCCTCCACTTAAAAAGTCCCCAAAACCCATTTCCAAAAGAGCCCAACTGACTCGCGTGAAGTCTATCACACGAATTTAATAGTAGGTGACCGCTATTCTCTACCTAATCATAATTATTTCACCACGACATTTTCCCTTTTCGCTGTTCTCTAGTGGCCAAGGCACAATCCAAAACGACTAGCACAATTGACCGCCACCTCATTTGTTGCTAACAGATTCTCCTTTAGCTTCCCTTCCATTTGTGTGCGTCAAGGAACTTTTCGACTTCTACTACGATTGCGACTGCGACTGCGACTGCGACCACGATAACAACAACTACTATTACAACAACCGATTAATCCAATTTAGCGCCTACATACCCCGTGTATGTATTACAATCGACAAGGTAGGTACTAGTCTAGATATTTGTGTTTTCCACAAGAGATCTGGCGTAAGTCCAGTAGATCTATGATCGTTGCCCCAGTTTTGGCACTACCCTCTAAGTACATACAGTAGACTACTAATTACTATAATAAGGGAGGTACCTTATCCTACCTAGGTAGGTGTAGCACCCACAATTTGCTTTTTTTTTTCCCTCTATTTTTTCCCCTTCAGTCTTCCCTGCTTTTTTTTTTTTTTTTTTTTTTTAGGTCTTGCAAGCATTGAGGCTAAGAATACATCTAGGAATAGTTTAAATTCTAAAACGTGATCACAGTAACTTTGTCAGTTCCCTGAAAGGACAGAGCAGAGGCTTGGAGGGACGTAACGGACATATTCAACGGAAAGTCGAAGACGTCAGATTTTCTGATTAAAATTGTCCGTTCTCCCGTCTGTCTAGATATAGTAGTCACTCCCGCCCTTCTATCTTATTACCTCCGTGTCACTGTCTACTCTTCACTGTCCACTGGGTAGTGAGACATCCGCCTGTGGTTAGTTGACTTACATGTGGCACTGGCTAGTTTAGCACCGTGGGTGGCCTCAAAGAGGGTACCGCCTAGACTACTACCTACCTACCTACCTGAGTAGTAATACCGAGAACCGGGGAAAAAGTGGTCTCAAGTTCAGCTTTGTTTCCTGAAGACTTAAGATGGAGGCAAACTCAAACTCAAAATCTAAACGCGGGAGTTTTTCTACCAAGCGACTCTCTTCCGTTCAGGACTTTCTGGGTTTCGGTGGCCAATCGTCCGATCCTACCGTCAACCAACGTCCCTCAATCTCCGAGTCGGACGGTAACAAGCGAATCTCTGTCTCATCCGTCTTGTCTCTAGTATCAGGTCGTGGTGTTACAAGTTCTGCCGCCTCTTCCTCCTCCGCCGCCTCCGACTACGGCCCTGTGCAGCGTGCTGCCTCCGGCCAGGGCCTCATGGCTTCCGGCAAGGGTCTTGGCCCCATCCCGGGCCAGTCAGAAGCTGGTGTCTCTAACGTCACGGTCACCACGTCTTCTAATCCCAACGCCCAAATTCAATCTGGGAATGGCCCGCAGTTGACGCCACTGGGTTTGAATCACACCAATTCACTCGACGTAGGCAAGCGAAACCCGGTGCCTTCTCACCCCCCTCCAACTTCTAATCCTGGCAATCGATCTCAAACGAATAGAGATCGAAGTAGGACTAAACGTCGCTTCAGCGGGAGCACTGCGACTAGTAGCCACAGTCAAAGCAGTGACCGGGGTCCCCAGCCTAGAGAAAAAGAAGACACGAAGCCAGCACCTTGGGGCATCATTGGTGTCTGCGCCTTGGATTCGAAGGCCCGCAGTAAACCTAGCAGGAATATACTAAACCGTATTATCGCTAATCGCGACTTTGACGTTGTCGTTTTCGGAGATAAAACTATTTTAGACGAAGGTATGTGCATTGTGCGATTCGGGTCAACGCAACATTTCTAACATCTGAATAGGGGTAGAAAACTGGCCTATTTGCGACTACCTAATATCATTTTATTCGGATGGATTCCCACTGGATAAAGCTATTGCATATGTTAAAGCCCGGAAGCCATTCTGTGTCAACGATGTTCCCATGCAAAAGATATTGTGGGATAGACGGCTCTGCCTCCGTATTTTAGACAAAATTAATGTCCCGACGCCACAGCGGATTGAAGTGAATCGCGATGGAGGACCAGACCTACTCACTCCTGAAGTTGCAAAGCACACCAAGGAAGTTTCTGGTCTTGAACTAGAGGCCACGGATCTTGGGCAGTACCGCGCTCCTAGACAAGTCGAGTTGCTTGATGACGGCGATATACTCAGTGTCGATGGAGCTCTATTAAAGAAACCCTTTGTCGAAAAACCAATTAGTGGCGAAGACCACAATATCATCATATATTTCCCACGGTCCGCTGGTGGTGGTGCAAGGAAACTCTTCAGGAAAATTGGCAACAAAAGCTCCGAGTTTGTGGAGGATCTCGTTGTTCCCCGAGCGATCACTGAGCCGAATAGCAGCTTCATATACGAAAGGTTTATGCAAGTGGACAATGCAGAAGATGTGAAAGCTTACACGGTTGGATCCCACTATTGCCATGCGGAGACGAGAAAATCGCCCGTTGTAGATGGCATCGTCAGGCGTAATACTCATGGTAAAGAAATCCGCTACGTAACCGCTCTAAGTCCTGACGAAAAAGAAATGGCTAGCAAGATTGCAAGAACATTTGGGCAAAGGGTTTGCGGGTTTGACTTACTTCGCGCAGGGGGTAAGAGTTGTGTTATCGACGTTAATGGTTGGAGTTTCGTCAAAGATAACGAAACATATTACGACCACTGTGCTAGCATACTCAAGGAAATGTTCATCAGAGAGAGAATTAAACGAGGTGGCCCTACTCCGCCACTCCCTTCTCCCGCAGCGACCGACATCAATGATCCCTTAGCGAGGGCATTCTTAGCGAGCAAAGACAGAGAATCGTTGCCGACTACACAGACAGCATTTAATTCTTCTAGTGCCGCCAGCACGTTATCCCCCGATGATCCTACGAGGGAATCAAACGTGGATGAGAAGTCCTTGGGAGGACCACCTACCGCGAAATCCGAGACAAGCATGACTGCTATAGCGTCGAAACTGCAAAATGGTATCATTAGTCCTCTTGCCAATCTCGCCGCCGGCAGCTCAACTCCCAGTAGTATGCCTGCGACCGCTCCGCCGACGCACCCAGTCACTCCTGATAATGAAACAGACGAACACGCCGACCCACGGCCTACGCCGCCACCTCCACCACCAAAGCATTCCTGGAAACTCAAAGGCCTTGTGTCGGTAATCCGACATGCAGATCGTACGCCGAAGCAGAAGTACAAATTCACTTTTCATACCCAACCCTTCATCGATCTTCTCAAGGGGCACCAAGAAGAAGTGCTCTTAATCGGTGAGGCAGCACTTGCAAGTGTTCTGGATGCGGTGGACGTGGCGATAAAGCAAGGAAAAGAGGACCGTAATAAACTTAAAGCACTACGAAATGTCCTTGTAAAAAAGGGTGGATGGGCTGGCACAAAGGTACAAATCAAACCAATGTTCAGTAAAAAGAAGTCAGCAGAAACAGGATCCGAGCCGACAACTAACATTACTGAAGGAGTTGAAGTAGGCGTACCTACTACAGGAACTTCGCATCAAAAACATAAAGAGGAGGCAACTGCAAAGCTAGAGCCTCCTCAGAAAGACCTAGATGCTCAGGACACGACCAGTAACGAAGGAGAGAAGTCCGGAGAAAAGAATCGCCAGGGTGGGCCCCGGCGCCAGGATTCGATGTCGGGAGTAACAATGTCTAAGTTTACAGCAGCGGACAACAGTTTCGTCTTGGATAAGTTGCAGCTAATTGTCAAGTGGGGAGGTGAGCCAACGCATTCTGCAAGATACCAGGCCCAGGAACTAGCACAGAACATGCGGAACGATTATATGCTCTTAAACCGAGATATCCTTGACGAAGTTCATGTTTTTAGCAGCTCGGAGCGCCGTGTCACAACGAGCGCCCAAATCTGGGCAGCGTCTTTCCTAGACCAAAAAGAACTCCCAGAGGATTTCATCACAATCCGAAAGGATCTGCTCGACGACTCTAACGCAGCTAAAGATGAGATGGATAAGGTTAAAAAGAAGCTAAAGGGGTTGCTGCGTAAGGGTAACGAGCGTCCACCACAGTTTGCTTGGCCCGTAGGCATGCCCGAGCCCTCCGAGGTTCAGACGCGAGTAGTTCAGCTGATGAATTTCCATCGCGACGTGATGCAGCATAATTACAATAAGCTGCATAGCGGTGCTGTAAACTCTCTCAGCGCGATCAATAGTTTGAGCTCGGAAAAGGCGCCTGGTGAAAGCTCTAGCACATCCCTCGCTTCATCTCTTTCGCAGGCTAACGCCGTTAATAATATACAAACCCGGTGGTGCTGTGGGGAGGACGCCGAGCTTTTTCGGGAACGTTGGGAAAAGCTCTTTGCCGAATTTTGTGATCACGAGAAAATCGATCCGAGTAAGATATCTGAGCTGTATGATACCATGAAGTTCGACGCCTTACATAATCGCCAATTTCTTGAATGGGTATTTACGCCGCCGAAACACATGCTTGAAGAAGAGTTTGGCATCACTCTCAACCGCGAAACCAAAAATATACCGAAAGAATCAGAAGAAAGCGGTAAAACGACCGACGATAAGTCCGATAAGAGCCAGGCTGCGGGATCACCCCCTGGTGAGCGGACCGAGAAATCTGACTGGTCGGAGAGGGGAGAGAGATCAGAAGCACAGAATGCTATGAGACGGATTTTCCGACGGAGATCGTGGATGAAGCATCCGAGTGAAATTGCACAGCCTGATGAGTATTTTCATCTTCAGAGGGGCAATAATCGGACCAAAGCGAAAACAGACGCGCGTTTTGAGCCCCTTCGGGAGTTATATCAGCTGGCGAAAGTGATGTTTGACTTTATATGCCCTCAGGAGTACGGTATCTCAGATAGTGAGAAGGTCAGTCTTAGTTTGAGGTCTTCTACTATGGATTGGAACTAATTCTAAGCAGCTCGAGATCGGGTTATTGACCTCTTTACCTCTTCTCAAGGAGATAGTGCAGGACCTCGAGGAGATGCAGGCATCGGAAGACGCTAAGTCGTTCTTCTACTTCACCAAGGAATCACACATTTACACGCTGCTTAATTGCATTCTTGAAGGGGGTATCGAGACAAAGATCAATCGCCGCACCATCCCTGAGCTAGATTATCTTTCCCAGATCTGCTTCGAGTTGTACGAGTCAGAAAACAAGGGCGCATTGGACGCACCACTGCCTGGTCAACCAGCCTTCAACTATAGCATTCGAATTACGATCAGCCCGGGTTGCCACATCTATGATCCATTGGATATTCAACTGGATAGCAAGCATTGTATAGGATGCGCACCACGACGAAGCCTTACACCTCATGGTGACTGGAAGCAGATCATCGAAACATTACGTGCGAAATTTCACCAGTAAGTGTCTCTCCTCGAGCATCTTACACGCTACTTTCAATGGCGCTCACAAGAAACCACAGGGTCAAGCTGCCAAAAACTTTCTTGGCAGTTAATCTGTCCGACGCTTTCACGTTTCAAGAAAAAGAACGTCAGAATTCGGAAGCCGACGTATTTGATAGGGACCATCACGATGATGAGCATGAAGTCTTAGAAATGAAAGGAACGGAGCATCCCAAGTCATTGTCGCGCGATATCGAAGACAGCCTTCCGACGGATCCTGTGCAGGACGACAAATCCGGTATACACTAGGCATTGTGGAAGCTCTACTTCCGCTCACCGTCACGGAGACTTCTGCGTTCGAACTTGACCAATTTCCGAGCGCAGCTTTGATAGGTAATGATGCTCAAAAATGACCATCGTGATGACGTATTGGTGCGCGTCTCGAGTGAACCTCGGCAGCAATGCGTTATCTTCCCTGCCCACTAAAAAAGGATTCCCGGAAGGCGAGCCGATGGGCTCCTCAATTCATCGGCACAATGGTGCTGTCTACACTGACTAGCGCGCTGTTTCACCTAAGCGGTGAGCAAGTTTCGGTCAGGGGAATGGATCCCTTACGACCGGTCCCTCGGACTCGGTCTTTTTTAACGTTGCGCAAGAGGACGCAAAGACGGCTAAGAGACAAGGAGATATAAAAATTTTAGGCATGTGACGATTGACTGTCAAAGCGGCATCGCATCAGCATTGATACTAGTAAGCGAGACGGTAATTTCATACGAAAGCGGTTGAGCGGGAGTCGGGCATGACCGTAATGGTGTGTTCTTGAGCCGCATGAGGTTTTTCTAGTTTGGGAGAGAGAGGGGAAAAAAAAAGTCGACGTCAAGACGATTTTAGGGTTGCGTCTTTGCCGGGGTCCTGTGAGGCTAGATTAAACGAACAAGACCAGGATGTCATGAACGCGGAAGAAGCCCTTAGTCTCAGTTTAGACGACAAGGGGTTGAGCGGAACCAAACTCACTACGACATACATTCCGTATACGGATAGATTATATAAGCATAGAAGAAGAAGAAGAAGTGGAAAAACACTCTTATAAACATGCCCACCTATCAGGCTACTGCTGCGCATGGTCGTTCTCCGTAATGGGTTTCCCGTAAAACTTCTTGTTTCAATAGGTGGTACATCAGGTGGTACTAGAGCATCGTCGACAAGCCGCGTACTAAAAAAAGAATTACCCAACTCAGTCACTACCTCAAAGAGGTTAGGTTTATACTGCTAGGTCAGATAGCCTTGCTCAGTTCATGCTTGATCCCTGAGCCGAAAACTGTCAAAAGCTGCAAGCCTCGCCGTGGCCTTGCCAAGTGAAATGCAAAAGTGCCGACTCCCCTGCCCGCTTACGTGGTCTTAACGTGGGATATACGCTAGTGTACTAATAGGCAAGGCATAATGAGGTGTTTATAATGTAGCTGCAATCTCTTTTTTCCCTGCTGCTTCAGGGCAGGCATGAATCGGTGTAGATATCGCATATTCTACATCTTCGCGGAATAACGATGTCGTTTACCCCGCCAAGATTTCGTTTAAGGCTCGTTTAGAAGAAAAAAAAAAAAAAATACTTGGAATAGGCCGTTTCTGGATGGCTCTCGACCCTTTGTGGCTTTGACAGGAGTATACAACTTACACTGCTTATAGTATAGTGGGTACTATGTTTATAACACCAGCGGACAAAGCGTGTGGTGCCCATGCGGCTAGAGTCAAGGTCAGGGTTCCCATGTGCCCTCTGCCCTGTCACCTCGTGCCGTTCCTGTCATTGTTCGCAAGGTTATACTTATTATTGACTTAGTGTACTCGGTAGCCTTCTGTCAAGTGTAGGTAGCCCCTTTCCTTTTTCAACTGTGCAGTGAAGTGGGAAAGGATTGTGGTATACAATCTTTCTAATGCTTTCTCTTTCTTCCGCGTCTCGCATTACCGTAAGTATCATGTAGCGTAAGAAGAGAACGATCGTTTGCTCCCCAATCTACCACCCTCGCTCTAAGTTGTAGCACAAGTTGCATCTATTCCCGAAAACGCGAAGGCCGAATATTTAGGTCCTACATTTCTGAGCCGCCAACGGCGGCTTTGTCGTTCGGTTTTATTGTGATGCCGGTGATGACAGCAGGCAGGTACCGATTACTGAACGAAGTGGGGTGGCAGGTACTTGTAGCTAGTATAGGATAGAACCGGATGCTGTCAGGAAGTGGTACACTACATCTATTTTTTAGAGATCGCAAACGGTCGCGCTCAACCACATCGGATACTCAGTACGTAGTAAACGAAGCTCAGCACAGTGGCCCCCACGGGTGAGACGGGGTGAATGAGTTCGGATGAACTTAAAATGTCTGTATTTGGAAGCTGTTAAAGAGATGTGCTACAGCAATAATAGCGGCCGCATGATTGGGTGTACGATAAGGGATTCATGCAAGTTCACCGCGAGATCGCCGTATTCAATAGCGGTGACGTCCAGTCGGAGCCAGCAGAGGTGTTTGATGCAAGGCTGTCTTGTTGGTTATCTCCAGACACAGCGTCTCAACCAGTCGCGTTATCCAGAGAGGGGCTTTAAGTGAAGGTAACATTAAGTTTATGTGGTCATCTGTTCTTCCTACCATGTAAACCAAGGTGGCAGGGGTTGATGATTATTGTTATTATTATTACAATAATCGTAAACCCTCTCGCTTGCAACCGCAGTAGGCGAGAGAATAAGAATGATTTGCATCGTATAGGTTAAACGGTCGACGAATCCGGTAGCAAGCATGCATGCATGCATGTGTATAGCACGAGATACGCTACATTAGTGTATATGAGGACTGTGGGAAGCATGGCGAATGGTGCGCATAAGTTATCGTACGAGTCATGCCACTTGCACAAAAGTCAGAGTTAGTGTTACAGCGCGGCTTATGGTGGGTGGTGCATAACTAACGGGGCAGACCTCATCTACCCTGCCGGCTCCTGTTCCGTTGCTGGGATGGTGAGCCCAGCCCGTGTTGCAAGGGGAGCGAAAAGGGATAGTTACCGTACCAGATACGGTTCAAGGTGAAAATGACAGGTCATGCTATCGGTACACGGCTCGGTACTTTGCTTCTAGTCGGTCGCTAAGCAGGACCCGGAACATACCTAGAGCTGTATGAGCGTTACTGTACTACCCACCAATGCAACTCGCGAGGTAACAATGTAGTGACAGCCTATCGATATAACCTGGCACGTGTAATTAGTCTTCTCATGACATGAGGCTCAAGATGGGGCTTTTAAGTGGCGTAATCGCGAAACGGACATAAAGCCTTGAAACGACCTCGCCCATATCAATCGATGTCTACGTCCCCAGAGCGTTTGCCACTATTCAAATCGAAGCCAAACAAGCACTCCGTAGTTCACCGCAGAACTGTCAACGGCTCTAAGAGCAAGGTATCGCTGTTAAAGACAGCTACGATGCTCGTCGTTCCGTGAGTGCCACACCCCAATAGCGGCTCTGTATACCATCATCTCTTCGAGTCGCATTTCATTATAAAGGGCACAGACCGCTAGACTAGATGGATTGTCAAAGCGGGCGGATGTGGCATTCCTTTTACTAGATATGTACTAAATACCAAGCATGTAGGAGCCCTATTAGCGGTCACAACAGTCACCGAGGAATCCGGTCGTTCCTTGTCGTTATCTGACAATTAACAATTCGGGTATAGCGACCTCATCCATGTTCATCGGGTTATTTCGACGCTGTCGATTGTCAGCATACATACCCGGCAGTGGCACCGGTTGGCCGATGATCTTATATGGGTCATTATCATAAACACTGACTCAGCGTTCGTCCGAGACGGCTTGGTCAGCTAGGGTGGGGGAAAGGGAGAAACGTTAATGGGTTGAATCTCTGACAACATCGCCCGTCTTTCTACAAGACGTCTGTCATTATCGGCTATGCGTCCATTGAGAAAGATAGACTCCCGGGTACGGAGACAGCATCCGGTATGAAACTAGACTAGTTCTAGTATGCTTCCCGACGTCGAGGAACTGAGCACGTGGCGCACGACTGCGCATGCGCACACTAATCATACTAGTATATACGCGGATCGTGATATGCGATTAAGTTATTCTTCCTTCATGGGTTCTAAGTGTGAGCGTATTGGGAATTGCCGCTCACAGGCCTAGCCGTAGCGTCTATATTATAGCACACGAGAACATGATTGCAGGGTGCCGAGCAATGATATGGCCGAAACAAACCCTTAGTCTTTTCTGTCCGAGCGTGTGACGATCAGGAGACCCATGGTTTTTTCCTTGAATCGCATGTTAGCATGTACAAGTAGGACGATGCTATCTCGGTTGGACATGAATGAATATTCATTGATCAATTAATGGTCGGGATATGTGTGAGAAGGTAAGGGAGACAATGTAGATTCCTACTTGAAAAGAATCAACATATCCCAAGTAACCAATCAAACTTATACGACCTCGGTCGATACTTCCATCATATGCACCTACCTAGGTAGGGTATATGTATAGTGTATGTGTCTAATACACTTGGCTTATCTTAAGTACACGCACACATATGCGACTGCCTACTTGGAGGTGTTGGAGGCTATATACTATATACCTCTTGAGCCAAGGTCTGGTGTAGGTATACATCTGTATAGTGTAGTATAAGTGCTTTCAGTCCTGTTCATAGTTTCTGCCCGGGAAGCGCCCATCAAACGAGTACCTACCTAGACTGCCTAGACTGCCTCACAAGATAAGCATACATCACAGGGAGATACATCATCAGCATACACTACACGTGGCGTTCCGGTCCAAGGCCGAGTCAAGTGGGGTACAAGTCCCTACTAGGTAACTAGCTGCCGAGCAAGGCCTAACTGAGACAAACGCACCTACCTATTTAGGCACCTAGAACGAGCGGGCCAGATTTGGTATAGTGGCTTGGTTCTCTGGGTAGTCTTCTGAGTAGTCTAGAAGGATTGGAAGAACGGTGTCCGACTTACCTAGTCACTGCCTAGTCTACCCAGTAGCGTAGTGTACAAGACCCTTGGCACCCGGCCCGGCTATTTTGTGCGTACTATTAGAGTAATGCATATTGCTGTTATGAGCTTGCCTGCACATGTGGTGATAGCTACACACTACATACCTACCTAGTAAGTAGCCTGATTTGCGAGGTGGTTGAGATTACACTCGGTCCCATCACACAAGCCTTAGAGTTGGCGGTTCTACGCCAAGTACACCCACTACCTTCTACACTACCTAGGTACCTACCTACCTAGCACATATATGCGCATATATGCACATAGGTAGGGCATCTACAGCGCACCTATCACCATACCTAGGCACGCCCTAAGTACACCCAATCTTGATATTTCCTATTCAGGCCACATGCATGTTCAAGCAGCCAACAGGATGTGGAGAGCGGCACACTTGAAGTAGGACGCGCTCAAGGCAGGAAAACTCTGCATAATAATAGACCGGTGATGCTACACGTAACTAACAAGTATGTGCCCTGGAGGAATCGTGCGCTTTATCGCCCTGAAGCAAGTGTGTTTGAAAAGTGCGTTTGAAAGGGGACTCTCGCATAGTCCATTGAAGCGAGGCCGCGAGTCATGCTCGTCGTCATCGACTGAGGAAACGTGTCAGTTACCGGAACTTTTGCCTAAACATTATGGCAAGATATCGTCCGTGCTACCGTGTCTACCCTAGTCTAGACAGTCTACACTACATGCCTCAACCCAGCATCGGGTGAATGGGGAGACAGCCCCGGGACGTCGACTGATTTTCTGATGATGGTGATCTGGTGCTGGTTTGCGAAGTTGGAAATTGCACCAGTGGGTTCGTAATAACACTGCCAGCTTAGTGTCGTATTAGGCAATATGAAACTGGCAAAATGCCAAAATGTGTTACCTGAGATATAGGGTACATACATCTATACTTAGCGCTGCAGGGTTGGTCGCATCGACAGTAGCCGCAGGAACAGCCGCATCCGCGCGTGGTCAGGAGACAAACCAAACAGCTCATGGCAACGTGGGAAACGTATCACTGGCAGTATCCCCAAATATTAGTCTTGTTACTGCTATTGGTGCGATAATACAGGCGTCGATGTCGGTGACGTAAGTCTGCCAACTCATATCAACAAAGCACAACATTTAGAGCTACGCGCAGAGTCGAAAAGTGCACTTTGAGAATGGCCATGGCAAACATTAGTCAGATAGTATTGTCGAGACAGTTGGTCTAAGATCTTTTTAACCCACGTAGACGCGGCAACACCAGTTTTACGATGGCTTGAGCCTGAATAGAGAGCAACTTCTCATCAACATACCTACTTGTTGTCGCATAGAATCAAATGGGATGTACTACGCGCTAGAACCAATTGTAAGTAACCATCGTCAATATTAATGTATCTAATACACATTAGAAGGCTGACAATGACAAGGCTGGAAATACCAGGATCGCCGGATAACGAGCAATGACACTCTGATTCCTTTCGGCAGGCTTTGACAACCAACTTCTTAAAGGCGCGACAAGATCGCTACGTAGCTATCACCAGCCATAAATATTTACATATATCCTTAGCCCAGCCAACCTCGCTCAGCCATCTCTAGACAGGTCGGTAGTGGCGAACCTCGCAAACGCCTCGGCGTTTTTGACGTTGGCCTGGAAATCAATACTACGTTCCCGATTCCAACTCCGTAATCGGAAGAGACTTCCTCATCGTCATTCGGTCGAATCGTTAGCCGGTACAGCTCTCAAAGGTCTATCTTATAAGGCACCTACCAAAGGAAGGGATGTGTCCCGTGGTTACACTGGGCCTACCTCGCGATAATACACGTACTTCTTAAATGTGGAAACATACGCCATCAAGGATGATGGTAAGCGGTATAGTGTACCCATCCATGTTCAGGACCACGCCCCACCATTACGTTACTACCTATAATCCCTGGCTATCACAATGATTCGAACGCACGAGACCTTTGCTAACCCGCATTTCGAGGATGGCGTGTGTGGGATTGCATCTGTGATCCCCCGGTGCCGTTGAAATACGGTATTGTGTGGATAGTATCACTTGGCTACCACTTGGGGTTGCACCGCAGCATCGACAGAGGGATAACACGGGATTAGGATGGGTAGAGGGAAAGACATGGCGATGTAATCGGCATGGCTGCATACATTTCAAAGCTTTCACATGACAAGCTTACCACCTACGGTGGATATTATAGGTGATTTGTGCAGGAAATCTCACACCGGGCAGTTTAAATCTGCGCCGGTTATTCGACCGTCCTCCCAATCGACCCAGCAAATACATCAGTCTTTACCCTCCAATATGTCAATAACGGAGACAGCGAATCGAAGATGGCCTCGATCCCGGTTCCATCCCGCCTGATAGGCCCGACAACCCCTACCAAGAAGCTAACCAGGATCGACTACGAGGCTGACTCATAGCGGAAAGATGCTGCCCAGCAGGTTCAATGCAACGATTCTAGTTGAAAATGCCAATCTCGTCGATGAGATGATGTCTGTCTGTCTATCATTCGATGCTAGGCGCCAAACTGGGGGCTTGCATGGATGGGAGGGGGGAACCATTGGAGCTATGGGTGCCGAGCTATAACGGAGGGGGAAATCCGACTCAAATGATGCACTCACAACCGGCTTCATCGCATACCGCCCCAAACTCACGGTCAAGACGGTGACAACTTGAGTATCTCTCACTTCGACCAGGTCGTGGCTTTGCTAGAAGGCTCGCCAGGTACCAGGCCCGCCGAGTTGTTCCACCCGCCCGCCCGTCGGTGAAGATAGGTCTGAAAAAATCTCCGACTTAATAAGCGAGGTCCCTGGATCACAGACGTAGGACCCATGTCTGCACATACCTCTCCTGATGTCACGCTTCCGTAATAAAGCGAGTTAATACGCACGGCACCGCGGGCCAGGGGCTATGCAACATTTTCGGTTCGGCCCTCTGATGACGCCTCTCACGCGAAGGCGGATAGATATCTTCTACATGAAGAGGTCACCACCAATAAAAAGATGAGACTCGGGAAGAAGTCAGACGAGGAATCGGCAAATCTTGATGCGGGAAGTGCAATGTAATGTCGTGCATTAAGGCAGGGGAAGTGTGCGTAAGAAAAGCTCTAAGACCGGTGAGAGCCAAATGCCAATAGGAACGATTGCTCTCTTGCACAGAACCATCAGCTGATTGGTATCGGTTCTTGGGAGGTAGTTAACTGGGTCTCTGAGAGACGAGTTGTTGGTACTGGCAAAGCTTGCTCTCCTGATATACCTGTTTTTATTCTTTTTTAAATCCACACTCTCTCCCTCTGTAGATCAGCGGATAGCCTTTCCCGTCTTCTTCTCGTCTATGCGGTATGGACATAACTTGATCTCATTATACCTATAATTTGGGCATCTTTAAGGGTTAACAACTCGAGTAACCGGGCCCCTTCCCCCCACAGAAGACGTATCTACAAGGGCATGACTTTGAACACTCAGCAATCCTACAGTACCTGTCACTCGTTAGCGCCTTGTAACCCTAATTCTCTAAGCGAAGATTGACAGCCACTCCGTTACAGAGTATATCTAGGACTAGTGCAATTTGGTTTGATTTCTGTGTATCCGAAGGACCTGCAGTAAAATGCTCTACTTATAGCTGGCGGCATTACTGATGTAGAGCCTAGAAATCAAGCTAGTACAGGGGTCCCCCCAGCCGGTACCTAGATGCCCAAAGTCATTGATGTCACGGTAGTGCAGATTGGACGTACCGTACCGACAGTCAGTCTCGTTCTCGGAATTGATGTCAACATGCAACTGAGGGTCAGGTTGCTGGGTCTGGGTCTGGGTCTAGGTACCCAGGTACTCAACCATACATTCAATGTTGCAAGATTACATGCCTCGGAAAAGTGGCATCAGCCATACTTGTACATACATCGTAGTAGGATATGCATGCAAGTGCGTAGGCAGTGGAGTATATACCTCCTCCCTACCTACCTTCCTTCCTTCCTTACATACGTTATGCATGCATGCACGATGCCCTGCCTACTAGGTCGTGTATGGGTGCTGGTACCTTGGGTAGGTACATACATACATATGTACATATATATGTATGTGTCTACCTACATACATAGGTAGGTACACATGTACACTAGGTAGGTATTACTGCAACTAGTATTGAAGCCCCGGTCCATATGTACCTGTCGCCTTTTTAGTCTAGGTACCTACCTAAGGCAGAGGCAGACAGAAGTGCCCGCCCCGCGGTAGATATTCACCCCACACACACATCCAATCAGACTAGGTAGTGTACATAAAGTGACCTGATGGACAGTGCCTTAGCCGCATATCTCTGCTGTATTTCGCTGGCTCGAACGGTGTATCTCAGGTACTCTGTAGAAGAGTCCAAGTTTGGCCCTTTTGAAGGCTTGCCTCCCAAAAATGGAAATCCGAACTACATACAACACAAGAATCTAGTGTAATTCATGCAGCATTGTTGCAACAAGAGAACTCTCTTCTGGCCGGCCCTGGTTGAGGTAGGCAGGCATAATATCCAATCCTCCTCCCTTGATCAGAAGTGGCCTTTTGGCGGTGTTATGTACCACATGCTCCATGGGCATCCCACCTTACCACCTTACGGCTGGACTCGGAACTTGTAGTACCTAGGTGATCAGAGTTGTACCACACGCCACATCCCTTCTCATACGCAGTCTCTCTCTATCTATATCCTTACTTTTATTTTCATGTAACCTCCCCAACCAATTGAAAGCGGCCAAGCAGAAAATATTAACGAGAGAACAGGCCATCAGTCTCTTATTCGTCATTTTTTTAATTATATTTTCCATTTTCTTTTTAGACTAATCATCTTTGACAATTAAGCACTCGGTACTTAAAACGTCAGAACCTCCTCCATCCCGTTTTATATCTACCTAATCACTAATCACTCTATTCTACTCTACTCTACTAACGTACTAGTCGCCGGGGCATCCACGTGTAGAGAAAAAGCTAATGCATTTTAGTGTAGTAGGTAGTACGATTTCAATGGGTCCTTGTTTTCCCCAAGTCCAAGTTGAAGTCAAAGCTCTGGCCTCTAGAATTTACCAAGGTCCAATGTTCCCAGCTTAACTGCACTAATATATATCTACTACTAATAATTCGTTCGACCCAAAATAGAGCCCTGCTATGCGTGCCCCATTTCTTCCCTGCTCCACGGTCCTGGATTGTTGTCTAGGCTGTCTAGATGGTCGCCGCGTAACATCATCTTTATTATCCACGAGTAAGAGGAAATACCTACCAAGAGAAGCAAGGGAGAGGGAGAAAACCCCCCCTCTACTTTGGCTCCCGGTGCTTGGTTACATGGTTGAGCCGCTCGCTAAGTTACTCACCTTACTTTACTTAGTAGCACCGCGCTTTGTCTGTGCCGTGTCATATCCCATTGCCGTCAATCCCCGGTACAAACCTCATCAGATATTTCTCGTACGTTTTATGTTAATGCTCCCTCTCATGGCGAGCATGGAATCCCCTAGCAATGAGACATTCGTCATAGAGCAGCCTTGAAACCGGAGTAGTACATATTGGAGTCTGTTTCCCTTCTCTTCTACGTTTGTTCACCTTGAACCCTTCACCTTACTTGCCTACCAACGCCCGGACTTGTACAAGCAACTCCAGCACCCCTCTGCTCATCTACCACGGCAACCAACCAACAATCTAATCCAACTTTGGAATTGGCTTGTTTGCGGCCAACCACTCTTCAAACAAGCAGGCAAAACATTGCCAGAAACAACTTTTGGGCCGCTTTGCCTTGCTCTTCGTCTGTTCACCATCTTGCCCAACAAGCCATCCCTACACTCCTCAAACAGAAAATAATTTCCTACGTTGATTGTTCGGCTGGTCCAAGCATCTCTACTCACGCTGTCGGTGCATTTAAAAGGTCTTCCTACATCTCACTCCGTCCCTGCGAATTCGATCTTCACTCACATCCCCAAGCACCACTTATCATTTATACAAGTCAACTTCCAAAGCTTCCTCAAAGTCATAGTTCCAAGTTCCCACGGCATCTTTAGTTTTCAACGACTTAATTTCACATCTGTTCATTCTGAGAGCCGCAGTGCAGAGTCTACTCCTAGGTGTCTATATTCAAACTACGAATTCATCCATCATGGCCGTCTCAACAAACTGCGCCCACTCATTCAAGATGATCAAATCCGACAGTACCCTGGTTCAATGGACCTGCAACCTTTGCCATTCGGGTCCGCACTGGTGGATTTTTGAGTGCCGGTACTGCAAAATCCATACTTGCAGAGCCTGCATCCACAGTGCCTAAAACCCACCAGCAAGGCTCTAGGTTCATATTGCCCGGAGATCATACGGTATGTCCAGGCCCATCCGACGTTTGTGACGACTAGCCTACCGGTTAGTTGGGTATCGTGTTAGTAAACAGGAAAATATGAGCAGGGGATATGCTGACAATCTCTCTCAGCGTCTGGCCATCGGCCATATCTCATAGGCAGCTCTGGACTTTAATGTCATGCCAACTTTCCGCAGAGCTTCAATCTAGATGCCACCCACTCCCACTTCTTCTCATTGTTGGAACCTATTAGCTTGATTTATCACATTTCGCCTGGCGGGAACTGGGATATCCCTGATAGCAGGCTGCCAAGAGGATGCGGGTCGTCAATGCTGCAGCCGGTGGTGCCTTTAGTTTGGAACACGCTTTCCGAAGTTCCCTTCATATACCTTGGAAGATGTTGGGCATCTCACAGAAACAAGAAACAAGAAACAAGAAACAACTGTCACTTCGCCAACCGGTGGGGAGTTCTGTGCAGATCTCTCTACTGCACTACCATGCGACGTGTCACTCAAGCGCTGGCTGCGGTGTTGGCTACTGTTTCAGCTCATCGGATTCTTAGCTCCTTGTCTGAGAGACAATAATCCGGTTGCCATCACTTACCGCCAGTTTTTTTTGACGACCTTGTATTTGTGGGGAGACGTTTGGAACGTGCCATCTTGTCAATTTTCCTATTGTCACCCTCGTTTTAGGAGTTTACGGGCTCGGTTTCCCAGTGGTGTTACATGTAGAATTCAATCATTGCGCAAGCTTTGGACAAACTGTACAGAAGGGGGGAAAACAAAAACCAAAAAAAAAAAGGGAGGAAAGGAAATGACGGAAAAGAAAAGTTCTGGTTGTAGGAAGGATTCCTTACGTAGCGGAAAATAGGTGTTTCTGTTTGTCTTGTTTTAAGACGATGCTGGAGTTCACATTAACTTTTTTTTCGCCCTGTTTGATGTTTCGGCACAGAGTCTGTCGATAGCAGTAGAAGATGTTTCACAACACGATTTGCACGGGTCTAAGAGACCAGGGGGCCCTGTTTATTCTACTACAATGTACTCTTTTGCCTGACTCCCTACCATGGGCCTGGAAGTCGAGATGCATATTGTGTGTCCAATTCTCGATGTAACTGATGGGACAGGGGATGGTGGAAGGTTCCATGCTTCTACTATGCCAGTCTGCATAATGCATGCAACGAGGATCCCAAATATCGCCCGAGAGTAGCATTACGACGTCTCCCCATCCACCACAGCGCAATGCAATGCCCATGTTGGCCTGACGACTACACCACAGGATGACTTGTAGCACGGTCTAGGCTGAGACTGACGGGCTGTTGTCGTCCTCCGGCACACGTGGCGACACTAGTAGGTCTGCCAACGGCTGTCAGACGCGCAAGACAAGGTAAAGGTGCCCAACGGCCCTGCGGTGTAACGGTCAATATATCTGCGTTTTCACCTGCGCTCACCTGCAAGATCCCGCCGCCTCTTGGGGCAGTCGACTATCGCGGCCTACTTATCGGGCCACCCAAAGGCCGACCGTGTTTGGTTACTGTTGATTGCATATATGTATAGAGAGGCGCGTGTACGTTTGCCGCATGCGTTTTTTCGGTTGTTTATTTTCTGTGAGAGTGGATTTGCAATCGACTAATATAAAAAACCCGACTATAGGTAGTTCAAACAGAGCCTAGCAAGGATCGTGACGCGGCGAACATTCCATCAGCTTACTTCAGCCCTATCGGATTAGTTGGAGATGAATATTGAGCTACCACATAGTAAGACGATTCAGATTCGATGCTTATAGCGCGCCTTTCCCCATTCCACTAGGTATGCAAGACGGGAGCCAAGTTTAAGGGGTGGAGCGTACCTGACGTACACCAGCTCGGGCTTTGACGAGGATGGTGGATGGCGACGACCTAGAGATGCTTCCCTAACCCACTTACTACATGAGGCCCCTGGCCAAACGGTCGGCAATCGACCCGATTGCAGGCTACTATTCGTTGGGCCTCACAAATGTGACGCGGCACGGGTGCCCAGCCTCCTCACCTCACCTCGCCTCAGCTCGTCTCCCCGCCGGTATGCTCCCGTCATCGCCCCATCCAACCAAACATCTCCCGAAGAAATCTGACATATGACACGCAGCCAGGACCACCGTGGGGTGGATGGAGGCCGGCAGCTATGCATTTGTACATGTACTTATCTATAGTAGCACGGATCGGAGAGTGCGTGGGGGTCTAGGAGAAATGGAACGACGCTTGATTGTGCGTAGGCTTATTCTATGGGCCCAACAACGAAATAACAAAGTAACGAGACAACAAAACACATTATTCGTACGCGAGTCCCATGGGACGACATCGTAGAAAAGAAGGGAGGAGAGTGAGGTCACTACGAGGCTGCCTGCTCCCTTCCACGCGATAATCGATGATTAGGTATAGCCGTTGTGTCCACCCGTTATTCCCCTTCCAACGATCTCCCGCCTCGTGGTGAGATATGGTACCATCCGTAAGACAACCCGCGTGTTTCCACCGTGCAGCGGAAACTAAACCCTGTCTTCCACGGGACCCATTTCTCATCCATGGCTCTTACCAATTCACCCCCACGCCCATTGTGACGTGCCCTCGGGTAGAGCTGGGCCCTCTTCCAGTTTCTCACCTTCTTTCACCTTACGCCGGCTTATACTATGCATTCGGCCAGGCCCAACTATCCCGGTAATCAAGACGCTTCTTGACATGTATCTCGTCACCTACTGCAATTTCGACGCCGCCATGGTCCCCTAGGCTCTCCCCAGGAGCAAGGAAAGCATATCTCCCAAAGATAGGGGAGTACTTGTTGCCCTTATCAACCCTGCGGTCAGCCATAAGCTTTTTCAACACTATTCCCGGCTCGCCGACTGAGGGCCGCCCCGTATCATAATCGATATTGATAGAGATGCAACGTCCACAGTTCGCCGTGAGAGCGAGATGGTGTTGCTCGCCGGTACTGCGCGTGATGATGAGCTCGGCCCAGTAATCTTCCTCCCATGCCTCGAGTTTCTCTTCCCCGGCGGCTTGTGGGTCTTCGTCCACGACGATATTCGGCCGGAACCGCCGCATGTCCATCTCCTCACCCTCAGGCAGTCTCTTGCTAACATCGCGCAGCGAGGCCTTGGAGGTCACAAGGAAGGGCGCGACCTCATTGAAGGTGAGTTGATCTGTCTTTTTCTTCTCTTCCTCAGCCCCCAAGCCGGGAAGGTACGTCGAGATACTCGATAACCAACCACCCTGTTGTCGAGGCCGGAGCTGCCGCCAGAGGTAATGCTCGCTTGGCTTATGGGCGAGCACATCCCGCCCCTGGTCTCCGATATACACCAATATGACCTCATATCCAAAACAAGCCGTGAACCACTGATCATAAGGATATCCCACTACAACATTCTAAATCAGTTATTTCCACTACCTAGATCGTGGCACCGTGAGGGTTCCGGCAGTACCGGAAGCTTTCCAGGCATGATTTTGGCTCGAAAGGAGGCCATTAAACTCTATATAAAAAATGGCCTAAACAAGAGAGAAAGGGGTCTGAGAATTGCTTACTGCGGTACGCAACAGTAGGACTACCACCTATCGACACGTCCACGAGGTCCCGTCCCTCGACCTTGGGCGACAAAGGCACCCGCAACTCCGTATGCTGCTCGGGGACTTCGGGTGTGAAGATGGGCGGCGACGGTGTATGGTAGGTTACCACGATCTCATCCCCGTCTAGTCGCTGGTGGAAAAGCGCGCATTCTGGGAAGTAAGGAATCTGGATGTTCTTATATTTCCCGTCCGGCTGCACCTTGAGGAGCATAAAGCGCCGGTCGTTCTCGACACTCTCTAGCCGCAGTCGTGTGCGTGGCACCGAGAGCGGCGCGAGCGATTTAATGGGGTAGATGTATAGCTGTTTGTTTTTAGCCCGCTGTTCGTGCGTGGGGGTTGGGAGGGGGGAGAAGCCGAGGAGATAAGCTTGCGTTTGGCGATGCGAAGGTTTCCGCGAGGGATGGATAGATAAGAAAATAGAAATGTCGGAACTCACCTCCGTGATCTTCATCTCGACGTAGTCTAGTCTATATATCTCTATCTAGTCTTGTTATGGTATAGAAAAGTAAGACGGCGTCCTGATGCACCTGTGTTCTCAATAGGATCTACCTGTCTCCTGGCGTCCCCTTTGGTAATCGTGGTCCGTACTCCTATTCGCAGAGAAAGAAGATGGTTTCAATCAGGAACGAAAGCACTTTTATCACCGGCCCTGGGTCAAAATCGGGTCGTTGGATGTTCGCCTCGAGTGTTGAAAGAAACGTCTAGCACTATTGTCGAGATAGTTAATAATGTAACCCCGCGTTGGAAAAGAAATTAAATAAGTAAATGAACCTAAATGCCTGCGGTTTAGAGTTTAAATATTCAGGGACATTTCAAAGAGTAAAGTGAATTGAAATGAGGTGAGAGGTTAGAAGTTGATCCCTTTTCTCCTTCAGATAAGGCGGCGTGAGGAGAAGGTGCCCAACTGTCGCGAAGGATCCGGACCGCTAGAGAGAAACGCCCCGGTAACCCGGCACGACATTATCACTGGATGTGGGGGTCTGGACCGGCGTAGGCATCGAAAATGCAGTGGAGTTGGATACCTGTACGTGTGTGGAATGGAAAGCGCCAAGTTGATTCGGTCTCACGCATCCTGCTCATCTCACTTACAGTCGGTTCTGTGGAATACTTGATGTTCGTGATTATTTGATTATACCCATTTTCGACCGGCTACTTTTTTTTGTCGGACAGATAGGTACCTAGTTAATCGCTCATTGATGGCCATTGGAAACTGCATAGAGATGATGCTGACTGAAGATCGCCTATGATTCGTTGTTCAGAGCAAGGATAGTGAATCTTACTGCGGGTGACTTTGAGGTTATCTTTCATGAAGATGAGCTCCTTACACCAACTGGATATGTGACAGTCTCACCGATCAGAACTATTCATTGAATTTACGTTATCAGCCAGTTGAGCTTCCGCGACACCTGTAGGGCCATTTGTAGACGTCTTGCTAGGTGAAAAGGGGGCCACTGCAGGATAATAAAAAGTAAAATCCTTCGCCAATTAGGATAATTGCGGATTAGTATGTGAGGTACGTTAGAACTAGGAGAGTTGACAAGGGCCATGAGGATGGACATTTTGAGCGACTTTTGAGTTCGGGGTTGGCTAAGGAGTCGAATCCTAGCCTGGCAAATATTATATTCTTTAGGCTCAAGTGCAACTTGACGGTATCATTAGGTAATTTAGGAGAGTGATTTAAAGAACGAAAGGTAAGAAATGCAATTATCTCGCATCATGACGCCGAGAAAATACGTTACAGAATGCGTTGCAGAATATAGCGACGCTTAGGTGTATGAGTATGAGTCCCCCACGTAAATGCAGTTTCATTCCTGTCAAAGAAATACGATCGTTATAAATAATAAATACCGACTATAATTCTGACACGATTAATGTCTTATTAACGTATGGTCTACAGAACCTGAAGACTCATTTATTCCCGCACCACAACTCTCAACTTCCCACCTCTTTGCCACGTTATAATCGCTAGTAGCGTCCAATGCGTACAAATTCATCTACCGTCATTACTCTTTGATTGCAAACCCCTTCTTTTCTTGTATGACAATTTGATATTTAGATAGGTAATGCAAGCAAGCAATGACTAGCTCGACTCTCTAAAATGTATGATTACGTTGATTTGAGTAAAGGGATAGTAGTGTATTATATTAAGCGTCTGGGGAGAGCTGAGTAAAGTTATATTTGCGGACTACGGGAGTGTTGACATACCACTTAGGCCGGTGATTGTGTGACTATTTCTCGCTGACGTAGGCATCATTTTCTAGTCCAGGGACCCCTTATCTACACGAACTATTTGCTCTGGTTTAGCAAGCCCTTAACGGAATTATACTCACATAGCAGGCTATTTAAGGTGAAGTAGAAGGCCTGTAATCATATTCTTTCGCGGACCTTGGGAATCGAAAATAAGTATCCAATCATCTCGTCATCGCGAATATGCGTATTAGATCAACCCGATCTACCCACCCCATTGAATATGCTCTAACGCGCTCTACTCAGATCCCGAAAAAGGTTACTCTCGCCGACTTAAAATGTGATGCCGTTTATAAATTCGCTAATAAAGTAGTTCGTTACCTAGTATACCTGATATCGTTACCGGTGTGTAGCCGTGCTTGTACTTGCCGCTACTATTGCTGGCAGTGCCCTTGAGTGATCTATTGACTCCATATTTAGATACTAGTTCTGTAGGTAACCCTACCCGCAATTAAATAGGAAATCATCGCCGTATCTGCAGGTACCACGTTTGGCGAGTATTGAGTTCGGCCGGCTTCAATTCTCGTAGTGCATGTATGTTGTGGCTCTTCCATGTGGCATGGAACGGTTGTGCATAAAATAGTCGAAGTCTTGTTGAACATACGCTCTCTAGGGTTATTTAGTAAGTGCTTAGCCGGACCATGCAGAAAAGAATCAAGGGCTTTTATACGAACAGATAGATCCTACAGTTATAGACGCACGGAATTGTCCAAGAATAGGCGGTGCTCATAATTTCCTACTACAAGTAACGGGGAAGAAAACGAACTACCTAGTATCTAAAGAGTTATGTCCTGAACTACGACCCGACGGGTTCGCCAGTACGAGAGGAACTCGCGTTTCGTCCTGTGGACATATGCATCAAAATACTAGCCGAGGCGAAAAGGAAGTTCAAAGTTCCCGACCGCTCCGCAAGAAAACACCGTGCTACGTGAGATGAGACAATACACAGAGTCGTCAACGTATAGCATGTCGGATACCCTGATACCCCGTTAGTTCGTCCCTGTGCGATCGGTGCCTGGGTATAGTTGAAACTCGATGGTATAAGGGTCTAGAAATTGGATCGGCATACTAGTTCTAGCTTAATATAAGAGGTACATATTCGCGGCTAATCACTTAATAGTATCAATCGAAGTAGGGAGCAGCGACTATGGCCTCTTCGTTCAATTTCAACATCTTGATCTCATTAGGCGCCTTATCCATGCCTGCACAGAGCTAGCCATGAGGAAAAGGTTAGGATCTCATATTTGGTAGTTGAATGCGGCCAGTACGGTACGTAGATGCTGAGATACCAAATGACGATTCGATTGCCTCGTAGTGTAGCATTTACTTCTGCCATATGATATCACCACTATGCAAGTCAAGGAAGGAAGAGATTCGGTATACTGGAATGCATGTAGTCGACATAGCGAACCAATACAAACTTCGTTAGCAAACGAATTTATAGCCTGAGAATATCTACCCGCGAATTTCTCCGTTTGATGCCTGAGAAAGTAACCTAGGTAATAAAATAGAATTGTGGCTGACCTCAAAATGCGGGGTGATCATGCGGAGAGATACACAAGAGTGATCGCCTTCATCCCGAAAAAAGTCCTAAATCCAAAGATAAGCCCATGTCGGCTCATGTGGATCTCCTCCATTCGGATTGACTGCAGGGAATACGTCGCATCAGATGACAAGAGCTATGATGATGTTCAGACATGTAGTTGCTCATATCCAGGCATCTACTAATGCAACATTATACGCTTCCCCAAAATACATTGATATAATGACTGGCCTCGTGTCGTTAGCCTAAGTACGAGAGAGAAATCGATGGAAGTAAGGCTTCAAGCACGATGACGTGCAGATACTTGATGCTTGTGAGACTTTAGGGACACACGCGACAGCCGATCCCTCAACGCCCAGCCTATCGATGTAAGCCTCGTGGCGCAAAGCCTCACATGATGGTTGCGGACCGGGCCGGTATTGGTAAAAACTCAACACTGGGCTCTCCGCGGATATCATTTGGATGCGGGCACGATGGCGGGGACTGGCAGCGTGTCCCTGTTCTTTGGGGTCACGATGTAACACAGGGGAAGGTGCGCGATCGCGGTCTCGTTCAAGAGCGATCACGGTGACCTTGTCGAAGCCCGAGGCCTCAAGGAACGAAGGAACGAATCGCCAAGCAAGACGATAACTCAACTACACTATACACACTACGTAGGACTCAAAAACGTATGACGACGGTGCTGTAAATAGCACCGGACGTTGCTGGTGAACACCCGGTGTCCGATGGATGCATTTGCTTGTGGAATACCACCGCGGCAAAACGCATTCAACGGCGGTAAAGATGAGGTTGAGACGACGGATTCGGATTACAGCAATCCCCAAACCAGCCCCTTTTCCTTCTTTTGGTGTCTACTATCTGCGCTATCATTGGCTGTGCCGGGCTGTGCGAGCCCAACTGCCGCCTTCGTGCTTACCTACAGGATGTACACCACCTCAGGTGTATAGGTACACTAAGTAGGTACCGTCGCGGTATACTACCATTCTCAGCGGACACTAACCTACTAGTAGAGAGACCTAATACGTGTGGTAGTAGTGTGCTCAGACTAACTTGATGTGGCTGAAGCGGGCCCTCTAGCACTGTTCCAGATGGTACCTGAGATTTCCACCTACCAAAAGTAGATTGGCTGTGGCAGCACCTGTCTGAACAAGCGGGATCTTTCTCTACCACCCTGATCACACTGTCTATCACGAGCTCCGTATTTTATTTTTATTTTGGTTCTTTTTGTTGATGCTACTACCTATGTAACCTATAGGCATATAGGTACGTGTTTGGCTTCTTGAAACAATTTTGCTGCCCAAGATGATGCACTCACGGATCGTGGGGAGGGCCGATTGTTTTCTCCTCCCCTTTCCATCCCTTCCCTGGTTTCAAGGGCAACCGCTGACAGCAAGTCATCTCGCTACCGCGATATGAGCTATGCGCGGCCAAGACCCCAGCATGAGGGTAATCTCGTTCTGAAACGACACACAGCCCTATCAGGATGTCACCTAGCTCTCTGAAAGCAAGATCCAAAGAAATTCCTCTCTTAACTTAGCAAATATAATTACCATGTCGCGTGAAATACACACTCGTTCCTTGCTCGCACAATACGCACTGAATGAGGTGGCACCCGGCACACTACACCGTCCAGCTAGCCGCACACTATATAGTACAGTACCTTCTGACACGACCAATCACCAAATGCCGCGCCGATCACTTTCAAAATTTTCACTTCTCCTAAGCAATCCATGTTGCCCGGATACCGTCTCACGACGGAGGGTCAAGTGCATATGTCGGTAACCAACTGCTCATCCTCATGGAGTGGGTAATGCCAGATGACTTCCAATCCACGTAGCAGTAAGTTCCGGGCATTCAATGTTGTAGCCGAGTACCGGTGTAGTGTAGTGTACCTATTTGCGTGTCTGGAGACGGAGGACCAGGGTGGACACGGGGGAAGGCTTGGTTCATACGGCCAGTACCTCCTGGTACCTCCTTAATATCAACACGTCCATCTACGGGCCCCGGGCATCTAACGCTCTATCTGCCTAAGATTATATAGTCTAAGTAGAACATGAGGAAAGTGCATCTTTCTTTTATTTAAATTCTTTGCTGGATCTCTCAACTAGTTTTAGTGTTTGAACGCCTAGGATAGGATCCGCGCTACTAAACCGATATCCATCGTCTAATTTGTCTATTATTCTCCGTTACTATTATGGTTTCTACGTCCTCCGTTGGCGGCCTGGCCGCAAGGGCCGTTTTCTATATGTCCTCCCATAGTGTCTTCGAATCTCAGGCAACTTATGACGCCAACACAGTCACTGCTATTCACACTCTACAAAACTGGTATAATCAGGGCACTGGCTTGTGGGACACGACGGGCTGGTGGAATTCAGCTAATTGCTTGACTGTACTTGCCGACTACGCTGTCGAAAATCCCGAGTCGGCCGCCTCGCTCAGTATCCCTAATATCATACAAAATACATACGAACAAGCACAGAAAACCTCGATCCAGGCTATCAAGTCCCTCAGCAAAGTGGGCCTCCCCATATCGACTTACATCAGAGTGTCTAAACGGTCAGATATCTCTAAACGAGGTTTTGACAACTTTCTTAACGACTACTATGATGATGAGGGCTGGTGGGCACTTGCTCGTGAGTAATCCTAATGCTCCAAAGCGCTCTTTTTCATCACCCCTTTGTTGCATGAAATCACAATTTACGCCGTCTGCCATGCGTATCGTTCGGCCAATGCTAACTTAAATGCCATAGTAATCCGCAGTCATGATGTCGGGGTCTATGGTCTAGGAGATCAGAAATATCTCCTAGCAGCAGAGGAAATCTTTGAAGATATGAAGAAGGGCGCCTCCGATTGTGGTGGCATCTACTGGAGCAAAGTTGGCACCTACACGAATGCTATCGCCAATGAGCTCTATCTCAAAGTGGCCGCCTCTCTGGCCAATCGTGTTCCCGACAAAAAGGACTATTACCTCAACATCGCCAAGACGGAATGGGACTGGTTCAAGAGCAGCGGTATGATTAACGAGAACAACTTGATCAATGATGGGCTCAATGGTCAGTGTAAGAACAACGGGATGAATACCTGGACGTATAACCAAGGAGTTATACTAGGAGCGTTAGTGGAGTTATCTAAAGCCACCGGCGACAAGTCCTACCTCACCGAGGCTTCGTCCATTGCTACTGCCGCCATCGTCCACTTGAGCCGAGACGGCATCTTATATGAAGGATGCGAGCCAGACTGTGGCGCCGACGGTGCACAGTTCAAAGGTGTATTTATGCGCAACTTACGTGAGCTGCAGCAGGCAGCGCCCCAAGATGCGTTCAAGACCTTCCTCCTCAACAATGCGGATACCATCTGGGCTAAGGACCGGAATAGCACCACTAACCAACTAGGTCCTACGTGGAATGGACCATTTGCGACCGCAAGCGCCGGCACACACAGTTCCGCCATGGATGCTCTCGTGGCTGCAGTCGCTGTCGCGTAGAAATTGGCCTGCTTTCAATCTATTTTGTGCTTTTCAATGATACCACGGGGCCTTTCCTGAGCCTGGGCGGGCGGCTCAGGCTGAATCGGCGTTAACGTATAGTCTAAATTGCATTATATTATACGGGCATGGAACTTGGGGATTACAATAATTGTCGCTCATGATAATTACGAATACTGTTTAATTCATACCTATATCATTAACATGCCCATTGTGTAAAATAGGCAATGACTTGGTTTGAGCCTTTTCGCATTTGCTGTTCTGTACATGGACCGATGCTTTCTTTACTGGAAAATCTGCCTAGGCGTCCCAAGCACTTCGCGATGCCGAAATGGATATAGAAATAATGATCGTCATCGCAAACCAGGGTTTGGTTTTCTTTCCACACATTAGCCGCCTCGGATCTCGTTTCGGGGTTTTATCATCTCGTGTTAGAGAAAAGCCGTCGATCGCCCACTCCATTGATCATCTCCGTACTACACGTATTTACATGACACCGTATCCCTCATAAGTTATCAGTAGTTTATAATACTAGTATTGGTGTGGCTGCCTTTGACGATCAGCTGCATGGTAGAATTCGTAGTTTGACTCCTTACCTCCTCAATGGTGGGCTATAGGCAGTCGAAGCTATACATGCAACCCGGTCCGTCAGTCGTTCATCTATGTGTCACACGGCAGCTAGCCATTTAGCCGCCCGTCCCTAGCGCTCGGGTCATGTTGGCGACCGGCATAAGGTAGGATAGGAACCTTACCCAGTACCTCCCAACATTAATCTATTTTCCTGTACTTGACACCGCCTTGTTAGGGCTTCCGGGCTATGATCTATGATATAATATATTACTCTGCTAGGGAGTTCACTAAGGATTTGTGAATCTTAAGAATTCTTTTGCCAGCAGTAATTTCACAAGCATCCCTTTGTTCCTGATACATAAGAAAAGTGTGTAATTGTATTTTTAAATTAAAATATTGATAATTCTTAGCACATTGTAACGAAAAGCTCGGTGCGAAACAACTGTTCAGAGATGTTGAGGAAAGTAAGAGATGCAACTATGCGATATTCGTCTAACTATATAATATGCACAAGTACATAAAATACCTAAGGTTAGGCACCTACCCAGGTACCTACCTACCAGGCACCCGCCCATTGACGCTCTGGCCTGAGTAACTCCTAGTATGCATGGTTCACCTACCTACTGGTGTAAAAGTCAAGTAAAAAAAATGAGATGCGGTAAATTCTTGATAATGGTCTAATTTTGCGCAAATATTCTGATGCTTTTTCCTACGTAGCTGCCTACAAATCTCGTGAACAACATATACAACTCGGCACACGACAATTTGCGGGGTTCACGCTCCAAAGCCAAACAGTACGCTGCTTCAAGCGCGGTGAGAATAAGACGTCGATATATACCTATTGAGGTGAAAGCAACGGCTCAAATTATAAAATGGACGCCTTGGACGGCGAGCGGGATGTGTTCATTCAAAAACATGCGGCAGACTTCATTGCCGACTTTGACCGCTCGCTAAACCCATTCTTAAGGAAGCCGAACGGTCAACTGAGGCGGCGTGTCCGTTCCAGAGAAACGTCGAGGTTGATCTCTCAGGTATGCCCATTACCAGGTCTCCAAATCGCAAAAAGCATACAGTATAAGCTGACGTTGTGGATTTAAGGTGCTCGAACATTTTCAGGAACTGCCTCAGCTACTTGACCCTCATCTTCCAAGATGGATCCCAGTTCTAGCAAGCGCCTACTTAGAGTGTTTGCGAGACCGCAGGAAGTCCAACAAGTTGTCGACAAGGTCTCAACTGTTGTACCCTCTCCCGAATGCGATCTGTAGAATTCTCTATACATTCTGCAAGATTAGAGGTGAGAAAGTGATCGTGAGGTTTCTTAATGTCGAAACGAGATACCTTGAGCTCCTGCTCCAAGCAATCGAAGACTCGGAACGAGATATCGATAGCGCTCTAAAAACCGATCCGGTAACCTGGACATGGCATGAACGATACGTGGTCCTAGTTTGGTTGTCCCAGTTGTTCTTCGCGCCCTTTGATCTAGCTACTATTTCCTCGGGTGATGCAGATGAGCTCGAACAACCAGCTGTGCCGGGGTTTCAATGGCCACAACAGGTGCCTCGTATTACTTTGAGAGTTATCCCTCTAGCTACGCGATATCTCGCTTCGCCTGGAAAGGAGCGAGATGGGGCGAAGGCTCTTTTGGTCCGCTTAGCTATGCGCAAAGATATGCAAGAGATGGGCGTGCTGAATGCCCTCGTGCAATGGGCTTTATCTACACTTAAATCAGCGGATGATGTATCAATGGTATCTCCGTATTATTTCATTGGGAGCTTGTCGTTCCTAGCAGGAGTCTTGCGCGCTGCTGAAGACACATCTATCATGGATCAGCACCTACCTACTATTTTTTATACTGTACATGCCATCCCTACAGAGGAGAATGAAATCCATAAAGTCATAAATGGATCCGCCCTTGCACGCAAGATGATGATCAAAGTCACTCGCTCAATTATCAGGATAATTCTACGCAAGTCTCAACAAAGCATGTCCGATACCGAGATGATAGAAACTACGATTGGATACTTGCTTGAGCGTGTCGCGGATAACGATACGCCAGTCAGATTCGCCGCGAGCAAGGCATTGAGTATCATAACTTTTAGGTTGGACCCTGACATGGCCTCACAGGTTATCGAAGCGGTTATCGAGTCTCTCAACCGCAATGTTCTCTGGGTCAAGAATAAATTAGATCCAAAAGCCCCAGCTGCTAGAGATCTCACAGCCGTTGATCCCTTGGAGTGGCACGGTCTCATGCTCACTTTGTCGCACCTTCTCTACCGACGGTCGCCGCCTCCAGAAAATCTGTCAGCTATTATTCATGCTCTACTCCTAGGTCTCTCCTTCGAAAAGCGAAGTCCCTCTGGTAGCTCGATGGGCACCAACGTCAGAGATGCTTCTTGTTTTGGAATTTGGGCGTTGGCGCGTCGTTATAGTACTGCGGAATTGCTCGAAGTAGAAACTCAATCTGTTCTCGTAGCTAGGGGACATGACCCAGCAGCATCAATTCTACAGATCATCGCAACAGAACTGGTCGTCACCGCATCTCTTGACCCAGCTGGCAACATTCGGCGGGGTTCGTCCGCTGCTTTACAGGAATTAATTGGCCGTCATCCTGATACGATAGAGACTGGCATATCCGTAGTCCAAACGGTCGATTATCATGCCGTTGCGTTACGTTCAAGAGCCATAAATGAGGTAGCCCTCCGGGCCACTAGACTCTCGTATCATTATGGACGTGCTCTCTTAGAGGCCACACTAGGTTGGCGAGGCATTGGGGACGTAGATGCAGATGCCCGAAGAGTAGCCGCAGCCTCCTTCGGGAACCTGACTGCGGAATTGGCTCGAACAGCTCCAGTGAACCCACTTGACAACCTGTCGGCCTCGATTGACTTGCTCCTTTCCCGAATTCAAGGCCTCCAAGTACGGCAGGTAGAGGAGCGTCACGGCCTCTTATTAAGTCTTGCGGCAATTTTCAACTCTATTCCAAGTTTTATGGAACGAAATGTGCTGAGGGGACAGGCTGACCGGCTACCAATTTCAAAGGCGTATAATAGCCTCAAGGCAATTCTGAAAGAATCAAAAGACACGAAATTCCGAAAACCGGAGTTGGTAGCTGAAGCCAATAGCACTTTATTGGTTTCTGCTATACCTATATTACTTTTAAGCCTCTCAGAATATGAGCATCAGTTCTCACAACTGAATACATTCATGCGACAGGGATACACTATTGTTGACGACGCCGACTGGTGTGTTCTCACAAAATTACTGAGGTTTATTGACATTGTCCGATCTCGCCAAGTGGACTTGTTTGACGATCTCTTAGAGGTCGTTGGAAGCTGTGTGGATGATTGGCTTGATAGGAACGAAGCTGAAGTCACAAAACCTTCATCCGAAGCTGCCTTGGTTCTTCTTCTTTTGTCAAGGCCTACAAGGCGAGCTGAAGTTATACGAGACTGGAGCGGGAGAATTTGTGCGCTTCGGACACCACGAAACAAGCATGGCAATGGGTATTTTCATGCACTTACCCGAAGCCAACCTGTCCTAACATACCTCAAAGAGACTGGAAATCTTGACACGAAGCAAATTTCGATACCTACCCTTCTGAGAGAGCGATGGGCCAAGGACAACGATATCGAAACACGTGTGGCGATCATACAAAGCCTAATTGGCAAACAAGTTCTCAGGTTGGAGTCTACTGAATTCCTCAGCATTATCTCAGAAGGACTCGACGACTATACGACAAACGCACGGGGTGATATCGGTTCTCATGTTAGGCTAGAAGCAATCAAAGCTACAAAGACCCTCTGGCAAGCCCAAAACGGAGACCAGGAACTTGTAACTAGATTATTTCCACAGATTCTGCGTTTGGCAGCTGAGAAATTGGATCGTGTCCGAGCCGAGGCAAAGGCGACGTTGGGAATAATTCTCCAGCCGAGGTATGCTCGCGACACAGCTGCTTGTCGATTAGCTTCATACTGACATTAGCATAGTGATTGCAAAAGTTTCCAGGAGTTGTCGTTTACGTCGAGAGATTACTTTAGTCTTCTGTTTACACTCCGTGATACGACTCGGCTGAACATCGGCGCCTGCGATTCTTCTCTCAGTCTCGAAGGCTGTACATCTAGCCTACTCGCCGGCCTAGTCACATCAGCAGATACGGGGAATGAAGACCTTGTAGTGGAGACACGTACCGCTCTTGCTGGCCTCTGCGAAACGTCGGACGAAGGGTTGTACCAGGTCTACAGTTCGCTGCTATACAACCTGAGGCTGTACGCCGGGCAAGACCGGGTGTTAGTTCCTACCCTGGAGGTCATCGCATATCTGTCCCATATCGGCCTACTGCAGCGCTGCTATAACACCTCTTACCTTGCTAGTGCTGATATCACTAACTCGGGCCGCACGGGTGCGCATCATCTCAAACTCAAACAGCTCTGCCTCCTCGTGCAGAAAGCGGCATACAAAACTGGTAATGTTCGTAAGCTGGAAGCGTGTATCAAAGTCTATGGGGCTATAGCAGCGCTTGATACGAGGGCCACGGTAAAATCCGCAACCGTGAGAAAATCAGTCACTGGCATAAGCAAAAATGATAGCATCGACGATGTTGCCGGCCGGCTAGACACGGCTAAGACACTAGACCTGGAGCTAGCGGAGGAAAGGCAGGAGGAAGAGGGGGTCGTGGAGGCGAGGAAGCGTCTGGGCGCACTGCTGCTTCATCCGTGGCCTAGAGTTAGAAGTATGGTTGTTGATGAGCTGTGGGGTCTCCTCGGGTTAGGATATGGTGATGATAGGCGTGCTGGGGGTGACAAGATCGACGAGGGGGAACAGGATGAGAAGCAAAAGAGAGATATGCTCCTCGGTGTCGATTGGGGTAAGACTGATAAAACCCATGTCAAGAGGATCGTGAAAGAAATTGGGTTAGAATAAGAGCTTTTTTAGACTAGAAAAGCACGTCCTTGTTTTCTAGGAAACCCTTGTTAGCACAGCTCGATAGGGATAAGGAGAGAGATTGTTATCACCAACTTTTGAGCTGGCCTCTCTCGCTCGGCCTTTTCCACGGAGTAAGTACCGATGAGATGGTTGAGAGGCTTGAGCTATCGTCATTACTTGCTTTATTTACCACGTGGCTGCAGGATCCTGCCTGTTCATTACACTAGATTAGGCCTGCAGAATTCTAGGTTGGTTGAGTATGATGTGAGCTCGAACCAGGTTTTGATAACAGCTCTCAGAGATCGGCGCAGTATCTTTTATTACATAGTGACACTTGTACGTATATGGTTATATAGTTTTACACGTATATGTATGTTTGTTCAACAAGGTTAAACGAGGGGTAATTGTTGCTGCTGTACACTACACTACATTCAACGGCATGTTTGCTTTAACTTAGCGCAGACCCTGAATACGATGTAGTGTAGTTGGCGATCCTCCTCTCTTGGAATCGAGTATATTGCTGTACACTAGTGTAGGTGCGTGACTTAGGTCTCAGAACACCTACCGATGTTACTCTATCTGTACGCTATAGTAGATAGTACGCTGTACTACCTACTGCATTCAGGGACCATGCGACCATGTCTATTATCTTGGCGCGGGAGGAGAGGGGGTTGAGAAAGGCATTGTGTCATAAAAAAAGCTGTGAACGTGTTAAAGTAAAGTAATGGTTTTATAAAATTTTCAAAAAATAACAGTAAAAGGTAAAAATAAAACAAAACGAAACCATGAGTTGTGCAGTGTGATCTGATATCAGTGTAGATCAGTGTTGGTGTATACCTAGTAGTAATCAAAGCCATTGCTCCCTCAGGATACCTCTTCCTTTCTTTTCCAATATAGTAGCACTAGTAATCGCGCATGAACAACGTCCCTATAGATAACAACATTAGCCACGATTGTCTGAGAGTCATCCCTACTATGGACGTCCCGATAATTAATGCGTGGTCACTACAAAGCCACTAGTACGCGCGGCGCGGCTTGAGAATGGGGATTCAATTGTTTCGAGCGAGTCAGACATACGGGGTTGCCTAGAGCCCAGGCTCGTTTCTTGCCTTGTTAATCTCATGGCGCCGGTGGCATGATAAGTCTAGGTTTGATACATCATGATAAGTAGCAGTGTATATAGAATCATAGATACTGGTTTGTACTTAGTATAAGGGCAAGTATAAGCGTGAGATACGGAGACGGCCGGGACACGGCCCACAATGTGCTAAATCCGGGGAAGCGCCCGGGGGGTGACTGGCCTGTGGTTGGATCGAGTGTAGGGTGCGAATAGCATCAACAAGATTAAAAAACTACTGCGCCAACAACGCGAGGGCCAATGACGAGGGTCGGAGAATAGGCAGTGCAAAGACATTGCGCTCAATGATCGGTACCGAGGAAAATTAGATGAAATATACTGGGTGCCGTCTAGACCAATGCATTTGGACCGGCGACCCGACAGTCCGGGCAGATAGCGTGTCGGTTAGTATATATAATGATGATGAGACGGGCGCATTTGCTAGTGAAGAGCAGGTATCACCTTTTGGGTAGTCTAGACTCACCTCTTCGATAACTCTGACATGTGCAAGCCTGCCAGGATTAATAGCCTAGGTAGGCTGGGTAGCCTAGTACACTTTATCAGCTGAGCCAAGTGACGCCTCCTCAACTACGGATTACACCACATAGCACAATCAACCATCTGGGCATTCGTTCACTGGCCTGCGTGATACTGTGACACCTACTATGACACTATGGAAATCTCGGCTAGTCTAGCCTAGTTGGTAGTTGCGGGGACTTTTGTGTTGCGATTTTCGCAGTGATGCCTCTGAGGTTCATAGCCTGCTTGAAAGAATGGGGGGACTGGAGCACTGGATTTCATAACGTGGTAATGGCAATAGAAATGTACCTACCTAGGTAGACACGTACACCTAGTGTGAATCGATATCGCCACAAGTGTTGTTTGGATCTTGAGTAATTCAAGGGCGATATCCTTCCAACTTACGTCTTTGGATATAGCCGAATTGGCTCCGAAATGAAGATTGTTAGTGTTGACATGTACATATTTGGTGACGCGGATGTAAAAAGGTCGGTCCGAAGTTGAGCTCGGCGAGAGGTACAAAGCACACTGCTCGTGACTGGAGCTCTGCAGGTAATACCAAGTACGGGGCCCGGACCAGCTCGGATCATGCGGCTCAATGGAAGAACGCGCAAATTGAGCTAAGGCTGTTTTGTAGAAGGCAACATTGTTTTCAAATTCTGTGCAACACCATCGGAAATAACCAGGCCGCCTGCAAACCCGTTGAAGGGGGGAGGAAGGAAGAGGACCGGTCCGCAAGCATGTTCGTCCGTAGATTCTGTCCGCCTGGATGGAGGAGAACCCCAAGTAAGTAGTCGTTGGCTGGCGGTGAGCGAAAACTATCCCGACTTGAATGAGATCGATCTACTTGTCGACCAACCCCCGGAATTGTCGAGTACGGACCATGTCGACGATTCACTAGATGAAGCGAAAACCTTGTCATAATACCCACAATACCGCGGTCTCTCTGAACTACATAGTAGTGTTATATCGGTGAGCGACGGGTTTAATCAGTGGCGAAACTTGGCATGTTAGGTTGGACGTGGCCTGCTGCTCTTGCGAAGGCCGCATGATAGATATGATGAAACAAGTCGGTTGGGGGGTTAAAATAGAGATAAAAAAGGCTGAGAGAGCCTGATCAGAGAGATACTTCACTACTAGTACTATCTACACTTTGTCAACGACAAAATCAAATACACACCGTACCCTAGTCACGTTCCTTACTGAGATGATTTGTGTGACGTGCGAGGAAGATACTTAGCCGTATTATGTACTTCGATAAGCATGATCACCAATCCTATTGCATACTCGATCTGTTGCTCACGGCTCGGCAGTCGGAAACAAAAGTAATTGTCATCATTTCACCTTTGCCAGTATAGCGTACTGTAATGTACCCATATGTCATAGCTCGTCTGCATTGGTCATGTCAAAATCCTGAATCGGTCAAGTCCCCTCCCACTTAGTCCGTTAGTGTACGCTATAATCATGATAATCATCCCATAATTACGCTATTAAGTACCTGCAACTCAACAAGAAACACAAAATGGAGCAGTAACTACATAATAACTATGTTTACTACGGTATTTCTAGTGTACTCACTGCGGGTAGAGAGTAGTTGAATTAAATGGGTAAATAATGGGGGTGGATAACTTTCCGGTAGAGGAATTCGACATGGCCGATGCAAGCTGGTTACAACACTTATGTCGAGATTTCATCTCCTCACTCTCTCTCTCTCTCTCTCCAGTGGTCTGGGTCTGCGTGAATTGTCCAACCAGTGGGATTCGGTTCGCGCCCTGGCCCCAAGCTGGGTGACCCCCATACTACAGCAGGGATTCTTATCGACTGCCCTTGCTCTCGTGCTCGTGGGGGAGGAACCGACACGATCATGAGGGCCTTCATGGGTGAGTGGAAATAATAAATGTAAACCCATCGCTGTTAGCCTGGCAGCTGGGACACCGTCTTGTTGCTGTCTCCGGGATACCTACAATAGGTCATCTATTAGTTAAAAAAACACACATTTTTGCCCATTACCGTACATCACGTGCTTCTGTCAGGATATAGTTTGGCGCCAATGACCCAGTGAATATTGGAATCTCGAGCCTACGCTACACTAGCTCAGTCGACATGCAGGGCATTTCAGCAACGAGCTGTTCCCCTAATATTTGTTATCTGGCACTATCATTTAGTACACATTAACTAGTGTCTCTCAGGACGTGTTCTTTGCGATGTTGCTGTTGTCAACGGTTGTGAGATGACAAGAATTAAGTTAATAAATATAGAAAAGTTAGACAAGTAAGATCTGCCTGCTCGACATAATACGCGGCTCTCAGTTCCCAACGACTTGGGACATGCTGAATAGTATCAGGGCCAATGAGGAATGAGAGTTGACCCCAAATGCATTCACATGTCGAGCGTGGTGGGCAGGTCTGGGGTGACGCAAGGAGGAGGAGCTGATGCATTGCTGACGATAATTAGTCAATCAGCTGTGGTAGCTCGGGCGCTTCTCCCGACCACGCAATAATACCTTTTTTTTTTTTTTTTTTAGGCGAGCGAGCTGTCTTCTCCCTCCCATGCCAATGCTAGTTCGTCATTGGGGTTTAATTTTTTTGGGGACCTTATTCACTGTTCATTCATGTGCAGATCATAGTTGTTCTTTAGAGGGCCCTTTATCTACGGTATACCATACACCCTAGTGACGATTGATATATAGTACAAAGTACATAGTAGTACGCTATGCTAGAATAGCGGTAGGCACTTTGGAGCGGTTGGTTTTATTATCAAGCAAGTCTTCCCTCTAGTTAGTGCAACACGCAGGTATTTGTAGGCAAGGTATTGATTGGTGAGCTAGTGCGACGAGTTGCATCTTCGTGAAACGGCATCTTACACGGCATTGATACTAGTATATATATCTATCTATATATATAAATATATAGGCATCTTTTTAGAATACCGGCACGTATGTAACGCTCTTGGGTATGTGCCTACGAACTGGTACATTATGTGGTAACCAGAGTATACGATCCGAATACCGGCCGGCAACAAGTCGTAGCGAGTCGACCAGAGACAACGATACCGTAGCTATCAGATCTTCAAGATGGTGGGCTCAGGTGCCGAAAAGGGTAACCGGCTCGGCTAGGCGCGATGTCGAATGGTTGATCTAGACAAGCGAGGTTGGCATGGGCTTTTCCGTGGCACTGTCACTGGCCCTCTTCTTCCTCTCCCTCTGTTACACTATTGGTGCTAGCCAGCCATTATACCAGACCAAGACTTTGTCTTGATTCTCAAGACTATTTATGTCGTCTAGTGCACTATCAAGTAGTGTGTATGGTGAGACCCTTCCCAGTACCCGGTACATACCGTACACTACGTACACTAGTACGCGCATGATGATTGATTGTTATTTTTACAAAGAAGCTCGCCCGATGCTTGGCCTCGTCCCAATGGGCAACAGGACAACAGGGAGCCGCACCGCGTGCATTGAGATGGGGGGTTTTTCTCACCGCAAGAGATTGAGCCAATCCTATGATATGGGATTCGTCTTGATGGTGTTGTCACACAACAAGGGCAAGTAGGGCGAGATTTGATTTGCAATCTCGATCAAGGACGAGCACGCCGCTTACTTCCGCAGCCGTGCTGCAGGAAGAGATAATACACGTGCAGCATAGTGTAACGTCTAAGTCATCCAAGCCCGTCATGGTCTCTGTCTAGTGCCATACTGAGTCTGTGTGGCGGTTTAATGCGAGTTGCTACTAAGTACTGAGTAGATTCACAGGAGCACAAGAAGCCGTGGCCAGAATCAAGCCATTTGTTATCTTTTTGGCGACAGCTATAGCAGCTAAGAACTTGGCTGTTTACCTGGGTAGGAGGTTAGGTACCTAGGCTTGTTACCTCATAGTGGTAGCGTAGGAGGTAGTGCAGTGTACCTAGTGTACACTACCAAGTAGTACTATACTGAAATAACTACTAGCGCCAGTGCTGTGGTGCACAGTAGCGTGGTGGGACTTGGTAACGGCGATCTTGGTAGCGTAGACCACACTACCTAGTGCAAGTGGCGGAGGGTACTCTCCGGTACATGGAGTTGCGGGCGGAATACAGAGCAGACCAAAGTCACGGAACCTGCAAACTGGAATGACCCCATCCCGATGGATTCGGCAATGTGGGGAAGGCAGCCCTCACATCCCATGCCAGTCCATGCCAGCCCATGTCCAACCGTGTAAGACAACTGGAGCAGGGTTCGTCATCCCTGGATGAACCAACCTGGACCTCTGCCCTGCACACTCAGGACCCTGGTCTACCCTGGTCTGCCCTGGAGCGTATCGGTATGTATGTAAGGCATCTGAGGGATGTATGGATGAGGTATGGATGTATGTAGGTACACTACACCACATGCTACATAGTATGAATACTAAAGTACAGCCAGCCAGCCAGTCAGCCAGCCAGCCAGCTAGCCAGACAGCTAGCCAGACAGCTAGCCAGACAGCCAGCCCAAGAAAACACTGCTCCGTCATTGGCAGAATTTACCTATCAGAAGTGGCGCGACGTCGTGCTTTGTCGGCTCGAGGCCCTCTTTCAGGCCCTCTCCCGCAACGCTAAAGCAGATACCTACTGCGGTAGACCGCCGCGCGCAGGCGCAGACACAGACGCAGGAGCAGCACTAAGTATCATTGATTGACTGATTGATTGATTGAATGGGCGGAGGGATTGACCGTCATTGAATCCCCAAGATTCAATTATTATTAGGTACCTCCTCGCCTGTTACCCTCTGCGCATTTCGCTACCCACTCTGTCTCACCTCGCCCGACCTTTAATCGAGCTCGAGTTCGACTCTCGCGCTTCTGCGACGTCTCAACTACCTTCGATCCCTCTTGTTGGTAGTGCTATTTGCTGCTGCTAGTGCTGCTGTTGTTGTTGTCGCTCATCGTCTCGTTTATTCTGTCACGACTGACCTCGACCCTAACCTTTTTATACCATGTACAATTTATTATCGTCATTAGCGACCTATCATAGTAGTACATGCTCCCCATTGTCACGAGAGGAAGTCCGCCGCACTACAACCTTTATATGTGCATATGCATCACATAAGCTCGACACTGCTGCCAGTCCGGGATCACAGGCCATCTTTCAAGCGCTTGAATAACGATTATCACGGCATTACGGGCGCAGCGTGCACTCCGTTTGCAGCTGATACTAGAGACCAGAGAACCGTCTCTTCCACCGGCCTGTCGATCCATTGCGCTGACATCCGGTTTCCTGCAACTGTATGTTGTGGCAGGTAGCGTTACGCTTCACCTATAAGCCATAATAGAATCCCATATTGAGCCTGCCAGCCCCCCCGGGACGACTGCGAACTCCCCGCTCGTCCCCTCTACGGAGGTTGACGGGCGTGGCCACCATTGACCAAAGACATCATGCCGTTGTACTCGTCACCGCCGCCGCTACATACCCCCGACGACGACAAGCCTACTCTCCTCGTCTGCTGGTGGATTACCCTCTTCTGTGCCACCATCATCTTCCTACGCGTTGCAGGTCGTTTTATTCGATCCGAGAAGCTCTTTCAGGAGGATAGAACCGTTACCTTTGCAGCCGTGCCCCTCTTCATTCGCATGGGTCTGGTCCATGTCGTGTTGCTATGGGGGACCAACAATGCTCAGTTTACTTGGCCATTGACAGAAACACAGAGGAGACATAAGTCGATCGCGAGTGGGCTGGTTATAGCAAGTCGCATATCGTATGCAGCAACGTAGGTACCATTTTATTTTATTTTTCTCACCTGAATAATGAATTGTTAACATTCATTATTCTGTCCCCCCCCAATGTCACAATCTCCTTTATTTCCATGGGGGCTCCCACGTGTTGTAGCTCTAGCCCGGGCCCAGGCCGGAAACGTGAACTACATGGCCCCCGAGTTGCTCCCACTTATTCAGATTCGTTCAAAGCTAACTCGTGTGCGATCTAAGGCTTTGGATTCTCAAGCTTGCCATCCTCGATTTCTTCAAGCGATTGACGAGCACGTTTTGGAGACGCTCTCACGCCATCACACTGAATATTATACGTGTTATATTGGTTTTGACGTTTGTAGCAGTTCTGGGTGCAAATTTGGCTGAATGCCGGCCATTTAATCACTATTGGCAGGTTTTGCCTGATCCCGGCGGCCAATGCCGCCAAGGCTACGTCCAGCTTATCACAATGGCCACGGCCAATATTATGACAGACCTTGTACTTGTCATCTTCCCTGTGCCCATCATTTTAACCAGTACTATGGGTCCGAAAAAGAAATTTCAACTTACCTTGCTCTTTTCCTTGAGTTTAGCTCCTGTTGGAACCACAATCTATCGACTGGTCTATGTCTTCCATAGCCATGGTAGCCAACAGACGCGGTCTCTCCTTGCATCGGTTGAGCTGCTTTTTGCAACCACGGCGGCAAACGCGTTAGTTCTTGGTTCCTTCGTCCGTGATCGAGGCACCAAGAAAATCAAATATAGAGCCGATTCTGTCGCTGGTGACTCCCTAGATCGAATATCCTCGAGGCGCCCCACTATCCACAGGCATTGGGGCAGTGATGAAGATTTGGTCAGAGACCTAGGCTTAGGTGTCGATCGGAGGTATCGTGATCAGGAGGAAGCACCTTCGGAATTGGCGTATGGTCCCGCACCAATTGCTAGTATGAATAATTGGCAATTCGACCAGCCACAGACGACGGCAAGTGTTACTCGCAGAGAAATTAATGTTCTCCAAGACCAGTCTGCCTCTTCTGGCCAGAGCAACTCGACAAACACTCCAAGACGAGTGTCTTTCTTAGATGCAGGGGGCTTATTAGAGGCCGAGACAAGCGACACTACCCTACGGAGCACTCGTGATAGTTTCAACTCAAGCCAAGATCCGCTCTCCCCGTACCGCGCAACTCCGTCACCGACTATGACTGCTAGTGGCACGGGCTTACGGCGGGGCTCTCAAACGCTTTTGCAAGATTTGGGCGGCCTTTTTCACCCTTTTCAATCAAGGCGTGCCAGGAGTCCCCCCGGTGGAACCGAGTTGCAACCTATTCCACAACATCCTCACGAGCCGGCTTATGAAGTCGACGAATATCGCGGTGGCCCGGTTTTAGTCGATGTTGGCGGCTTACTCAAATAACACGAAATTTTACAATTACCCCCGATACCTTTTAGATATTGGACCTTTATAATCGGTCTTCGATCTCATGAGATTTACGACGTTGATGCCGAAATCTACCATGAAGTGTACAACAGATTTATATATACTAAAACCCAAACAGACTGGGCAGGGAATAAGGCGTCATGCAACGGGTGTCCAATCTCCGTCTTGGAATATGGACTTGATTTCATTGAAATTGGCTTTAGAAACAAAGCTGCCGCGGCGTTTTCGGTTTCACGATAAGGGGGTGAACAACTCGAAGGGTAGAGAGTTGACCAGAGTCATGATTTTCCATTGTGTCATTCCCCAGCAGCGAGGAATGTCAGGGTTCAAGACAAGGGGACCACGGGGAGACAACAGCGGGTTGAGTCATGGTTGACACAAAAGGTTAAGGATATCGGAAAGGGTATTAAACAAGATGCTAATATAGCACTTGAAGGTTTTCTTCGCGTCATTACACGTCTTCTTAGACTCGCTGTCGCCACGCGCGACGGTGCTCCGGCTGGATTTCTAGATACCCCCCCAACTGTTACTTGTTTGTTTCTATACTATGCAGTACGTCAGTAATGGCTAGGCAATTAATTAGCTTCACGAACGGTAGCGATTAGGAGAAGTCACTAAATAGAAAGAACTTTTTCGTGATACTTTTTTATCCCTTCTAACTAACACTACTAGAGGGAATCTAGTGAAATATGTTCATCCTTGCACCCGTCTGTTTCGTTTAGCCGTCTATTCCTGACATGATTGCACCCGAGGCTCTCCCAGGTAGTCGTAGATATAGTTCGAGTCAGAGTAAGCTACTCGGAAGAATTACGCCGTGTCAGAACCTCGGATGCCCAGACTAAACTTCCCATTCCATGACATCTTACTTTTTGGTATTGACTTACTACTCCGTTAGCTTGTCTCGGCTGTAGGTTGGTCATCCCCGTGCATCCGGGGTAAGGTGACGCGACGCACAACTCGCTTCAGGGAGGCTGGCTGACTAGCTGACTGACTGATTGACACACGTGGGCCATACCACCCAGTCGGCGGCGGCTTCATCCCCTCTCTCCCATAACCCCCTCCCGAGAAATATATTAGCCAATCGTATTCCGTTTCCGGCAAGGCAAGGGGCTGTTTTGTCTTTTCACGGCGCGGTGAATATGTACATCGAGTCTACGCTGTGTACTTTTTAACGATTTGGAATTCGTGCGTTCGGACTCGCGCCGCTCGTTCGTCCGGAAGGATCTACGTGGATTACGTACACGTCGTGGTATATACCTACCTACCTGCCTAGCCTATGTAAGGCTCTGGCAGATATCGGAGAAAGAAAGCAAACATTCGTCTGACCGGGTCTGGCCATTCTAGTATCTATGGTAAGTAGATATGCAGAGTTCAAATCAGTTGGTGGGTGCGAAATTCTATATATTGTTGCCCACATTTTGAAATTCATTGCCGTCCAACGATACTCCGTGTCTCGCGATATCTCTTCTCTCTCTCTCCCTTCGAACCATGCTGCCCGGACACATTCGGCTGACGTACAGCAGCTGAGACCGAAGCAAGTATGTATGTCTTGGACGCTCGGACTTGGAGTGTGTGATCTGGTATTAGTCTGGTATGAGAGATTCGAGCGATATAATAATCGATCGAACGATTCAACGCCTGTTTTTCTTACCTTTTCAACGCCACGCCGAAAAAGTCCTATGTATCTTAGTAAAACGCCCCTCGATCCCAAGTTGAATGAGTGTGGTGACACAACCGGAGAAGTTCTGGCATGAGAGCAAACAAGATACATGTCAAATTTCACGGCGTGAGTTACTCCGCGGACACCAAAAGTTTGAATTCACAAGGAAATCTATGGATAGGATAAGGAATGTTCTCGGTATACGCCGTTATGGCCATAATATAGAATGTGAGGGATGTGCCAACGCCTTGAATCGGAGGTAGCTCCGGGGTCTTCACGCCTGCCCTGGCCGTATACTGGGATCATTCACCGGATGCTCGTGAGAGGCGTTGGACTTCAAAGTCCTGGAATTGAGTATATTCACTAGATTTTCTATTAGCTAGGACCGTCAGGTATTTCTTTTGTCGCTAGAGTATTCTGAATGGTAGCGATCACGTGCACTCGTGAGCTACGTATCGAAGGAAGAGTTTTTGGGGTTACCAGCCACGTTGAGTATAGATGTACATGTGAGCGGCTGGACTACCTTCGAGGGAATGAATTGTCCGGTAGCCTTGTAAACCAACTTCTTCCTCCTGCGATCAGCCTCAACACATGCGGGTATGTCCTCGACTGATTAGTGCTCCCCGACACGGTCGCGCCATAAATTATCCCGAACATCAAATAGAGAAGCTAAGCAGATAATGTCAAGCAATCGATTGCTGAGAATCACAGACTTGTATCGAGAAGGCTCGAGGAGGGCCAAAACTCGTCAAAGAAGCCCTCCCAAGCTTCGCACCTGAACGCCGTCCTACCGTCGAAATTTCCATTCTCATACACGTTAGACGCCGTATTCTGCAAATGTTTTCCTGCTCTATCGTTGTTTCCTCCGCTCTCGGGTATTTTCCTTTATACGCACAACCGATAGCTAGCATAACGTCCAGCCGTCTCACTGCTGCGGATGATTTTGACGACTTGTCCGCGCCGCATGCCGAAGTATTTGGCAACCGGGTCGCGCTGAAGAATACGGGGTAGCTGGGTCTCCTTGAGACGATAACGCTTGAGTAGCGCCGTCTTCTCTTCCCGGCTTAGAATGACGTGGCGGGGTACGAGCTCGTGGTGGGTGATGTTGATAAGTAGGTCTTCCTCGAGGAACCACTCGATGGTGGTCCATTGGGCGAATTTGGGGATCTCCTTCTTGGCGGCAGACGAGACGTTGCCGCTTAGAATCATCATGCCGGTCCTGTAGTGCTCGTGCGAGCAGAACTTGGCGAATCTCCGCATAGCCTCAGCGCCGACACTAGGATCATCGTTGAATTCGACCCAAATGGTACCGACATCTGGTTGCGGATCGGGGTTGCTGGGGGTCGCGGGAGGCGTGTATTTTTTAAGCATCTCGGGGCTTGGTCGAGCAGAGAACTTCATTCTCTCGCGCCTGTGTACAGTTGCAACCAGGTGTGGTTAGTCACGGCGCGACTGTTGGTTCAATGATTCATGATGCCGGGGTACACATACGAGACAGTGCCATCTATGCTGGTATATTGTGTCCTAAATGCGTCGAGAGAGATCTTGACCTCCTCCTCTGCTAGTTCGTAGCCCTGGACCTATCAGCACGCCTACTTTCGCGATGCGCAGTTCATGGCTGGAGTTGAAGTCGACATACTCGATCCTGGACCATCTCATGGGCGGTCCTCCATGCGCGCCAGGCCTTCACAATATTCCTCTCGTTCGCCTCCGAGTTGATATTTTCCATGTCGGCCATTTTGGCACCGGGTGGGATTACAAAGCGCGTCGAATTTGTTCGGTGGAGCGTATTTGCGCCGTGAAATTTCACATGTAGGCCCGGGGAGTGGCTCTTGCTTGATGGCTGTCGTGACACGTGCAAGGAGAAAAGAGATTTATGGATGTGAAGAACAATGAATGAGGAACGAGGAATGAATTAGTGACCAAGAGAAAGCTCAGGTCTCAGCCTTGCTTTCCACTGTTAAAAAATTCCAGCGACTTTACCTAACAGGGGGGGGGGAAGGCAGGCTACCCGTAGGTACCTGTGTACTGGGGTCTCCACTACGAGGCTACCCTACTGTGCAGGCAGGTATAAGTACATAGACTTACATAGACCGGCTACCTACAGTACCTACTTCCTAACTTGGGTAGTAAACGCACCTGTGTTTATTAAGGTTAGTATGTACTACATAGCACATAGGATGGGGGCAAGTACACTAAGTAAACATGACTATGGTGGATTGATTGACTGCAACGAACGTATAGCAATAGTACATCTCAGGTGCGGGACAGGTTCGGCTCAAGCTCTGCCCCATCAAGTGATCAAGTGTGTGTACGTGCTAATTAGAAAAAATAAAAAAAATAAAAACTAAAAAAATTAAAAACGCCCAGACCACGTCGATTACATGTGCCTCGTTGCCAATTGGTGAATTGGGGTCGAGATTTGGCATTTGGGGAGAAGGGATCGCTTTTGTTGTGCTGTACCCCAAATTCTTGCCAAGAACAACCAGAAAAATTCCATCTGCTGGGCCAAAAACCCCAAAGCGAAACTGACAAGACAGCCTTCTGGACCCTGAGATCTGGCCTTCCTCTTTCCAGGTTGCCGATCTCTCTCGATCTCTCTCTCTCTCTCTCTTTACCCTCTCACCTATTATATCCCTTGTCTTCTCTTTTCCATCCCTCTTATATACTTAAAGTAGAGTGTAGTCAGACCAGAGTCTATCATTCATTTGGTAGTCTCGTCTTATTGCCCTTGTGCTGCGGGTTGTTATACATCCGGCAGTCTAATATACCCATATCCCATTATCCCATCCCTCGCACCGTCCGTCCTCTACCCTTACTGCTGCTACCTACCGCAACCATGGCCGACACTGCTGCCGCTGCTGCTCCTGTGGCGGCTGACAAGAAGAAGCCCGAGAAGCCCGAGAAGCCCAATGCCGAACTCTTCAATGAGCGTCTGGCTAAGGCTGAGAAGGAATACCAGGACTCAATGGCTAAATATGTATGTCGTAGTGCTCTAATGTGACTTGGGTCTTCGTGCCTACCGCCTACCATCTGCCATCTGCCATCTGCCATCTACACTACATGTAGTAACATGCTTACGCCCCAATCGTAGAATGCCATTAAGGCCAAGGTCGACCTCGCCACCCCGAACAAGAACAAAGATGCTCCAACTCCCACCCAGAAGCGCCGCCAGGAACTGATCGCCGAAGCAAATGAGATCCGTAACAAGCAGGGTGTCGGCAAAAATGCTCGCAACTCAAAGCTCGATCAGATTAAGCGCCTCGACGAACAGCTCCGGTCCCGCATTACCGAACAGAAGAGTGCTCGTGGCAAAGTCGCTTTCAAGAGCGTCGAGGAGATCGATCGTAAGATCGAGGCTCTCGATAAGGAAGTGAACAGCGGCATGATGAAGCTCGTCGACGAGAAGAAGTCGCTGACCGAGATCTCAAACCTGCGCAAGCAACGCAAGAACTTCGCTCAATTCGATAACTCACAGAAAGGTATCGATGACCTGAAAGCTAAGATCAAGGAGATTAAGGATAGCATGGACGACCCCGAGTCTCGTGCCCTTAGCGACCGCTACTCCAAGGTCCAGGGTGAACTAGACTCCATCAAGGCCGAACAAGACGAGGCCTTCAAGAACCTCAACTCCTTGCGCGATGAGCGAAGCAAACTACAAGCCGAACAACAAGAGAAATTCCAGGCTGTACGTAAGCTCAAGGACGAATACTACGCTGCGAAGAAGGCCTTTGGCGAGTACGAACGTGAGGCACGTCAGAAGATTCGAGAGCGCCAAAAGGCTGAGCGGGAGCGATACGACAAGGAGAAGAAGAAGGAGCGTGCCCAGAAGATGCTACAGGAGGCCAGCGACCCAGCTTACCTTGAGGAGATCCGTCGCGCCAACAGTCTGCTCCACTTCTTCGACCCGTCGTCCACTTCTACTGAGAAAGCTCCCCTTCTCGCTGATAGTGGCTTAACTGCTCAAGCTTCGCGCAAGGTTGACGACTCTGGCTTGAAGGGCACGAAGCTAGTGCGAAAGGAAGACCGCGACGACGACTTTTTCCCCGCTGTTAAGAAAGGAAAGAAGGGCAAAAAATCGGCCCCCGTTGAGAAGAGCGGTTTCAACTGCCCACCCTCGGTTATCGACGACTGTGGTTTCTTAGGCATTGATCCTCCTATGAGCGCTGCCGATGTTCCAGCTATTATTGAGAAGGTCAAGGCAAAACTTGACCACTGGAAATCTGATCAACAGGCAGAGACACAACGAGTAGGTTTTCTGGATGATCTTCGTTGATCGCGTTTCGCTAACTATCTTTAGAACGTCGAGAAGGCGAAGAAAGAGATCGAGAAACTGGAGGCTGAAGAAGCCGCCGAAGTCTCTGGGACCGTAACTCCCAACGGTGTCAATGGAGATAAGGGCGACTCTAAGGTTGAGGCTGTTACCTCGGACCTCAAAGAGGCTTCGTTGGAAGAGAAGACGGAATAGAATTCCAGGCCTGCCCTAATTCGTTCCCTCTATTCAAACCGGAATAGAAGCCCAAAATTGTAGCCTGAGGAAAATCAGCCACCAAATGGTAGCTCTAGGATGGCACTGACTCTTCTCTAACCCTGTGTTACGGGGCAACCGCCAATCTTAGGATCGACGCACACGTTGTCTGTGAGCTAAAAGTAGAGGGGATTCTACCTGCATTTTCGGAGTCAACCGCACTAATCTAGGCGTTTCTTGCATATTGCTATCATCACCGCAAGAGCTCCATCCACCTTCTTCGTTGTGTTAACGTTTTATGTCTTCTCCACATTACCCACCATTCATGATATTTTCCTCGGATCGGTATTGGGCGAGCCCCTGAGACGGGAACTACAATAGCGATTTAGCGCGAGAATAATAAAGCATCTCATATCAATCCGCGGATGGGCCATTCCCACCTGTCTCCTTGATGATAACTCTTTAACTAGACGATGATACCACCACCGTTGCATATGCCTGATCCACCGCTATACCTCTCTCAGCCAAGCCGTCATTGCGTAGCTACACAAACGGGTCGATTCCGTGGCTCCCCGGAGTAAGGTGGCGTTTCACGAGAACATCCGCGTCAATTCGCGTAGTACACGTGGACGAGCCCACGATCAACGCGAACCGTCGTCCTTTTAAGTTTGTCGGAGCGCGGTAGATCGGTAGCGGGTTTTTTGGGGGGCCGAGACCGTCTCCATCCGTCGTTTTTGACGAATTCAAGTTGGGTTCGGTTGGGCCGCGTTGCTGCTAGCGTCTGGTTAATCCGTACGGTTTTTTTATTTTTATTTTTTATTTGTTTTAACCTACCTAAGCGTGATGCACGCCAAATCGGTCTCGTGATCTATTATGCAGCGTGACAATTGTTACCTCTTCTTTTTTAACCCACCTGCATATAAGTTACGCATTACGTCTTGCAGCGCATTAACACGTACATACATATATACACACATATGTACATCTAGACATGATGTGTATTGCCTGGTAGGTACACGTAGTCGGGGGATTTTCACTAATCCGGTACGTTGTCTCTTGCACTACTCGGAGATAGCTTACGTATAGACGCATGTGTATGTATGTACGTATTCATCGTCCTTGGATAGATCGATCAAGACGGGGGATGGATGGATGGATGAGGCCATGATGTATGATACCGTGCATCTGTACGTGCGTAAAGTGGATTATTAGAGGCAGGCAGGCAGGCAGGTAGTAGCTAAGTAGCTAACTAGCTACTCGATATTGAAGTGCTTTTTTTTTTTTTTTTGCTGGCGGAAACATGATGTGCCCGAACGCGTACCGCGGCTTTGCTCGATCTCATATTAATAGGTAGTCTACTTTACCCCGTTACCCAAATAGGTACCAACGTACCAGCCAACGCATGTGCGATTCCGAAGTATCGGAGTCGGAAGGCTTTGGTTTTATTTTATATTTTAATATTTAATTTTATATAAGTTCGCTATATATATAATATATATTCCGAGAAGTCACCATGCATGGGAGACACCTGGTGTTCAAATCTCGTCCAATCCGCCCCGTACCCGGATGACGGGCGAGGCAATCATTGCTGGCGAGGGAAGGCAAGGGGAGGAGAAAAAGGGTGGTGTTCCACTGCTTCTGGCCAATCCGCAGGGACAGGCAGACCGAAAATCCGCGACATGCATGCTGGCAGCGTCCAATGTGGGAAGCTTAGTATATTACTACCTACTTGGGCACGGCCAACTGGGAAAAAAAGAATTGGCAGACTTTTTATGCTTTTTTTTGATCATGATATTACATGTGTACCGTACGCACGTACGGATGTACATGTAGCTAAGGCTGCCTAGGTTCCGTGATGAATGGCTCGTTTTCCCTCCTCGCGAGAGATGTGAAACGTGGAACCGATCACGGGAATCGACATCTTAGTGATGCTTTTGTGCTGCTTTCTTTTTGTTTGGTTTTGCATACATACACGTTGTTGATTCTATCTATCTAGCCCTCTGATCCCAAGTCAGCTGTTCACTTCCGCCGTAGACATCTCGTGGATAGCTGTGGTGGTTAGCCGAGGCTCGAATCTTACCCCCATCTATATGTCGGGCTATCATGGTTGCAGACGCCATATGGTGCCAGAGTCGCGGCCTTAGCAGACCAATACACACTGTGTAATACTTCATCTTCACGAGAATTTGTTGTTTTATGGAATGACAAGGTCACTGGGCTCACGAGGTGGTAATTCTAGGAGGAGAGTGTTTCGATTGTTTGGTTTCTCGTCTACTACTCTGTCGGGGCATCGAGACTGTAATGCGGATGGACAGACAGTCGGTTAGAGGCCTATTCCATACTCTCCCCTATTCTGTAAATCCGTCGAGTACTCATAGTCATCCACATAGGGTGTCAACGTATTGATCCGTAGCACAAGACCATCCCTAACCTAGGCTCTTCCAACTAAGCCTAACACGGGTGTATTCCAACTTTCCCACACACCTTCGCACCGGTAGCCTCGCACCTAGGTTGACTCTAGCCACTTCTCTTCAGGTGGAGATTATTCCTTCTCTGCCTGGGCTCGTATATCCGACGATCAAACAACTTGGTTGCGGCGAGCCTCGCTATGTTCGTTCCTTCATTTATGAATTATTACTTTGAAACTCCGGACTCCAATCCCGCAATCCGCGAGGTAACTAACTCAAAAGAAAAGGAAAAGAAAAGAAAAGAAAAAAAGGCACCTGCGACGCCGACTGGTCCTGGTTGGATCGAGATATGCGGTCTAAGGGCTCATCTCCTTGAACCTGCAAGACAGAGCGGTAAGTGAGGTGTCAATAAAGGAACAAAAGAACCTTAGAAAAATGGTGCTAAAAGATAACGGTGCCGGCGCTATGCAAAATGATTTTGGACCTAAGTCGTGATTCCCAAGCTAGCTCCTGAATGCATCGCAGAACGTGGCCATGGACTCGTATAATCGTCGCCTCGTGAAATACCATCTCTTGATATCTAGGATACGATGGTAATAGACTTGCGGTATTTTGCGTGAGAAATAAACAAAAAAAAAAAAGGTTTAGTTTTGTTGTCCGACATTCCCTTATAACGCTCGAGTCATAGTGAGTACATAGTGACCCATTGGAGCCATTGTACCACGAAGCGAGAATATTCCGCTTCACGAAAGTATGATACTTTTCAACTGGAACCCTTCGGTCACCCGTGAAACCCGTAGAAACTTTGAGGTGGTGCTGTCGGCGGCCGGAAACCTCCCTGTCGTCTTGACCGTGGCGCGGGGGCCATGGGATTTCCGACAATATGCATAGGAGGAGGAGCGGGTGTTCTCCTTTCGATAGCTGGTGGTGGCGGCGTTCTTCTACTACGCGCCGCTCTCTCGTGTGCGCTGTCGGCGGCTATGGTTGAGCTCCGCCTATGCGTCTTTCTCGCCGCCCCGTTCATTGCGCTCAGCGGCGGATCTTTGACGGCAGGGTCATCCTCTGGGGGGAGATTCATCTCGACTAGGCCGAAAAAATACTCCAGCACTTCTGGATACCGTTGAACGCTTGACTGCCAATCCTCATCGATACCTCGCTTGAGAGTTGCCTGAGCTGCCTGGATCTCATTTGGATGTGGAGGCGAACGGTAGTAATGATAAGCGGTAGCTGTTAACCGTTCCATATGCTCGTTATGTGCAACCTTCCGCCGCTCAGTAAGCAGTCGAAAATATTCGAGTATATAATCCTGGGCATGCGCCCGGACCCAAGAACTGATACAACGTTAGTATGAGATATGACGTGACGAAGTGTCGGCGTCGAGGTCTGGCCAACGCCGGCCGGGTTCTGAAAATAGCTCACCGTATCTCATTGTAAACAGATTGCATCATCCGATGCTCTGCCTGCTCAACCGCTGCCTCCAGCCCCTTGGCCTCACAGTCACAGGAGTGAGTGGCAGGGGCATGGCAGATGGCGCAGTCCGGGTCCATCCTAATGATGGATTTGCGGTTGTGTTTATCCCTAGAATACATCTTAGCGGCGTGAAGCCGAAGGCGGCGGAGGCGAGGAGGGCCGGTATGTGAGGTTGGTACACATAAGGGACGATAGAATTATGATGTGCTATTGTACAACGTATCCATAAAGTGACCCGAAAGGGTCCATGGAGCAGGAAGGGGGAAAAAGGGATCAGAAGTAAGCAGGATGGAGACTGACCTGTATTATGAAGAGGAAGACCAGCAACAGCACAGCAGCAGCGGACACCACCGTCAGATAGTGGGAGTGTTGCAGCGAACCGCGTGGTGGCAGGAGGGGGGAATTGGACAAGAGGTGTTCAGTCTGTGGCTAGCTCGCGATTGTCCTGCAGGAGACAGAATTGACCGCCCGGTCGAATGCGGCGAAAGGAAAAAAGAGGGCAGCAAATAAGGAGGGAGAAGAGCAGGTTTGCAACCCGATATGGCCGATATCACGGGGAGCCGGACAGCTCTGTGGCTCTATAGGAGTGTGGGGTATAGACACAACCACGATACACAGTACGGGAGAAGCCAAGATCGGAGAGAGGGAGGGAGGCAGAGGAAGGGAGAGAGAAGGAGAATGGGCTGAGTGGCTAGGTGGCTAACCGGACCGGACTAGCTGATTGACTGATGGACTGACAGACGAGTGAGTAGTCGAGGCTAGCGTAGACAAGGTGGTGGTGGTGGTAGTAGTAGTAGTAGTAGTCGTGGTAGGTAGTTGGTAGTAGTCTACCTAAGCAATGAGTGGTGGTAGGTAATGGTGGTGCAGAGTGATGCAGAGAGACACACGCACACACAAGACCAATTGACAGAAGAGAGAGAATCAGCAGAGGTTGCAAGTGTAACAGCCCAGAGAGCCCGAGGACCAGAGGGATGTCCACGTCCGGACGGGAGATAAAATTTGGCTGTCGTGGCTCGAATGGGCGGCTGGATTACTGCTAGTATGCAGAGTGCATGAGAGTAACCCAATTGAGCGTTCGCAGATCCGCCGACATTACTGCACACCCCAGATCTTGATGAAGCTGTGGATGAGGGGGACGGGAGAACCAACTGGGGCAACAATGGCACGAGAATCTGGAGATAATTCGATATGTCTCTTGAAGCAAATAGATAGGGGGGAAGAGGAAGATGGTAGATAATTAGACATGGATGGGTAAAGAGGATATTTGATGCTTCATCATTGTCTTTATCTTGTTCTATCCTTTTTCTTCTTCTTCTCACTCTCTCTTCCTCCACTTCTGCAGGTATAGAGCAACGTTGAAAAATACGTACAGAGAAATGGGAGGGGTAAGACAACTTATCGAAGACTGATAATGATAGGCCAGATGTAAGGAGGTAGATACCTGAGGTACCCGCCTACCACTGACTTGGTCTTGAGCCTCCAAACCGACTATACTACACATATAGGAGCAGGTACCCAGGTACCCAGGTAATCTACATACAGCAGCAGGAGACGGGAGAGTACCTAACCCAAAGCCAGATAAAAACAAGTCGAGATGGGGGAGACGATTGGACAGGTCAGAGCTCTAGCCTCACACGATACCTCGTTGGTCCTAACCTGTTCCTACAGTACGAATGCCACATGCAGCACATACATAGTAATGTCTTGGACACTTCATCTGATACACTGTACTGTACAGTAGTGTACACGACGCTAGGAACAGTCTATCACTCTACACTGTCACGCTATCACGCTATCATGCTACCGCACACCGCCTTTGTCAACCACCGGGTGGTGCAGTGTGCAGTGGTGGTGATGCCGGGGTCGGTCGCTTATATAGCGCGTCTTCGGCGTTTAGGGTCTGGTTAACCGAGCATCGGCGGCTAATTGAGACAATTGCTCGTCAAACGACAGAACGGATGTGGCTCTGGGAGTCAGCGTTTGAGAAATCCGACCAGGGTGTACCGCTCAATGGACCCAATTGCGACCAGAAGCATCAGTCCAAAACCTCTACTGCCCGTCCACGAAGTAGCTACCTACCTGGTTGTGGTGAACTAATACCAAGTGGTAGTGGTTTTGATGTGATGTGTTGTCAAGCACCCACCTTGCAAGGCCCCTTGTCCTTGGTCTCCCACTGGAGGAAGTGGTCTAACTTGGGTACATAGGTACTGTGCACAGTAGCGCCCCCCCCCTTTCTGGTTTCCGGGTCGGTGCCGACGCTAATCTATGAACGGCCTAGCGTATTTTACATTTCGAGCTTCGCGAGAACCGCAAGTCTTTTATCTTATCGCTCGAAAATTCCGGGATTGCGTTTGTAATTACAGCTACGTGCTGGCTTATGCGCTCGAATATGCGCCCGACCTAGTAGTTCGGCGTACATCCTTAACATAATGATACAGGATCGATAAGTGCCTCCGAAGATGCCTCCGAGATGCTCTCCAGCCTCGGCCCTCTTCCTTCCATTCCTTTATCCAACACTCTTCCGCGCCCTTCCCCGCGTACCTCGAGCTGGTTTCTCTACCTCCCCGCCAACATCGACATCCATTGCCGAGAACGGTAGTGATAGCACTGAGACTTCGACAACAAACGACGCAATACCGGTATCACGCCTAAACCCCCCACCAGATGATTATGCCATCTCAAGCTTCGCCGACAAGGCCAGGATTACAATTCTAGCCGGCGGAGGGGGTCATGGTTGCATTTCATTTCTCCGTGAGGCCTTCCTAGCCAATGGACCTGCTAATGGTGGTGACGGCGGACATGGCGGTAATGTATACATACAAGCTGTCCATGGCGAGAACTCGTTGCACAAGCTGGCTCGTCGTCGTGTCATTCGTGCTGGTCGTGGCAAGACAGGCCAGGGTAGCAATCGAGGCGGTGCCCGAGGCGAGGATGTTGTCATCCAGGTTCCTATTGGCACTGTAGTTCGGGAGATCGAGAGGATAGACCCAATGGATGAAGAGAACGTACTCTATCGCCAGGCGAGGGAGAAGGAACGTGAGTATGAGAAATTGGTTAGGGAGGCCGAGGTGGCGGCCCAGGCTAGTGAGGAGGCGGGTGTCGGCGAGAGCGAGGCCCTGCGATTAACCATAGACTTGCCTGAGCCACCCGAGCGTCCAAATGCGCATAAGTTCGTTTTGTACCCAGGCATGTCACCTGGAGAGCGTCGTAACTTGTCACTCCCTCGCTTACCGAGCCGAGAACGCCTGTATGCTCAGCCTGAGCCCTCTATTCATTTGGACCTCTCCGTCGCGTCTCCCCGTCCTATTTTATTAGCAGCAGGGGGGCTCGGCGGTTTAGGTAATCCGCATTTCGTCTCTAAAGATCGACCACGTCCCCTATTCGCGACCAAGGGCGAAAGGGCCGTGCGTATGCAATTAGAGCTTGAGCTTAAACTCCTCGCAGACGTGGGTTTCGTTGGGCTTCCCAATGCCGGCAAGAGTACCCTGTTGCGTGCCCTGACACGTAGCCGTGCGCGTGTTGGCAATTGGGCCTTCACAACACTTCAGCCTAATATAGGCACTGTGGTGCTCGACAACCATAAGGGCCGCCCAATTGTAAAGTCCCGATCGCCCGGGCCTTCCCCCTCACATTCTGTCATTCACGATGCCACCTTTGGATCTGTTGTCGTGTCAAACCAGCCACAGATTGGGGAAGCTCCGGAACCCCGCAAACGCTTCACTATCGCAGATATTCCAGGTCTCATTGAGGGTGCACATCTAGACCGTGGACTTGGTATTGAGTTTTTACGTCACGTCGAGCGCGCAGGCGTTCTCGCCTTCGTCATTGATCTAAACGCTGGTGATGCAGTCAAAGCACTCAAGTCTCTATGGACAGAGGTTGGTCTATATGCGCGCATGCGTGAGGACGAAGAAAGAGAACGAGAAACAAGCGAACGGATTGATTGGCAAGGAGACGGAACTAACTTGGCGACGGGCCGGATGATAATAGCAGACTTACCGGAGCCGGTAGCTGAACCAACGGGCTTACACATTGCTGCCAAGCCATGGTTTGTCATTGCCACAAAAGGGGACCTACCCGGAACTGAGGAGAACTTCAAAAAACTGAAGGAGTACCTGGATGCTGTTACGAATGGTAAAGAACGCCACCCTAGTAACGTTGAGCATGCCTGGACGGAGGATTGCCAGGCGATTCCAGTGAGTGCTATTCATGGGCAAGGCGTCGACAGAATAGTGCACTGGACGTTAGAATTATTAGATGATTAATAACGGCAGCGACATGAAACACTATGTATACTACTATATTGTACAAAAATCTTTCTCATTTCTTGGTAGGGTTCTAAGTGTAATAACTACCCCTCTTCTATGAGTGTTAATAAGCCTCCGCAGCCAACAAGTCGTCCTATGCGCCAGTAATAAAGCCTCGCGCAATGTTAATATAGTCCGCGGCCCGCGGATACTAGCCTGCATGCAACCTCGACTCTAAGCCCCAAGAGAACAGTGTTCATTCAACATGTCCAAGGTCATTCACTAGGGTCTAGTACCATCTGTGATCTTCTCCCGATACCTTCTCCGCTACGACGTTTGCGTATGAAGCACGAGGCTCTCAGGCCTAGGATTTCGGAAGGTTTACTTATGGTTCCATTAGATAGGCTTAGGTGTGAGAGTATTGCTAATATACGGATATGGGTTCCAGTCACAAGCATTTGCTGCTGACGACTTGACTCTGCAGTGTCTCACTTTAATTTTATTCAGCCTTGAGCACATACGGAAACGAGAGACACCTGTCTTGGATGGAATTCAAAGCCTTCTCTCTCTCTCTTTTTTTTTTTTTTTTTTTGCTTCCCCCTTTCTATTCCTGTACCTCTCACCTAGTCGTAAACCGTCGAAACAGGAATCACAGGTAAATAGTTATATAGGGTAATGATATCAATTTCGATCCTCCATTTTTCTCTGTATTATATTAATTCTCTTGAATGAATACCTCCTAGGAGGTAAACACAAGTGCATATCTGGGTTGCTCTTCGCGTTGGCTTGACATGTACATGGCTTGGCGCCTTGAGCCCCAAACAGTCATGAATACGACCCTCGACCCTGACAGCTTGAGCAGCCCGTTTACCACAAATACGCATACTCCTTCCTACTGGATGTTGAATAAGACATACACGGCGCTTAAGTATGCATATACTTGAGATGATTAAGTTCCCTCCTCGGCGCCGTGTAGCTCTTGGTGTAGAGGCGCAGATCTTGGTTGAAACTTGGCCAACTATTCCGTTTGCATGACTGCAAGACCAAGCCTGCTCTCGAGATGTCTACTGTCTACTTTAATACTAGAATATATACACTAGGAACATATTTTACGTTGGGAGGTGTCCAAAATACATTCATTGTCGGTAAATAGGCCATCTTACACCATACTTTATCAGGTACGTACCTCTATACGTGTAGGTACTCTATAATCTGTCAGGTATCACGGCGTCCCTAGTGCCGCCTATTCGAGGCACCTCTTTATTTATATGCAGGCAATCCTCTCGATCCTGTCTCTCACATTTCTTCTCTTCTAGGTTCAAACCTGGGCGTGCTCGTGCTCGCCCTTCTTTCCAATCAAGACCTACAATAGCCTATCTTCTTCAACTTCATGACGAAGTCTGCAAATATGAGTAAATCAGTAAGAGGGGATAAGCCGAGCCACGGTAATCTCTCCATCCTCACCAAAGTGGATAGACTACGTGAGCTCATCGGCACAAGAATTGCCTTGCCTCAGGTAAACCTCACGCACTCTCTCTTCCGGCAGCAATATTAATTATATTTGTAGCTTGTAGTTGTTGGTGACCAATCTTCTGGAAAGAGCTCGGTTCTTGAGAACTTGACTGGATTCGCATTCCCTCGCGATGCTGAGCTTTGCACGCGCTACGCTACGCAGATCACCTGCCGTCGTGAGCCTCACGAGAGCATTTCTGTCTCCATTATGGTCAATCCGGATGCTACGCCTGATTCACGTGCTCGTGTGAAAGACTTTCATCGTACGTTCACCGAGCTCTCTCCGGAGAACCTCGCCCAACTCTTCAAGGAGGTTTGTATATCACTCTATACAATCACTGAAAGGGTTACTCATAAAGTCTAGGCAAATGACGCAATGGGCATCAGCAGTGGCAATATTACCACTACCCCCGACGGGTTCCCACTTCCGGCGTTTAGTGAGCATATTCTCAAGATTGAGAAGTTAGGTCCCGATGTAATTCTCAAGAGGCTCTCTATTTACCCTCTTTTCCCTGCGTTCTAACGTACGACAGGAAGAGCACTTTACCGTGATTGACGTCCCCGGAATATTTCGACAAGAAACTCAAGGTAGGCGTAAAGTGTCGGGTGCTTGTGGGTTTCATCTAACTCGTCACAGGCGTCACTACCGAAAATGATATCGGATTGGTGATGAATATGGTCAAAAAATATAGTAAGCTACATTGAATTCTTATACATATAAAACTTCAAACACGGTAGCATGAGCTAATTACATTTTGATCAAGTCCACGACTCTCGAACAATGTAAGTGTTGCCTTTATATTGTAAGTATATGATTATTGAAACGATCAATCTCCGTAGTATCTTGGCCATCATACCTAGCAATGTCGACCCTGCTACGCAGGAGATCCTAAAGTTGGCAAAGAAAGCCGATCCAACTATGACTAGAACCAGTGAGTAATTCTTAACAATGTTTTATTTTAGTCTTGCTGTGATTTGGGAGTCTAGAGTATCCCCAGATGGCCATTACTGATCTTGAGCACTGCAGTGGCTGTTCTTACGAAGCCCGATCTAGCAATCGAAAAAGCAACCCAGCAAATTGCCATTGACTACGTTACTGGAGAACGAGGCGATCTTGCATTGGGTTACTACGTCGTCAAGAATCGAGGACCAGATGATGTAGGCATCACGTTAGAGCAGGGACAGGCACAAGAGCGCATGTTTTTCTCTAGTGCTCCGTGGTCCGCTCTAGCCCACACCGGGAGGGCGGGAATCGGCTGCCTCAAGCAACGTGTGCGGGACCTCCTAATTGATCTTATCAAAAAAGAATTCCCTAAGCTTAAAGCTGAGATCTCCAAGGAGCTCAGCACTGTCCGAGTGCAACACGAGGAGATGGGGCCTTCCAGAAGCAATCAGCACACTCAGCGAGCGTATCTCAACCGGATGTGTGAAGCCTTTCAATCCTTAACTAGAGACGCACTCAATGCCTATTACGTCGGTGACGAAGTTTTCTCACGCCGACATGATCTCCGGCTGATTACTCGTGTTGTCGGGGCGATCGAACTCTTTGCGGATGACATGTTAACAAATGGACACACGAGACCGTTCCTGAGCGAAAACGACGATGCAGAGGAGCTTGAGGAGCGTGAGGTGTGCATTAAACCGCTAGACCTGAGATCTCATAGTGAATCAATACCCGAGGAAGTATCCGAAATATCCTCCACGCCCGAATATCCCTACCTCGATTTTGATCGAGCAGCAAAAAAATATCCGGAACTCGAAGAGATCTTTGATTCTTGGGATTATTTCGACGGTGATGCCGAGGATTGTGATATCATGGAGTATATTGAGAAGGTGTACAAATTAAGCCGAGGACAAGATCTTGGAACGGTAAGTTGAAACCCGCATGGTTTGAAATCGTCATCTCATTTTGTGTGAGTAGTTTGGGAACGGTCTAATCGGTACACTGTTCAAAGAACAATCGAAGGGATGGGAGTCTATCACCCTGAAGCACGTAAGCGCGATCATTTGCCTCGTCCATCATTTCATCTGCGAAGCTGTCAAGTTGGTCTGTCCCGACCCCAGAGTTCATGAAGAGCTATGGAATGGATATCTTCTAGAAGAGTTGATGGATTCCTATCGTAAGGGTATGGATCACGCGAGATCCCTGTTGCGCATTGAGCGTGAGGGATTACCATTGACTCTTACTCGCTTGTTCACTATGAATATTCGGAAGACGCGAACCAATAGGTTAATCGAAGCAATTAAACGACTAAGTATTGATTCAAGCGTGGAATACGGCAATCATGATTCTAGTCATCACCAACGGAACAAGAGGGCGAAATCGGGGGATGATGACGATTATATACTCCTCCGACCTGCTATGCTGCAGGACCTGAACTTCGCAAAGGGTGATGCGGCCTATATTAGAGAGGAGATGCACGATCTTCTATCTAGCTACTACGAGGTCGCGCGCGACCGCTTCGTCGATGTGGTTTACCAGCAAGTTGTGAGCCATTGTCTACTCTTTGGAGAAAAGAGTCCGCTCAAGGTTTTCAACACCGAGATGGTCTTAGGGCTGAATGAGGAACAGCTGGACATGATCGCTGCTGAGGACCCGCCCGTTCAGCAGCGCCGAGATAAGTTGCTTCGCGATATCGAGAACCTTACGAAGGCTCTCAAGGTTTTGAAGGGGTCTCGTTGATTAGACAGCCTACTGAGACTGCTCTGGATTCTTCAATGGTAGAGTTTGGGAATTTGACGAGTCTGCCGGGTCGTCCAGATTTCACATTGGTGTTGGATATTTGGTGGTATTTTAATTCTCCTCTCTGGCTCAAACCGAAATTTGCTTTGAATAATTTTCGCATGACAGAGTTCAATGCCATGAGATAATGGAAACTCTTCACGATGAGTTATCTTTGTCTCCGAACTTTCTAGATAGAATCGTGTAGTCGAGAACTCGTCTTACCCTACACAAAAGACACGATGCTGTAGTTTTCACTTCCCGTGAATATTCGGTAGTACATTGTCTTCAATAAACGTAGGCAGCTATATTGAACCAAACCCAGACACAAGCTGCGAAGTCATTTTATGTGTTTCGGAACCTTCATGAATGCGATGTAAAGATTGTACATTCCATGCTATCGGACTGAGAAACGAATCATAGTCAATCCAGGAGCTATCGGTATTGGTATTGTGGGTGGCCCGTAATAATAAGCTCATTCTAGGATATAATAATTGATAGTAGTAGCGGGGTTGGATGACATACACACGCCCTTCGGCTCACCACATGTTAACGCTTCTTCTCCGCATCCTGACTATATCATAGGAATCCGAACGGGTTATAGTTATATCCGTTACCCCTCGTCCTGCATGATACTTACCTAGGTATTTAGGTTACAGGCCCCAAAATGTGAAGATGCTATTTCGTCCACGTGTAAACGTGCTTATTGGTGCTCGACACGTTGGAAGAAATAAGTTCTCGTTGATATTCAACCAGAGAAACGCCTGTCGCTTCCCATTGCATAAGAATATATACTTTCAAACCGCCGCCATGTCTCCCCACTCAACGAAAGGCGATGCGAGCATGCAGACAGCGGCCAAGGGTCAAGTAAGGTTTTCCAGCCCCAACGTTATTTATATGACTATAGCTTAACGGGTGCGTGTGTGTAGATCCCGCAGCCGCCGAGTTTCAAGGATCCGCTCGACGAGCGTCAATATCTCAAGGAGAGACTGGCGCTCGCGTTCCGGATCTTTGCGAAGCAAGGGTTTGATGAGGGGTAAGCTGACTGAGTTCTCAATAACTGTTCCATGTTCTACGTTGAGCTAAGCATAATGGGACTGGTAGCGTTGCCGGACACATCACGGTTCGGGACCCCGTTGAACCCACTACTTTCTGGGTGAACCCATTCGGTGTAGCCTGGCCATTGTTGAAAGCATCGGATCTCATCCGAGTTGACCATGAGGGCCAAATAGTCGACGGTGGCCCGGTGCGGCTTCTTAATGTCGCAGGTATGTCTAAAGACCATCCGGGCCCGACCTAAGGGGTCGTATCTCTGACAACACGCAGCGTACATGATCCATTCCGCCGTGCACACGGCGCGACCGGACATAAATGCAGTCGCACACAGCCACTCAATCTACGGACGGGCGTTCTCCACCCTGGGACGCACTCTAGACATCACCACGCAGGACACGTGCGCTTTCTACGACGACCTCGCGCTCTACGATAGCTTTGGGGGCATCGTGCTGGGGCCCGAGGAGGGGCTACACATTGCCGAATCCCTCGGGCAGAGGAAAGCGGCCATTCTCTCGAACCACGGCCTGCTTACCTGCGGCGGGTCCATCGAAAGTTGCGTTTTCTGGTTTACGAGCCTTGAGAAGTGCTGCCATGCGCAGTTACTTGCCGATGCGGCAGCTGCAGGGCGCGGCGGAGAGACCGTCAAAGTCGCAAATGAGGAGGCGGAGTACACGTACAAGGCCATCGGCTCCGAGCTGGCGGGATGGTTTAGCGCGAAGCCGGCATTTGACTTGATGGCCCATGAATCTGGGGATGACTATAAGTTGTGAGGAATGAGGACGAATTCTGGTTGGTCGAAGCTGTGTTCTCTCTAGTAACGTAGTCTATCCTTCATTCAGAATGTATTTATGACCATCATGGTCGCGAGATATCTATCTACGTGAAAAAATAGCGAAAACAACGTATGATTTTGGATACTATCTCGTTAGGCTGCCCACTACCTTTATTTAACTGAAATATTAGTGTAAGCCAACTTCATGAATCTGATGCCAGCGAGAATGCAGTCTGCAACCCCATCCTCCTCTGCCCCCTAACCTGCTGGACTTTCATTGTGGGTCCTAAGGTAGTATACCTCGGCCCCGCACAGACCGCCTCCACATGCAATAGGTACCTACTTTAAGGTACATTACTAAAACAATAACCCCGTTATTCCGTCGCTCGATATTATCTCTTGCCCCCCATTGCATACGCAGCATCTTGGTGGGGTTAACCTACCTTATCTAGTACCAAGCTCTGAGCAAACTGTTCGTCAATTGGAAAAGCTTCCCGCAAGCGTCGCGGAAAACTTATCACTACACCAGCAACACAACACTAAACTCACGATAGAATAGTCGCCAGCGCATAGGCCTCATTAGCGACGTATACGCCACAAAGAGGGTCGAAGTACTTATGCGATCCATTGCATCTGTACTAGTGTAATTTGTAGGCCTTTGCAACCTTCACTATGGGTCGCAAGCACCATCGAGTATGTTTTAAACCCACCGCTCAAGTCGGTATGGTCTTTAGAAACTATGATTGACATGGCCTCCCTAGGGCGGCCGCAAAGGTGGCGATCGCAAAGATGGTGATGTTCGAAAACCGCGCGCCAACGCCTACCGATCCTATCCAGATATTCCCAAGAACAACGAAAAGCTTGAAGCTTACTATAATAGTTTACTTCCTCTTGAAGATGCCGAGAAGTCGGAATTTTGGGAAGCGCTGCGCAGAGATTTGCCCAACTCTTTCCGTTTCTGTGGATCTAAGGGCCATGCCGTCGCCGTCAAACGCCTGTTAGAAACACGATATGCGCCTGAGATTGACAAAATCGAACATTTCAACGGCGACCTTGTGCAGGCTCCCCAGCCTGTCCCTTGGTACCCCGACCAGCTCGCCTATTCCATGACCACACCCAAGCAAGTCGTCCGCAAGTTTCCTCCCTTCGCGTCTTTTCAGAAGTTCTTAGTCTCCGAGACAAGTGTCGGCAATATCAGCAGGCAAGAGCTCGTCAGTATGATCCCACCTCTTGTTATGGATCTTAAACCTGGCATGACAGTCTTGGACCTCTGTGCCGCACCGGGGAGCAAGTCTGCCCAGTTGCTCGAAATGATCCACTCCGGGGAGGAAGCTAGAATCCGAAAATTTATGGAATCCTTTGGCGAGGCTGCGCTCCCAGGGAATGAGCAGGAAGACGTCGATCCCACGGAGGACTCTGCCGATGATGGAAGGGCGACTGGGCTTCTAATCGCGAATGACGTAGAGTATAAGCGATGTCATATGTTGGTCCACCAGCTCAAGAGACTTTCTTCCCCAAATCTAATTGTTACGAACCACGATGCAACTCTATTTCCATCACTCCGAATAGGCCGAGACCCAGAGAATCCCAATGTTCCTCGGTACCTCAAGTTTGACCGGATCTTGGCTGACGTCCCCTGCTCAGGAGACGGGACGCTGAGGAAGAACGCCGATCTGTGGAAGAATTGGCAACCCGGAAATGCATTGGGTCTTCATGCCACACAGGCTCGAATTTTAGTCAGAGCTCTTCAGATGCTGAAAGTTGGCGGCAGGGTTGTCTTCTCGACATGTAGTATGAACCCTGTCGAGAACGAGTCTGTTGTTGTTTCAGCGATTGAACGTTGTGGCGGCCCGGATGTCGTGGACATTATCGACTGCAAAGACAGACTACCCTTACTTAAGCGCTACCCTGGCATGCATCAGTGGCAAATCATGGATAAGTCAGGAAAAATCTGGAATAACTGGGAGGAAGTCCAACAACATGTTTTGAATGGGGGACAGGCACCCGGCAAGATCTCTCAGACCATGTTCCCCAGGCCAGACACAAGCGACTGCTCTGCCCTCCCTCTCGACCGATGTATGCGAGTTTATGCCCACCAACAAGATACCGGTGGATTCTTTATTACTGTGCTCGAGAAGAAAAAAGAATTCAAGGCCAAGGAGGAAGTAAAATCTCAGTTCACAACGCCTGCTACTCTACAAAATGGCGCTTCCGCAGCAGAAATGGAGATTGTGGAGGAAGCCAAAGCTGTTGGAGAGCCAACAGATGAGATTCCATCCGTCGGCGCCAAGAGGAGTATTGAAGAAATAGAGACAGAACAGGCACCAGACAGCAAGAGGCAACGAACAGAAACACCTACACAGGAGAAAGTAGAAAATATTGCTAAAGCCGTCCTTAGCACCGAGATAGCCAAAGTTGAGGATCAATCCGAGTCCCCAGCACCGAATGCATCCACCGACAAACGGTTGAAACGTGCAGAGTCAACCTACGAAGAGCCATTCAAATATTTGCCTGTAGCCCACGAGGTAATCCAAAACATACGCGGCTTCTATAAGATATCATCCCGATTCCCCTCCGACAGATATATGGTGCGGAATGCCGTAGGTGAGCCTGCGAAAGCTATATATTATAGCAGTCAGCTGGTTCGAGAGATATTAGTTGAGAATGAGGGACGCGGTGTTAAATTCATCCACGGAGGTCTCAAGATGTTTATGAAGCAAGATGCTCCCTCTGCTGAGGTGTGCCGCTGGCGAATACAATCGGAAGGCCTTCCCATCATTGCCGGGTACGTTGGCCCTGAGCGGATTATTCGACTAACCAACAAAGATACCCTCCATGGGCTTTTGAAAGAGATGTTCCCTAAGTTCGTCAACGATGACTGGAAGAAACTCAACGAAATTGGTGAGCGAATTAGAGATATCGGTATGGGCTGCTGCCTTCTAAGCATTGAGCCCGACGGCACGGATCCTGAGTTCTCGGAGCGCATGGTTCTACCCTTGTGGAAGAGCTTCCAGTCGCTCAACCTGATGTTGCCGAAGGAAGACCGAGCGGCTATGATGCTTCGTCTTTTCAACGACACCTCCCCTGTCATTAACCGGACACTCAAGGAGTCAGCCAAGTTAGAGGCTGATGCTGCCGATTCTGATGTAAAAGAGGAGCTGAAGGAGGAGACGGACGAGACGAAAGTGGAAAGCGCTGTGAAAGCTGAGGGCGCTGGTGATGTGGTGATGCATGACGACGAGGCTACAGCGGTGCCAAAAAAAGAGGACGAGGCACCGGAGGCGTCTTCATAGAAGGTTGATCCTTGTGGATCATGCTATATGGGAGTTGGGGTTTAAAAATATCATGGCCTTGTGAAACTAGAATAGTACTAAAATCCGCCCGGGAGGTCATATCAGGCTCTAGCGGGTTTATACGGCTGTATCCCCTTCATGTAAGGGAAACTAAAGGGGGAATTGGTGATCTTTGTTACTTTTGTATACGGCCGCCATTCGCTATGTTTGCTAAACAGATTAAGAGCTCCCGTACCGAGCTTTACGATATGCACCGTGGGGATCGCAGGACTGCGAAATATAGCAAAAAAAAAAATATTCAAGCAGGATAAAATGCGGAACGTCTCATGAATACGAGTCAGAAGAAAATAAAAGATTCACGGAGAGTGACCGCGACTACGAAGTCGCACAATAGATTTTGTACACACTATATTTCGGTTTTGGTACTATGTTCCTATGATAGGGGTTAAATTCCTGAAAGCAAACCTCATTTTGGATAACTTAGTTCGTTCCCGTGGAGTAAACCAAAGACTCGCCATAATACGTCTATGCTACACTGATATCAATATTTGTACACATACGTACGTATATTATGCACATACTTTTGTGTATATGTGAGTGCTTTTTTCCAACACTTCAAAGCCATAGCAACCAACAGCGATTCGAATAGTCATATTCCTTTTTTTTAGAGAAGTGCCTTTTCCCTTGGCCCAGTGACCCTCTCGAAAGTATCGAGAGCCATAGTCAAGGAGTGGTGACCGGACGTCTTGCTGCGCAGTACACTATCGTACTCGAGCACTTCGGCTAATGGGACCTGGGCTGTGATCTGTAGCATGCGTAGGCGGCCCTTGCGGGTCTCGCGTAGTGACTTTTGGAACTCGTACGAGTCGGGCGGCGCGTAGATATCGTCGATGTTGATTTCGCTGCCGTCTCCTGTGGTGTTGGCGCTGTTGTCCTGCATATCGCGCGCTTCGAGGACCCGTCCACCCCTAACTGAGTGTAGGTCGTGCTGAATCGCACCGGCTGCTGCCTCAGGGCACACAATTGTGGCGCGCATCACGGGCTCGAGGATTGTTATGCTGTTATGCTGCTGCGCGGCTGTTAGGGCGTCTTTCACAGCCTTTCTGGCTGCGCCGGATAAGTGTGCACCGGATGCGGTACCGAAATAGTCCGTCTCACCATCATAGGTTAGCGTCACGAGACAGCGATACATGGGGGAGGCGCGGAGCGGACCCCGAGCTAGACCCGCGATAGCACCGTTTATGAGGTGCTGACGCGTTGCATCAAGGTCAAAAGAGTGATCTTCTCCGGGAAACTGGACCTGGATCACGTTCCCGTCTCGTTCGACGTAAGAGGATCGTGGAAGTGAGTCGGCGTGGTGGCTTTCGAGAGGTTCGATGATGGCTGTACACGCTGCTATTCCTGTGTTGCCTGCTACCATCTTGTCGAAAACCGCGCGCGTTGGGGGCGTCTGCATAGATAGGCTCTCCTTGTAATCGACTACGATCTTGCCCCACATTGCTTCCGTTTTGTAATGATTCTCTAGGCGATCCCGTGCAATCTCGAGATGGAGGGCTCCCATGCCTGAAAGAGTATACTGTTCAGTCTTCTCATCCTTTGACCATCTGAGGCTAGGATCTTCTCGCGAAGCATTCTCCAATGCGGTCTCCAGGTTTTTAGCTCCCGTAGGCGAGAATGCGTCTAGAACGATGAAAGCTACAGCTGGTGGGATCTCAGGTGGCCGAACCTGAATGTGTGAAAGTTCTGACGGCGGAGCCTTGTTTGAGGACATAACCATCAAGGTGTCACCTGTTCGGGCCGTCTTCAAACCCGTGAGTGCACCAATTTGCCCAGGCGCGAGGTACGGAACTTCCACATTCTGGGAAGCGGATATCTGCATGATATTAAGAGGTCTCTCGAATCCTTGTAGATGAGTATTCCACAAAGGGGTGTTCTTCTTGAGAATTCCGTGGTACACGCGCACCCAAGTGAGCATACCCCGACGCGAATCGTTGACGACCTTGAAGACAGATGCTAAGGCTTCAACATGCGATTGCTTATGTTTCTTTGAGACCTGCAGGGTTTGAAGAACTTGACTAAGTGGTTGGATCTTTTGGCCGTTACTGACCTCAAGTTCCGGGCGATCGAGTGGACTAGGTAAGTAATCATTGACGGCGTTTAGTAATGGCACGACGCCGACGTTCTTCAAGCTAGACCCCGCGAAAACCGGTATGAGTGAGCCGTCGCCATTGCTCAAAACGCGTCGAATACTCCTTTTTATAGGCTCAGCAGGAAGATCTTTGCCTTGGTCTGTCCATAGCTCTAGTAGTTCATCGTCTTTCTCACAGAGAAGTTCAATGAGCCTCTCACGGGCACGTTCAATCTCATCTCTCATAGACTCGTTTATAGTGGTTTCGGATAACTGCTCCGGGGGATCGGCTCTACCAGCTAGGCTGACAACCCGCCCTGTGATGACGTCGACCACCCCCTTCATTACATCGTCTTCCCACCATGGGATCTGGCAGACTAGAGGCATGCCGTTGAGCTTCAAGCCAATGTCCTGAATAGACTTCTTGTATGAGGCACCTTCGCGGTCTAGTTTGTTGACAAAGATGAACCGCGGTATCTTGAATTCTTGGGCAGATGACCACACTCTCTCAGTGTGAGCCTCGACACCCTCTACGCCGTCAATAACACATACGGCACCATCGAGAATAGGCATGCATCGCTCAACCTCAAATCTGAAATCTACATGCCCAGGTGTGTCTATGAGATTAATGATGTGTGGCCGCGTATTCAAATCGTGGTCATCCTTTTTTGGCCAGTTGAATGTGATTGCGGCAGACTGGATGGTGATTCCTCTCTGTCTTTCCATGGGCAAGAAGTCAGTGACTGTGTCGCCATGATCAACATCTATATAGCGGATTAGTTTGATGTACGCTCCAGTATAAGAGACCATGGGTTCACTACTCACTGCCTGCGTGCCTTAAGGCACCACTGTTGTAGAGCATTTGCTCTGTGGTGGTCGTCTTGCCCTAGGATTCGGGTGAGTGCCGAATATTTATAAGGGATTGGAGACGAGAGCCTACAGCATCGACATGAGCAATGATGCCAATATTTCGGATATAGTTTATTGGGTTCTCAGAGTGGGTAGAAGAGGTAGATGCTGCTATTGGTGTTGTCGTCATTCCCCTAGAACGACACTGGCTGCCATTTATTACGGAAGGGAAGCCCCTCAGTCTTGTGAGACGCCAGCATCTCGCTTGAGCTCCACGGATTGCGACGAATAAGCTCATAATCACGATATGATGGGATGAAGTTAATATGGTATCATGTCTCTAGGACGGAGCACAAGACTATATATAGCCTTTTGATCATAATCAGTTGATATGGGCAAAATCATCCAAGGTGTATCTCGTCTTCTGGAGGATTGAACGAGATATTTGACTGGGGGTAGACGCCTTGCAACACTCGTTAGGTATGCGGTTAGATGCTTGTGATAGAAGAATGTTGCATACATCCAATGTAGCATCGTGCTAACAGTCGTTGTATATGCACAGGCCAAGTCAAGATCTGAACTTTGAGAGATAGGTACTGATCAGGTATACGGTACAACCCAAGTACACGCCTTGAGGCTTTCTCAGCCCCGCTCAAGTGGCTAGGTACACTATAGTACTAGTAGATAGATACCTGCCCTAGATACGTTAGGTACTTAGCTATCAGGTTAGTGGTAGTGTACAGGGCTGGCATGGGACATCAGTACATCAGTACATCAGTACAATACTTGGGTACCTGGATAGGCATCATGAATCCAACTTGCCGACGACCGACCCGCAACTTCACCATCATAAGCAGTTGTAGGCGTTTGTTGATGTTTCGAGCTTTTTCCAACTTCAGCACTATACGTTCAGATCCGCGCGACTTTGTGCTCTCTACAACTGCGCATACTCTGTTCACTGAAGTCCAGGTAGCTTACATTCATTGTCTCGTCGTGTTGATAGCTCGACCGGTCGTCTCGGGAGTCGCTTGACCCAACTAGCTTCAGCTTTCGACCAATTCAACCCTTTTCATTAACCATTGATCCTGTGCTGCCCAACATGGACTATCGATCGTCCATAGCAGACGACGAGCATCCCGCTGGCGCATCCCCATGGGGCTCACCGCCTGCGACACCCCAGCGCAATGTCACTAGCTACAACTCCATATCTAGCTCTCAATCGCCGACGCCGTACCAGTATGGTGGTCGAGACTCTGGTAACGGCTTTGCGCAGGAAGACTCGGGAATCGACGCTTTCAGAAGGCCCACGACAGCTAGTAGCACTGCTTCGACGACCGACTACGATCCCTCGGAGCAATCCGAGCCTTCGCAGCAGGTTGGCTTTAGCTCGGAACCAGAAGCCCAACCGACCGCGCCGCAACAACAGTTGCCACCGCAGGGTGAGCCCTCGAACAACGGGCCACCCGATGTCGCGGGCCAACAACCACGTAGGCCACCAGGGCCCCAATACAAGCTACAGGCGAAGATTACTGGGTTGGAGAGGACCGGTAAAAAGGATCCTGTCCTGAGGTTTGATGTCCACGTAAGAGTTCCACTACAGCTGCACAACGTTCTTAGAGCTAATTGGGGACGAAGACAAATATACCTAAATTTCGCACCACTCAATTCCGCGACGTCCGCCGGTTACACTCCGAATTTATCAAACTCGCTGCTCACCTTATTTCCGCCAATCCCAACGCTATGGTACCCGCCGTGCCTCCTTCCTTGACGTCTGCTGGCGCTGGGACAGACGAGGATGAAACCCGTGTGAAGGCGCTTATGCAGAGATGGTTCAATTACGTATGCAGTAACGAGGTACTTATGATGGACGATGAGATGGTCTTGTTCGTTGAGAGCGACTTTGGCTACAGCCCTATGATAAAGCGAAAACAGCCCGCCACCGGAGTGCGAAGGAAAGTGTTAAAGCAGTTTGCGCCGCCTCCAGATGATACCCCGGAATTGGCAGAAGCACGCCCCATCGTGAAGCTCTTTTATCTGGGCTCGATGGATGCAGGGCATAAGGTGGACCGGCTAGTCAAGTCACGAAGAGGTATATTGTTCCCGACTAGCCATATGTACAGCATTCAGCTAAGTTAACCACGTTTTAGGTCTAGGGCTTTCCGAGTCGGACTTTGGTGTGAAGATTGGTGCTATGAGCGTACAAGAGCCACATCAAGGGTTAGCAAACGCCTATCGAAAACTTGGGAAAATTATCCAGACTGTAGGAGATTGCCACGCCGCTCAAGCTACAGCCGAAGCTACGACCCTTGGAGATTCATTTCAGTATCATTCACAAGACGCCTTCATCGTTAAAGAGACGTTGACTAACCGACAACTTCTCATTCGCGAGTTCCTTCAAGCTCAGGATACCACGCGAAGCAAGACGAACGCTGCAGACAGACTCAAGGCTAGCTCAAGAGTAGGGCGCGAGAAGGTTGATGAGGCCATCGCCGCTCTCGACGAGGCTAGAAATGCCGAGCACGAGCTCTACCAGAAGACGACACGAGTCACGCAGAATCTTGTTAATGAGCGCCGTAAGTGGTTCGCACGGACATCAGCCGACCTACGAGGCAGTATTCGCGAGTTCGTATTGCGTGAAATTGAGGCCGAGCGTCGCACTCTAGCACTTCTAGAGAGTGTGCGGCCCGATATTCGGGCTATCGACGCCTCTGGAGGACTTAGCCGTCTCGGCCGAGAATCACATCCGGCAGTACGGCGCACGAGCCTAGCAGCCAGTCAAGGACCTAAAGGTGATGCCTGGAGTGGCGTGCCGAGGCGGACAGATAGTTTAAGCAGGAGCGTCTCGGGCAGTATCATGGCGGGCGTGAACGAGGAGGAAGACACGGAGGAAAATGAACACGGCGTGAAGTCCCCAGCCAACGTCGGCACGACCATGCCTGGCCTACCGGAAGAGGATGACGAAGACCGTGTGGACGCTAGGAATGCGGCAAGTCGGCTTGCTACTAGCACGTTTTAATCTGGCGCATTCTGGGTTGGCCGGGGAAGAGAAGTGATGGGTGAAGGCGAGCAAGTGTGAAAAAGGAGAACCATGAGCACTTCAATATCATCAGTGTGGTGTCACTAATCCCATGCGTGGTGTATAAAACTCGAAGCTATATACCTACCGCCTATCGTATAAGGATTTATCGGACATATTGTACGCATGGCCTCAAATCTGATTCCTTTTTACCTATGTTTCAGGCCTCATCCTCTGCGAGGAAACCTTTCCCCCCACGCATATCGTACGAGAACATGGTAGACATAATGAAGAGACGTCTCGATATTTCAAAACTGCATTTTTCCGGGTTTCATCCACGGCTCATATTGATATAGACATGGTACCTGCTTTGTTTGGTAAATCTATAATACGCTGCACGAACTCCGTTTCTCCAGTGGTTCATAGATGCTCCCGATATACAGCCGCAACCGCGCGAACGTCAGTGGACTTGAAAAAAGCGGCTGGTTCGCCGCTATCGGCGCGCTCCCCTTTGCCAACCTAGATACTTACGATACTTAAAACAAGTCGACTTGGGTTTTCCATTGGTTCTCTGAATAGCCTATTGGTTTCCCCCATCCAAGTATCAGGATCGGTACTAGGTTGCCGGGATTCTTTCTTTGTTTGTCAAAGCCATCCGGGTTCCGCGCAGGTAGGTAGGTATGAAGGGAATATTTTCTCGTACTGTAGGTCCGAACCGGCCCTTCTATTTGTGACACGCATGTGATAGGGGGCGATGCGAGCTGCCTGCCCTACCGATGAGAGAGGCGCGGCCCGAAGCGGGAGGGCTAGGTTGCCGAGGTGCGATCTGTAGGGTTATAGTTTGGTCCGTTTTCTCTACAGGCAAATATCTATCTCCCAGGAAACCGATGTTGGGCCTTTCATTAGTGCTTATTCCCGCGTGTCTTCGCACCTCGAAGTGCGGCGTAGGAATCACTTTTTATAGAGCCCGGGCTACATATATGTTGCCTTGCTTATATCAAAAGAGGTAGCTCCGGACAAGTGAATACTTGCTTACTAACTACCAAGTCGGATAGCCCATCTTTCTCTTTTGTCTTGTAAGCTTCCTATTCTATGTCTTAGTATTTCTTGTGTCCTGTTCGAGGGGTAATGCGCATATGGAAGGCGGAAGTGCCTCATAATTAGAATTAGATATAGTAAACTCTTCCCGAGATACGCGCACAATCAATCCTACAACCTTGTTGGCACAGCCTAAGCGATGGTGCTCGTAGTCTACCAGTCGAACCCCTTCGCGCCATACAGGGATAGATACCCGCGGAGAGCTCGCGAATTTACTAGTATGGTGTAACAGAAGACCTTCGACGATGCGAGCAAGGATCAGCTAAACGATCATGACCACCCAAGCCTAGTCTTTGACAAGAGCCAACTACAAGTATCAACTTTTCTACTAACCTGCTTACCTATGGTCGATTGCTATTATCCCTGCAACGATAACATGGAAAGTTGAAGCGGCTAGTATATCGTGGTAATGTCATACCATACGGCATTTGAGGTCGTTCAAACGACACATCGCGTCACACATATTGATCGCAACGTCGCAGCTCGCTTGCCTTATCTATGCTGGGTAGGTTGCATGGTCTTGTCGTGGATCTCGTTGCAACCTCATTCTAGTAGAGTAACTTTGTGAGTATTAATTAGTAGGTACCCGAAAGATTTTTGCCTCTGCAGGGTTGCGCCTTGTCAATCGATATCCAATTCGGCCATTCAGGTCGAAACTTGATGGATGACATTACGTAGCTTTGTTTGGTCCTATGGTTTATGTCACCGATGTTCAGGCATGTAGTACTCCCATTAAGGTACAGCACCCGAAGCCATCGATCCGCTAGAGAAACAGTAAGCTTCCGGGTCACCCTATTCAATTGAAATGTAAATCCGGGCTTGCAGAATCAGCGTGCTTCCTCTTACACGGAATATTTTCCCTCACCCAGAATTGCGATTGGAACGATGGAGGGTTGCCTCGAAAATGGGCCTGCAGGACGGGACAACTGCAGGGCGGGATATTTAGTCTGACCACATCAATAATAGTACAGCACCTAGACCACGAAGATGGATGCTTGCGGTTAAAACACTGGGGCGAAATCCGAGACAACTAGAGAGTTCGTCCGATTCTAAACCATGGCGTCGACAGGACTAGAGAACCCCGTATTTGGTGGATTATCTACTGAGTAGAAGACTTGGTCGTCCAGGGTCCCAGTTAGCGAAAGCGCCCTCGGGTTCCCGAGCGTGACAGTGCCAAGTGTAATGCTACTTCACCAATATTCGGAATATCGAGTGGATCGAATTCTATCGTCGACGGTAGGTGAGCGCATGACTTAGGGTATCCATGCAATGTTAGGGGACATAACTGAGAATTGTGTACTAGATTTTACAATTCCCGCGTCGAATAGCATATAGTGAAAGGACATTAGTGGTCATCTGTTACCGAGTCCTCGAGGTGGATGGTGGTGGCATCGAGATTTCTGTTGTTTATATTAATTTAGATTCGACAACCTCTACATATGATCAACGAATAGTGATTTGTTTTGAGCCGCAAGGGATGGGGCCAGCCTGGGAAATGAATTGGTTCCCGAAATAGAGGGACAACATGTGAAGTCTCTGGCGGTCGAGACAGGACAACATACCTACATAGTGTAGAACAGGGCATATCGGTATGCTTATCGCCCGAACGCGCGTACGTGATTGCATTCACCCGAAGGAATGAGTCCGTGCTTTCTAGATGGGCTGTTGCCGAGATCCTGTTCGGTTATGGGTTGTGGATGGAAATATCGGTTTAGACCGTTGGCCAGCTTGCGCTAAGTCCATGTCCCTGGTCGTGGCTTCATCCTGCAAGGTTGCATATCCTCGAGGTAATAACTTTGTAAACAATCCATAATTCACACCATGACTCGGGATGGGCCTTGTTGCGTACCTATAAGTACTGCATTTACACCATCCGCTCCCCCGAACGAGGGTTTCGTCGCCATGTCCGTTACCGGCGGCTATGGCAAACATGCGCCGAGCGCAGGGTGATACCAGAGTACGAGGGTGACTGGTTTGTCGAGGGATAGGCGAAGCAGGGAGGCAACGTGTGTCGATGCAACCGCAATATATGACCAGTTCTATAAAAGGCTAGTTAGAGATCACTGTTCCTTGAACTTGGTATTCCGTTCGCCTCCTATTGGCGGCGGAATGCTGATTCCGGAACGCGGTCTTATGTGGAAAGGCGTGATAGATGCATCTGCTAGTACATAGATCATAGTAGCAGTAGTATACGGATATGTCGAGCTAAATAGAGCTATATATAGGCTCATATATGCTTGGGATGCCCATAGTCGTTGGGTATATGGCCCGATCGGGCGGCTGAGTTATGCGTAATTGTACACTGCAGTTGAAAGTGGCGGTTTCGAAGGACCTGCAGTATGCACAGAATACTAGTAGTAGCAATGACTCGTGTAACATTGGACGGGGAGAGGAACATATGTCATGATTCGGCTGCTTCATGTAAAATCAGCAGACATATGACGAGTGGTTGTAGATCTCGACTCCTGGCTTCCGGCTTATTAGAATCGAGGTCTGTCTATGCGCCTCGGATCGAGTGTTTGATGTAGTGGCCACCCAGTACCCCTGTGAGGAAGTAGGTCCCTAGGTAGGTACTACCTTGATAGGTGTATCGGGAGTTATGGCCTACGTAGAAATAACCTCAATATTCGTTCTATCTAACCTACCTAGGAATTTGAGTTATAGGAAAGCTTCGATCTGATAAGAAGTACCTACTTAGATTCATCTCAATCTAGCCAATATAATTTTTATGCTCATTCTTTTCTCTTTACCTTATCTTTTATTATCTATCTTAGGGCATCACGAGAGATTCGAAGGGCCGTCAAACCCCCGTGTGTCCATTCAGTGGCAACCTTGTGTATCTCAACAAATTCCTTGTCCAACACCGACTAAGTCTTGAGGTCATCTCTGTCCTACCTACATATATACACTATGTGATATCTACAAGCCTTCGCTACAGCTCTTATCATAGAAAAATAACTGTGGTCTCTTATTGATAGATTACTGGATATCTCCAATCCCTACCAAGCGAACGAAGATCTCCGTAGATCTATCTGGCCTCTACACTAGCTACCACCTAGATACAGGTTTTACCACTCCAAGGACATAGCTCGGAGGATGAGGTGTGAATGTATATTGTAACGTCTTAGATGCCGATACACCGGAATCGTCCCGGACCAAATCCAATATTAAGAATAGTATGATAGCAGGGCCGAGATATTCGTATCTACGGGCCTCATTTTTCGTGGTAGGACGATCTATCATCATCAGGCCATTAGACTCTCGGAAGCTTCTCTAAGGCGTCCTTCACATCCTACTACTACGTCACATCGTGCCAATTAAATGCATACGCCTCCCAGAACAGTGAAAGGCAATATATCAATGCTAATTATGATATTTTGTTGGCCCTTCTATGGAGACACTAGCAGCTTACAAACAACACTGCTCTGTTTCACCAACATGTTCGAGGCACGGACTATCACAAGGTGCTATCACAAATTACTACAGACTACCGGATATCCACATGAAGAGGTCCATAATTCTATCCATCTTGATATATTGGTACAAAAGAGAGTCGATGCTCGCCCAATGCCGGAGTATTCCGCTTTCTCAGCCGATGGATTTTTCTTGTCTCTTGACTATAAGTATTTAACTAACAAACGAGCTAGGGCTGTGTGATTGAGGCCTTTTATCTACTAGCCCACTCTTCCTTGCCGGTATTACATCCTGAAATCATAACCTGGATCCGGATCTAGGATCACTCGCGCGATAGTGCACATACCTATATTGATTCTGGAGAGCTTCACTCCTAAGCGGCATCCCACGTTGTCAACATGGCACCCTCTGCTACGAATGCAGATGCGCCAATGCAGCTTCCCATCCACGGTAAAGGGTCTCAGACAATATACGCCTCGGTACTGCATGGACCGAGAGACCTGCGATTGGTGAGGTTCCTTCAATGGTCGTCTTACTGTTACACAGAGTTTGGGGTCCATTGCCTGAGGAGTCTGGTATACCCGGATATGCAATCTAGCTGACAGTTTCATTATAGGAGACGAGGGACATCGAACGACCTCGTGACGACGAGCTTCAGATCACCATTAAGTCAACTGGAATTTGCGGCTCAGATGTATCCTACTACAAGAAATTTGCGAATGGCGACCTTTGCGCTTGTGCGCCCCTCTCTCTAGGTCATGAGTCGTCTGGTACCGTTGTCGCAATTGGCTCACAAGTGACCAGCTTCAAGATAGGGGATAGGGTTGCCCTAGAAGTTGGTGTCCCCTGCGGCCATTGTAGCATCTGCAAGGGCGGCAAATATAACCTATGCAAGAAGATGCGTTTTAGGAGTAGTGCTAAAAGCGTGCCTCATTTCCAAGGTACTCTGCAGGAGAGGATAAACCATCCCGCAATCTGGTGTCATAAGTATGGTTGTCATTATCAGACCTTTACATGGAAATGCTAACCTTAAAAAGGCTTCCCGATCACGTCTCTTTTGAAGCTGCAGCTCTATTGGAACCGCTATCAGTAGGAATTCGCGCCGTAAATCGTGCTAATCCGTCCCCTGGCTCTACCGCGCTTATTATGGGAGCCGGAACAGTCGGTCTCCTAACCGCGGCCATGGCACGCCAGTCGGGTTGCACATCAGTTACCATCGCTGATATTGATGCTGGCCGCGTGGGTTATGCCATCAAGCATGGCTTCGCGACCCACGGTTTCGTTGTCTCGCGCCCATTGCAGCCCTCCGCGAGTAGTACCTCTGTTTCTAGCCACTCGGAATCGGGTTCCATAACACCTAGTAGTGTTATTTCTAGCTCGTACCAAGGACAACTAGAGTACGCCAAGCGCCTAGCAACAGAAATTCTCTCCGTTTCTAAGCCACCGCCAGCGTTGCAGAATGAGAATGAAGACGACGGGGTTGATGTTAGCTTTGAATGTACTGGTAAAGAGGCTTGTATGCAGACCTGCTTGTATGCTACTCGGCCTGGTGGTAAAGTCATCATGGTCGGTATGGGAACCCCTATTCAGACTGTACCACTTTCAGTAGCACACCTGAAGGAAATTGATATCCTTGGGATATTTCGCTACGCAAATACCTACCCAACGGGCATTCGGTTGCTTTCCCCCCAGGGCCATGGAAACCTGACACCCGCTCTGCCGAGCCTCGATAATATGGTAACTCATCGGTTCAAGGGGCTGGCCGCAGCTAAAGATGCCTTCGAGCTGGCCGGCAGAACCTCAGATGACAATGGAAACCTCGTACTTAAAGTTATTATCGAAGCCTAAGGCCCGCTTTGGACGATGGCCATGTCCAATGCTATTCCTAATACCCAGTTCTTTCTTTTCTTGCGTACATACCGGGTGCAGATGCGTGTTGGACTAATACTGTGGACCTATATGACCCTAATATTTCCTCTTTTTAGTGAGGGGCAAGGCAGATAGACCTCTTCCGTGATGGCGCACACGCGCCCGAACAGAGTTTTCTATTCTGCTTCACCTACCTTAGAGCCAGAGCGGCGACAGCAAGTTTAATTGGAACCATGGCGGTGGGTGGGTAGTGGTGTGATTTAGGAGTGTATGAAGTGCCTTCTGCACTATCACTTCTTGCCGAGCTATAATATCTCCTTTTTAGTATTTTTATGATAACACATAGAGACTGGTTTTGAGAGTTGAATCAAGGGGTTCTCATGGTTATGTTCCGCTCTACCTCTTATCAATCTAACATAACCGGTAGGAAGGCACACAGCTCAGCCTAGTCTTCAGGCCAAACCAGTACCTATCACAAGCAGCCAGCCATGGCTACCAACCAAAACGCCTCCTTCGCCACGTAAATGCAATGATTCATTTCTTAGCTTGATTGTTCCGCCGCCACCTAGCGGCTTTTAACCCGACCACCCGAGGTTTCAGGCGTTTCAGGCGTTTCTAAATCTCGGCGAACCTGGAACCTAGGATCTTGGGGTCATCTGCATATTTCTTGTTCTGAGCTCTGCTTGTCTCCACAATATTATACTTCTTACCAAGGCCTCTAACTTCGGTAGCACTTTGCAACACATCGTTGAGCAGTTCCATTAGGTGCACGTCATTTGCCTCACTAAGCATCTCCTGCTCATATGCCTCAGTCGCTGAGGGGACTACTAGTGATAGTCTGTTTACGAGGGCCTGGATTGATCGAAGTATGGTGTACGAAGGTACGGTTGGCTCAACATCGCTAGTGGCCATAGTGGTATCGTCACCAGTAAGGTAAGACGGGGGCAGTCGCTCGAGATATGTTGCTAAGAGATTGATCCGGGATTGTAACATCTTAATCGAGTTTGCTTTTGCCGACAGAGCTGCAATCATCTCCTCGTCTTCTCGCGAGAGGACATGCACCTCACCGTCCGCATCGTCCAAGTCGGCTGTTGTCGGTTCCCTGAATTCCATCTTACGCTTCCCTTTAGGGTCATCGAGATTTCCTGGCATCACCTTCTTTTGATCTCGGGGCTCAACTGCTGTGGCGTTTCCGGCACCTCTTGCGACAAAATCCATGCTAATCATTTCGGCTTCGCCCGTCTCCACGGAATATGGCAGTTCTCGAAATCTAAGTCTAAGTGGCGGTTCTCCATCTCGCATTTCCTTGTCTTCCCCCTGGTCATTCTTTGGTTCCTCGGCTTCAAAATTGGACTCATATATGGTAAGGGGTAGCCTGCTACCCGCATCGTGTTTGAGAGACTCTTCTGGGTGGAACCCAAGCAAGAGACACGACTCATTGTGCTCGGTGAGGATATAGTTGTGGATGTGGAGGATGGATGGGGTGGGACCAGTCTTGGGAAGTAAGGTGTACCAGCCGACAAGGTCTAGCTGGGGAGAACTATGTATGGTTTTCACTGTGACATTATTATCAGTAAGGCTCAAATGTAGAATTCTCCATGCAAAACTTAGGGCCACGTACTCTGTCCTAACCGCTGCACAAACCAGTCGGAATCAAGCTTAACCTCGCCATGGACAGCTTTCGTGGCACACTCGAAGGCATGCTCTATAGTGACTTCGCGACCATTCTGCTGTCCTATCAATGCACCAACAATAGGGCCAGGCTGTTCTCTGAGAGTATGGCGTGTGATGTAATCGGATATGGTGAGGAGGACGAGGGGGTGCAGAACTGCCTGTAGACCGGAGTCGGAGGCCTTCTGTGCCGACAGGAGCGGATTTTCTGTGGCTAGCTCCATATTTGCTGATAACTGGTATAAGGACGACTGATATGGGGGGTACAGCTACAGTTAAACGATCCGTGAAGCTGCACCGAGGTATCTTTGGCTCTTGAGTCGTTAGATCTACCTAGGTAGATAGATAGATAGCTGTCTAAGAAAGGGATGGCAATGGTTTGTAGGGCTGTAGTTATTGGAGCTGTAAACATTGGTGGGGGCAGGTGCCCCGCGGCCATATTACCTAATGCCTCTTATAGAAATGAATACATATAGGTACCTACTAGGTACCTACACATGTACACAAGTTGATACATACACAATTTATATACCTACATTACTCCGTATGTACATTGCAGGCCATGACAAGGCATGTACCTAGCTACATGTATACTGGACGGCTGCATCAGATGGATCCATGATAGCTTCAATCAATGATGTTTACTTTTTAAACCTCTCCTAAATACAGGCTTCTGTGATAGACACAATGCCTAGATATACATGAGAGTTCACATATGACCTTCATCTAAACCCCATCTTATTATGCACATATCTGCCATTCCAATTGTCCCTGTAGTTGGTTAAATTTAGCATGTATACACTAGGTAGGTATCACCATTACATCCCTGCCACCGATACCCCTTTAGGTGATTGATGCCTTGAGATTTCACCCAGAACTACTCCCAAGTGTAAACTCACGCCTCCTCTCTACAGACACAGAAAACCAAACTCTAACACTGGATAATCACCCTTGTTTGGCCTCTTTCTCCCATAACCGTGTTCACCCCATGATAATAGTATCTGTAAGTAGTGCCACCTTGTGCATCAGTGCTAGCTGCTCTTGTTGAAAGCTTGATCCTCTGCAAAGCTATAATGGCAAAGGTTCATTGATCTTAGCGCAAGAGTTTGTCTTTGCTTCAGCTTTATGTGCTCAAATGGTCTATGAACATATGAAAGAACCACAACAGTGCTATAGAGAGACTGATATCGAGTTGTCTTTCGGTTTCTACGCGTCTTATGTCTTAGCCCACTGGCGGGCTCGATTTCCAATACAAATAAGCTAGGTACTTTCTCTTCTTCCACCAGCCGGAAAATGCTGACTACATCTAAACCGTCATATTGACTCTTGTGTGACTATTGTCTCTATGCAATCTACCAATGAGATGTCAACATATTTCCCTCACCAAGACTTAGGCCAAGTTCCGTCAGGTTCATTCCATGGGTTAACTCGGGATTGTACCTGCCAGTGTCCACCTGCTGATACCACAACAGCATTCAAAAGGCAGCTTGCTGAAGATGACGATGATATCCAATTCATCTCTGAAAAACCTGTGAAGAGACGTAGAATCAGTGAGAAGAAGTCTACAATAACTAAGCTCCAGCAACCAATGACTCCTTTTGCTGCTACCCCTAATACTGAATCTACTGCTGCTCTAAATCCTTCTACGGTAGCAACAGAAATGTCTGAAAATGACTTGAAAAACATGGAAAGACGATTGAGCACGGGAATGGTTGGCCTACAGCCCGACATCCACGCGGTCGAGCTGACTTACGCCCTGAGAGGGGTGTCCATGCCAGTGCTGGAGAACTTTGTGCTTGACCAGCCTTTCCGCAAGCCTCGACCGTTGAGCCCTCCAGAACTATCACCGAAGCAGCTTCCATCAACAATCTCTTCAGCGATGCTTAGTGTTCAAAGTGATCAACATGTGCCCGGGGCGTTCGGCTTTAAGAAGACGCCTAACTCCCAATCACCCTGTGGAACCTGTAGCCATACTTGCTGTCAAGCTGAGAAACTAGCTATGACACAAGATTTGACGAAAATTGCGATTGATACTCACCAAGATCATGCTCTAGAGACACCGGTCAGATTCGGTGGCCATACTACTCAAATATCTTCTACTCATGGTAAAAGCGTTGCTCTAGACAGTACACTAATGCCACCGCCTCCTCTCACTACTTTAACTCCCCCTGAGCCATCTCACCACACACCTTGTGTGGAAAGTAGCCCGAGACTAACAGAAAACTATTATCATCATAATGTTTTAGCCCACTCGCAGAAGCAGCCGTGTCAAGTGTGTTCTCGGATGAGGCACCAGGCCCAACTTGCGCGAGTGCAGGGCTTACCGATAGTAAATACGGCTCTCCCTCCCCACTTCATATCACAACACTACCACCCTTCTTACGGCCAACATCTATCTCCCCAAGTAATGACAGCACCTACGAGCAATATGCACGGATTTCGACCGGATTTTGTACCAGTAATGATTCCAAATAACGGGGGCTCGTTCGTGCCTTTAACCCCTGGCTTACAGCAAGCAAGTCCCCACCAAAATCTGGAAACTGAACAACAGAAACGGCCTCCTTCAGAACAATCAAGCAAACCAAAATCACCGCAGACAAGTCATCTAAAGAATACCACCACTAGCCCTAGTGTGACTTCAAGCCCCATAAAGCCACCCCCATCTCTCATTCAACCCACATATCGCAAGCCCTCGCCCAATTTAATAGTCGACGTAGCCGAGACATGCCAGCAGAAGTTCCCATTTGAGGAAGTTGCGAAGAGGCACAATGTGCCGGTAGATAAGGTGTTCGAGGTCTTCGCTGCCATTATTCAGGTCAGTCGCCGAAGTCATTCATTCCCTTCTTCACATATTTCGGGAGCTTTAGCCACCTAAATGGAAGTTTTCCGCTCTCATTTCTCCCACGAGCCCCGGACCCCCTTTCGAGTTTTCACCATAGATCGCGATTACTAACTGCAGATATTTCGGTAGGTGCCCCTCCTACGGTGCCCGACGGACCGACGAAGACCGGGAAGGTTGGCCACAGCACGTATCAGGGAATATACCAGAGCAAAGAAGGAATTACAAGATTCCGGAGCCGGCAACTCTGAAGGCAGGGGGCCGGGCATTGTTGCGAGTTCAATGGATATCGCCCAGAGGTTAGGACAAGTTGAGTTTCCGGAGGGGTTTACGATAGGCGACAGCCACAACAGGGGTGGGAGCTCAAAGCATTCATGAGGCATAGCTCACCTGATATTTGCTAGACCAGGAAATAGATGTACGATAGCTTTCGCAAGTAATCAACACGCTTAGTAGGATACGAAACCTCGGAGGTCATAAATTTGGAACTTGTATAACAAAATTCGTACAAGGATTTCAGATATAAAACGGTGATTACGTAGATTAACGCATGGTAATAGTTGTAACAAGGGCTCATAAGAGGGCTTGGAATGTGTACTCGAATTACGATAATTCTACTAGGGTCCAGAGATTCCTATGACCATTCGGAATCCTTCCGGAATGGCCCTGGAATTCCTGGTCTATATATACACAAGGGAGTCGGCAGTCGGCGACGATAGTTGCCGACCTGCCATGCCTATCCTTCAGCTATGTCTCGGTCCGATGTAAGGGATGTCGGATCTAGGTGAGTAGCTAGGTGAGTAATTTCCGGAACGAGGTGAGGCTGAATTCCAACACCGAGACATCATATGATTCCAGCGATCCTGGTGTTCCTCCATGTGACAATAGCTGTTTTTTGTTTTCATTACATGGATTCATACAAGCTCATAGATTACTAAATACTAGAGATAAACGAGCTCTACAATGTAAAACATACACTTACGGTGGTGGAATTAGAATATCAGGTCTTAGTATTTCAGGATACTACAATCTAACCTACAATCTGCTCTTATCTTTGTCTTCCCTCTCGAACTCATCGGCAAGTTTGAGCCATACGTCAAGCTCCTCATCCTCAAAAGCATGATCCGAGTTGTGTTTCTCTTGTTTGTATCCTTCCCGCCATCGACTTACCTCGGGATCTAACTTTAACTCGTCTAGCCAGAGTGACGAATACGGGGTGGTGGGATCTGTATTCTTAGACAAGTTAGGTGCATTGTGGGCTCTCTCTACCTGTTTGCCCTTCTTCCCGCTCTTCTTTTCCTGCTGCTCTTGTAGTTGTAGCAGTAGATAGGAATCTATCTCGTTCAAGTTTTTGCGATAAGTTATGTAGGCTAAGTGACCGTCGATAAGCCTGTACTTCTTCTCGATGACTTCTTTCCCATCATCTGTGAGGTAAATCTCCTCTTTCCGCCAATCATCAGACGAAGCATCAGAATCCAAATCCAAGGGGTCATCAGCAGTGGCCCCGTAAATCATCTTGTGCGTGTCAGCTAAGTTTTGGTGCATGCTCCGATTTATTTTTTTCCCGCGCTCGGCAAGGCTCTGAATCCTGGCGTCGCGCTCTTCGTACCCGGCACCTTTAAACTGCGACATTAGCTCAGCGGCGCGCGCTTTTCCATTTTGTTCGTTGGTGGGCATTGTTGTTTTTTTTGAGTAGTTAGGGAGTGGAGTCCGTGTTTTCTTTTTCTATTATCTATGCTATTTATTAGCACTTAAATATCTACGGTCAGGGACGATTTCGAGTGTTATATAGGAAAAAGCAAGACGATTTTTAACAAGGATCATGTTATCAAAACGACCCTTCACTGCTTCTTGTCTTGATTTACGACCTTAAAGAGATTTCTTTATCCTCGAATATGTTAGATAAAGGGCGCATTGTATTTGGTCAGATACACAGTACATAACAATAATAATTCTTGTTGGCCTCTCTTTTTCCCTTGTTTATTATTGTTCATGTCAAGTTGAGGTCTTGAGTGATTGATAGTCCTAAACTCGACTCCCGAGAAACATATTCTATCATGTCTCGATTGGTCTAGTGGTCAGGATACCTGCTTGTCATTAAAGCTTAGCATCTACGAAAGTGGATTCTAGAATTCGCAGGTGGCCGGGGTTCGATTCCCCGATCGAGAGTCAACTTTTCATTTTTGCACTGCGTATGTGTGTATATCTATTATCTATTTATTATATTGGCGGTTGATGTGAGTTGAGTTATTGCCCTTATTTTTTTTCCTTGTTTATAAAAAAAAAAGGAATTAAATTCCATTCTACTGTTGAAGGAAGAGAAACTGGCTGACTTGTTTGTCTATTTGTAGGTATATAGGGATAGGTATATTCCCATGAACAGTTAAAACAGAACCCTTGCGCCCTGTAATCTATGCAGTGAGGGAGAGAGCGAGCGGTGAGCGTGTGAAGATGAGTTTAGGTCACCCACCAGCTACGCTTATTTAATAGAAACAGATTCAAGAGGGTGAACATTGTTACTTGTATATAATAAATACAAGCGGGTTTCCATTACGGTGGAGAGAGACCATGGAGCGTTCATTAGTCACAAAATTCCCTGTATTTGTTGCTCGTTGTTGTTGTGTAAGTTTAGCCCACCTGATGCTGTCGATGAAATACAGAATCAAGCAGCTAGTAAGCTCAACCGCATGTCTCACTTCAGCATTTCGATTCCAAAAGGCATGCCAGTATGCGGGCCCATGCCGATGAGCTAGTCTCTAACTACCACTTCTATCATATAAACGAACTCCTTTCCCCGTTCCTCTATAACCAGTCTAGGTAAGTCGAAAATGCTGGTTTTACAGAATGATCATGTCCTCGCGGTCTTTGCCAGTTCCGATGTAACCAACCTATGCATTTTAGTAATCACAAATGAGTAGGAGGCCGTTGTAGGCAACGCACCTTGATACCAAGTTCTGACTCAATAAGCTGGATATACTTTTGAGCTTGGGTGGGTAGATCAGACCATGTCCGTAATCCCTGGGTTGAGCTCTGCCAGCCTTCGAAGTCGATGTACTCAGGCGTACATTTCTCAAGCTACAAGGCTATCAGATTCCCTCAAAATAACATTATAAGCATCGAAACTTACAAAGGTCAAGTCAGCAGGAAAGCTTGTAATCCGTTCTCCGTCAGGAGTGATGTATGCGACAGCGACTCGGATTATCGGGAATGTATCCAGGACATCAACTATGTATCTCAGTTAATCCTTACGTTAATTGATAGGTAAGGCATAATTCAAAAGCTCTTACGCTTCGTCAAATTAAGGATGGTATAGTCTGTCAAGTTTCAGGTTAATATTAGATGGTAAGCAACAAGTTCCAATCATAAGACACTCACAATTCACGGCGGCGGAGTGCTTGAGAACCACAAGGTCAAGCCACCCGCATCTTCTTCTTCTGCCAGTAGAGACACCCTAAGAACAATTTAGCATCGGTTATAAAACCACGAGAATATGTGTCTTGAGCTTACAATCTCTCCGCCAATGTCCTGTAGTTTCGTGCCAACATCTCCATGTTGTTCCGTGGGGAAAGGACCGCCGCCAACTCGCGTTGTCTGTGAAGCCAACTCTATTAACACAGCTTCAGGTTGGATTGAGGCATCTTTTTTTAACTTACGTATGCTTTAACGACGCCAATGATGCTCCTATGATGCCTAGGTAAATCTCATGGTGACGAAATGCGGACAGAATACTAGAGGTACTATTCTGTTTCGCTGATATCAATATAGAAAATACATAAACTTACTTGATGTTAAAAGGGCTGAGCGCTAAACCCTGGATGCAACCGCCAACAGAGCAGTTTGAAGATGTGACGAAGGGGTAACTGCCGTAATCCAAATCAAGCACTATAGGTGGTTAGTTAAAAGCTTCCCTAGAAGGTAAGATTAGCCATACTCAAAGCCTGGGAGCCCTCGATGAGAATCGAGCGTTTTTGCTCTTGCGCGACTTTCATGTACTCCACGGCATCAACAATGTAGGGCTGCAGCTTTTCTCTAATGTCCACAAACTTCTGGATCTCTTTCTCGACATCGTAAACGAGGAGTTCACCATACCGTGCGCGATAGGCATCAGCTAGCGTGCGCAGTTTTGTTGCAAAGTCATCATGATAGATGTCACCAACTCTCAGGCCATCTCGAGCGGCCTTTGTACTGTAGGATGGGCCAATGCCTCGCTTAGTGGTTCCGATTTGGCTCTTACCGAGTGCCTGCTCAGAAAGTCCGTCGACAGCGGCGTGCAGGGTGAGGTTTAAGTGGCACCGCGAGCTGACATGAATACGTTTATGAACGTCTGGCACACCCTTGGCGTCAAGGTCGGCTAGCTCTTCAAAGAAGGCATCGACGTTGAAAACGACACCCGATCCAATCAAATTGTCAGTACTAGGGCTAACTAAGCCGGAAGGCAAAAGATGGAATGAGAACTTCTGAGTGCCGGTGCTGTGAGAGAAAATTGGTCAGCTGAGAACTATACAGGCATGTTGGTGATGTCACAATTCTCGTACTGGATGGAATGACCAGCATTATGGCCACCTGCTGCACGTGCGCAGATATCAAATGAATTGGTAGCGAGAAGGTTATCTGTCAATTTGCCCTTCTGTAGAACAAACAGTCAGTCAATAATACCGTACCTCAGAGCAAATCGGGGTTAAAGTGGACGTAAACGCACGCCTTCGTCTCCTACACGCAAATTGAGTTAATTTCAGATCCAGAATACGGGCAATAACCCCGGCATCAGCAATGCTATCACCTCACTGCCCCTCCATGCCTGGTGCCGATATTGCGCCAGCATTGAGAGCAAAGCAAGGTATAGCATAGCGAAGGTTGGCTCTGTGTCGGATTGCGGTACAAGGTTACTCACCCCATTGGGAGCCGAGAATAATGGAAGCCATAGTGCTTGCTTGGGAAATTGATTTACTGCTGCGAGCAGATGGTGATATAGACCTGCGAATTGCAATTGCAAACGACCAAAGAAAAGTCGCAGAAGAAATGGCGACTCTAAAAACTGACCGGCTACGGAGATGTAAACGCGACACGGTACTAGAGCACTTTTGATAGTGGAGTGGGGTATTTGGAGGGGCTGATGATGTTACGAGCCAGCCAGCTGAAGAAGAAATCGAAGCCCTACGGTGACTCATCGTCGAATCAACGAGCGTACTCCGGCTAAACTAGGTCAGCGGGTAACGCTTTACCGGTGCTCCAACCGTCGCAGTAATACGGCAGCTTAGTACCCCGGTTACCATTCTGTTACCGACTGGTTAATGTCTGGTTACTGGCCCAGTAAAATGTTGACCCAGTAATGTGGAAGGCAATTCGATTGAGATTGCCCCTCGTACCCCTCCATGTATCCGACGCTAAACCCCTCCTCTCTCTCAACACCCCTCGATGCCCCTCCAACTCCCCTTCTCCTCTCCTAGATGCACCTCCTTAACACAGTGTTTTATCTCAAAATGTAGCCATGGGAGTGTTGTAGGAGTAATGGTATTTGTGACATGAGGAATTCCACTGGGAGGGGTAATGCAGCCACCCTACAGTGCCTGCCTAACAAAAACCGAAACTAACCGATTTCGTTTTAAGAAAAAAAAAACCCCTTTTAATGACATCATTCGTTAATATATATATTGAGGTTTCAATATCGACCTTTCCCCTCATCACAGAGTAGTGTAAATCGACCATGGTGATTCGGCGAGTGCTTTCTTTTTCTCTTTAACTACTTAAGTAACGACATGGGCTGTTAAGCACTTCGGCTGCGGTGCTACCTCTCAATAGCTTAATCGAATATACACATAGTACTACCTACCTAGGTACCTAGACAAGCTAGGACCGAGCCTTAGGTTAATATCTTGGCTTATCTCTTCGAAGCTTATGTCTTTCAAAGCACTACAAAGACCGTTACCGAAATCTAGATCGCTAGGCTATTCAATGAGTAGTACCTAAATCGAAAAACTAGGTGGGGGCCTAAAGAGGCGACATTTCAGAAAATTATTCATCTCACAAATAGAGAAATAAATACGCATTGCCATGTACTTATTTGCCATTAAGTATTTTGTAGTAGTCCAATGCCGGGTAGGTTGGCTGTACACCAATCATCACGTGCTAAGCAGCAAAACTTGCTGGCCCCTCCTCGACTCTCCATATCAGCTACGTTAATGGTGGGGTACTTACCTACTTATATCAATATCATCATCCCTAAAAAGAATAGGCAACGATCATTGAAGCTCTCGAAAAAGGTCACAGTGCACGTGTTATCCAGTTTTCCGGAATTCCCCTCTCGTGCTTTTATAGTCGATATGAGACTTAAGGATGTACATCGGCTAGAACTGCCGCCGACGGCGGACATGCATGTCCACTTGCGGCAGGGCCAGGTTTGTGGCATCAATCATTCTCTTTACAGTTTTGCATTGGGCTAATTGAACCGGCGTCTCGAAGGTCATGGACCTAGTGGTTCCCTCTATTCGGCGAGGAGGAGTAGACACCGTGTTTGTCATGGTACGTACAAACCGTAAAAGAGGCGTATTCAGGTAAATTATTTAGTATTTTACTAATACGTTGTAATAGCCAAACCTACAACCGCCAGTTACTAGTGTAGCTGCTGCTCTTGAATACAAATCCCGCCTACAGGCTATCGAGCCTCAAGTCAACTATCTAATGTCTCTCTATGTACGCTACTCTTCCCTAAAGGATTTGAGGCCATCACTGATTGATGATGACTAGCTTCACCCTTCCGTCACTCCTCATGTAATCGCCGAGGCTGCCAATGCTGGCATTGCAGGGGTCAAGCTGTATCCCCAAGGCATGTATTACTGATAAAATCCCGTCGCCAACCGAATCCTATGATATTAATATTAGGATAGGTGTCACTACAAACTCTGAATCCGGAGTCGCTGGCGATTTCGTTGAGACCTACGCGCCCACTTTCGCAGCCATGGAGCAGTATGATATTGTGCTGAACTTACACGGAGAGGTGCCCGGAACTGTCCCACAAGGCAACGTCTCGCTCGAAGAGCTCTTTTTGCCCACTTTGAAGAGGCTAAACGAGAAATTCCCAAAACTTCGTATTGTCCTCGAGGTAGGCAATAGTTACGAGATCACTGCTTTTATCTTATTCTAACATCGGCTATCTAGCATTGTTCTACTGCAGCAGCTGTAGACGCAGTACGGTCCTGCAGCCCAACTGTCGCCGGTAGGCATAGCACAAATCTCTATCTTTCAGATCCAACTCCGAAGCTACTTTACGACGCTCATGGCAGGTTCTCTAATATTTTTGACTACCTAGGCACGATAACGGCGCATCACCTGTACTTAACAGGCGACGTAAGCGAGGTAGACCCTCACGCCTTTTGCAAACCGATCCCAAAGACACCCTCGGACCGAGATGCTCTTCTAAAGGCCGTTTGCAGTGGTGACCCTAAGTTTTTCTTGTCAGTAATACTAATTTTGTGTATTCACGTCACTTATTAATCTAACATGGCTTGCATTCTAGTGGAAGCGATAGCGCCCCTCACCCCTTGGTGACAAAGCAAGGCAGTCCTATCCCGGCGGGTGTATTCACGCAACCCTACGCGACACAGCTTGTCCTACTAGCTCTAGAGGAGGCCACTGAAAAGGGGATAATCGACGAAAAGGACGTTACGCAAGAGAACATCGAGGGATTCTTGAGCTTGTTCGGAAGACGGTTTTACAAGCTAGAGGAGCCTTCACCTACGGGGCCGCGGATTGTAGTGAAGAGAACTGGTGAGATGATACCAGCAAGCATACGAAGTGCTGACGGAACCCTCGAGGTTGGCATCTCGAGATCTGAGACGCCGGTATTCAGCTTGCGGTTTGCTTCCTCATAGCCTGCTAGCCTTCTGTAGCAACTCAAAATAAAAGATACGATTGTTCACACAAATTCATTACTTGCCATGCTCGGATACTAAACCAAATACTGAGACCGCTAGGCACCCAATGTGAATTTTAAAGCAATGAGTAGGTCGTAGGTATCGTGAACGACGTCATTTTATAAGGACTGCGCCCCGCCCTTGCAACCCCTGACTACAGTAGTTGGGGTGCATTAGCGCAGCATAGTAGATGCCTTAGGTATCTTATCAGTAAACTCACTTGATTCGCTGAATTGGAACATCAGGCTCGCGATTGAGAATAGCTAAGCTTGCTAAACTATCCCCTAGAGAGCGACGACCAACGCCGAAAAAAGAGATCTTCAAGAAACTTGAATCGCATATTCTATCTGGGCGCTACACACTGATGTTCGCAATGTCGCATATCACAAACCCACTTGCGACAGTGGACCAACTGTACAGACGCACATCCTCCTTCAGCACTCTCCCGTCCGATCTACAAGACGCGATATTCTTCTCGACACAGAGCCTGACCCAGGCAGCAGGCCTTCTCCTCCGGCTCCCACAGTCCGTAACGGCGCAAGCGAGCGTCGTGCTAGCCCGGTTCTGGCTCGAGGAGTCACTCTTCGCACATGAATTCAGCGCAAGTCTCCCGATTTCCATCCAGAACCCATACCACGGAGGAAATGCTCTCCATGCCCCCCGCCACTCCGATACACAACCGGCAAACAAAGAGTAACGAGGACTAATATCGCGATGAATAGGACGTTTCAGCGGCCTCTATCTTCGTCGTCGCAAAGCTAAGCGCGCACCCGTGCCGCCCGCGCGACATCTGCAACGTATACACATACCTGCTCTCTTCGGCATCTCCTCTCTTGCGGTCGCGGCCCTCGTCGCCCGTGGACGCATCAGCCTATTACCTGTCGGAAAGCAGCTTAGACGCCTTCCAGAAGCGTATCCTAAGCCTCGAAGGCCGCATCTTGTACGCCCTCAACTTCGACACGGCCGTCGCGCTGCCGCACGGCCTCGCCGTGACGTACCTCCAAGCGCTCGATTTCTGCGGCGATGCCTCGCGTGCCAAGATCACGCGACGCGTGATCGCATATTTAAATACGGCCCTCCTGTCCCCGCAGATGCTCTACCTGACGCACCAGCCCAACACGCTAGCCGTCGCCGCCATCTACAGCGCAGCGCGGGACGTCGAGATCAGCGCCAAGATGCCGGATTGTCCGTGGTGGGAGGTATTCGATGTGGACCGCGAAGAGCTCGGGTTCTTGGTCGTTGGGATGCGCAGTTTGGAAGGTCTGGTGCGGAAACTCCGGGACGACTTTGAGGGATTCGCCAAGGGCGGCGTGATCACGAGGAATGCTATCGAGGCGGAAATGACGAGGCGCGGGTTGGGGATGAAGAATGGTGATGATGCAGCAGGTGAGATAGATGAAGAGGAAGCTATGATGCGGAGCTTAGATGATAGGGCTGAGAGGATGGAAGCATGAATTTATAATACCCGGCGGTTACTACAAAAGGACGGCAAAGTTAACTCTTCGTTGTATAATTGGTGCTACATATACCCAGTCGAGCACAGGCTTAATCTCAATTCTCTGGTCTTTGGAATAATCTACACACAGGTGACCGTCTTTGGCGGTTCTAACTTCCTCCTGATTTTGTGCTGGACAAGACTTGAGGAAGGCTTTCTTCCTTCGCTTCTTCCGACATCCGTTAGGTGGTGAGCGTATGATTCTGCTGCCATTTCCCCTACCACCACCTTGGGATATTCTTTCAAAGAGGCAATCGAATGAACTGCCGACTCTCGCACCAGTAAAGGATAGAAATGCCTTTTGCAAATGAGAGAAGTAAACAACGCGTCCCGCCTAGCCATAAATCCCGTATAACAATGGGACCAGAACGATCTGACACCAGGTTTTTGCTCGGTTAGTTACCCGTGGGCAGGTTAGGTTTCGGAGCTGAACTGTTCGTCGACGCTAGTAGGACACAGAGCCGTTCGAGCATCTCATTTTCGAAGGTTTTACGGCGGGTATCGAAATCTACCAAGGCTCTGTCGAGGATAGTAAGCTCTTCCGCTCGCCGCGTCCCTGTCAGGGCCTCGGAATCGACTTTGCCATTCGAGGCGCCGGCTGTGTATTTTCTGTTTAGCTTTTCAAGCTCAGCTTTGGCCCGTCTTATGATGGGGCCCTTCTTTGCGTCGAGGCCGATAGGGATCCACTGGAATGTTGACCTTGTCTCTTGAAGCAGAGCCTTGAACTTGCTGTCCCTTAACGCGCGCAAAAAGACGACACCATCGTCAATCAGTTTCATTAGCTCGGGGAACTCGACTAGGAAAATTCATTAGTTTCTTTCCTCTCGCGTCAAACCTCCAATGGATATGAGAAGCATGCAGAGCTTCTAGAATAAAAGAATAAATTGACCAGTTTGGTTTCACTCCCAATGCTAGCCAAAACAGAAAGGAGGTGACTTGTATTATGACCTAGGTACTTACCGTCTCCCGGCCCCCCGGAGCAACACCGTCGGTACAGCCCTGCAAGACTAGTCTTCACGATAGATGTGTCTATGGCCTCCGGTGGCACGTTGAACTTTTTGTTCGAAAGTTCGGTCTCTTTATCCCCAACATGGATAGCCTCGAATATCTCCCCCAAATTCATGTGAGGGCACCACTTATTGAGCCACTGGTACCCAGCTTCATTGATTATTTGTGAGACTACTTTCGCTGCAAGATTCATCGTGCTCGGCTCAATGTGTCCTTGAAGTCTTTTCTCCGGATGTTCGTCATATAGATCCTCTAGCGATCGCTCAGTGCGTGGCATAACTTCAGCCAGCCCTATATTATCGTGAACTCGTGGAGGTTTCTTAGGGCTGTGACGCGGGGGACTAGGTTCACCGAAGCGGGTTCGTGGTTTTGGTTGACATTTAGCAAGCACAGATTTTGGACGCCCAGTGTTATTTTGTTTGGGTGGCGAACGAGGCCTTTTGGTTGTATTCACCAAAGGAAGGCTTCCTGTTCCCCGTTTCTCCTTCTGTCTCCCATTCCTGGTCTCAACAAATGGGCGACTCATATTTGATGAGGTTAAGTTTCCGAATTGACTCATGTTTTTGGAGGAGGCATATTTTTCCCAGTTTGTTCCACGGATTTGTGCGTCTTTTATACCATCCATCTTATTTAGAATAGGCTCAGGTGGCGGCGCATTTTCTCGTAGTCTCTGATTGCCTGAAGGTTAGTAGATTGTATGTACCCAGATTGATAAACAATGTGGTTCCCATTGAGCGTATGAGGTTAGGGAGAATGAAAGTAGTTCTGTTCAAACCAATGCCCAAATCATCTAAATGACTATGTTAAAGGAGAAGGCAAAAAATTTAAACTAACCTGGAGAAAGTCTTTAGAATTCTCTGGCTCCTGTGCTGGCTTCTGCTTCTCCAATAGCTTGTTCTCAGTTTCGAGCTTTTTCATTTTCAATATTATCGTATATGATATATAGGAGGGAGAAGGAAGGAGGGTGGGGTTAAAGAGCAAGGAAGGAAGAGATCCAGGATGACAATTAGGTGTCGATATCAGATGGAGGGAATATTATTAGCAGGTGCGAGATTAAATTGGGGGGATGTAGTTGCCCTCCAAATTGCAAGAGAAAGTCATTGTTTACAAGGGTGGACATGAACATCACATAAGAAACTAGATGGGACACTCAAGTGCATGAACAGCAAGTTTGATTATTTGTAGTGATTAGGTACACACACGAAGACCTTGATAAAAGAGCGGAAAGGTTAGGCAAAAACAAACACTTCCTCTTATAACACTTTACAGTATAACAAGACAAAACAAGGTACGTGTAAAGCCTTTTATTTTAGTGATAGCTTGCTTGGTTCTACTATGACTTATTAGTTAAATATAACCTGAATTTTAAGCTGCTAATCATAATCCCTTGTCACAATGGGTTGCCGGCTCGAGTAAGTTATGACAAGCAGGATTCTCTAGTGACAGAATTCTGTATTTATAAATGTTGTATTTCTAGCCAAGGTGCAATAGTTAAACAGCTGTTCGTCCATTAGATAAGAGGAGAATGGTGATTCTGTTACGCTCTCTATGAGCTATCTGTCTAGTTCATTATATAGTATATGTAGGCTATGTAGTATGTCCCCTCACAAGGTAGGTCCGGCTCACGTTCATTTGATCGGTCATGTGGTAGTGACAGTCTGTCTGTTTTAGTGGAAGATGATTGTCTATTCAGCTATTTCTCTGTCTATTTCTGTCTGTCTATTCTATAGGATGTTCCATGGTATAAATGACGTCCTGTCCCCTAGGTGTAACAGATATGGTAACATAACAACGTCCTGTCCGGCAGGTGTGACGTAACAGGTAGGTCTTATGTGGTAGGTCAGGTCAACTGCGTTGCATGACAACAGCAACACAAACCAAACTCTCTACCTTATAGATAGCAACAACCGATTTTTCAGGGCAGTTACGGCAGACGACCCAGCTAGTGTGCAGGCCCTACAAAAGGGCTAACCGGCATACACATAGACCACGGGTACTAGGTAACCAGGCTACCACCTTGGTTATTCGACGTTCCTTTTGGAAGGTTATAGCCTAATCGGTATGGGGTTTATGCCATAACTGTCACAAATATTAGTAAAAATTAAAATATTTTACATTTAATTTTTAGTTATAATAATTATAGTGTGATCTTAAAGTTAGCATTAATTTAAACTAAGATCTTATTATCATCTTTTCCTTTTTAAAACAGGAATTAATGACCTTAACTAAATACCAGTTAACCTAAATTATATACACGCTACCCCCTTTTTATTCTAAAACTTGCAAAGATAGATCTTTTCTCAAGGGATTTTCATGGCTGTGGTCATTTTAAACTCGCTAGGAGATTTACTCCTCTAGTTAGTAGGTTCTAACTGATAAAGAGATCAAGCACTCAACCTACGGCACATTTTCATGCTTAAAATTATACCTGGACCTCGCGGATTCTTTCTTGTTTCAATTCTATCATTACGAGGTGGATTATCGCCAGCCAACCATTTAGGGCCCTATGATCTCACGATGTCTTTGGATGTATCTGTTGTCACCAAGGCTTACGGCTTATGACACCAGGTCATCAAGTCAGCAGCTCCGATCTTACTTCCTATTCTACACACTCCTTTTATCAACGGCCGTATTCCTTCGGCCGTATTTCCTCCTCGAGCGCCGTATTATGTCTTTATTTTACGTGATCGGACAATGATATGGGAACACTACGGCAGTATAAAAGGGCAGTCAATTCCGATGCGAGCTCATTCTTCTTCACCCATCATCTCACACAAACGACTACAGACTACTCTTGGAATTCAATCAAAGACTCCTTAACTCCAATATACGTCTTCCACAAAATTATTCAAAATGCTCTTCCTCAATATCGTTCAGCTCTTGGCTCTCGGCGCCTCAGGTGTTTCTGCCAGCCCGTCCGACATCGACGAGTGCGGTACCGGCGGCCTCTACAGCGTGGATATTTCCACCCTCCCAGAGGGCGTCAACCCTAACGGTCTCCGCAAGTGTGCTGAGCACCCGGTGGCAAACACTACTATCGCAGCCCTCGAGAAGCGCGATTGTTACTACGGTGCGAAGCCGTACGGGTGCACCGACGGCTTTTGCTGGAAGAAGTGTAGCACTAACGGGGGTGGGCAGTGGGTGAGTTTCCGCCTCCTCAGATTTGTGTCTAAAGTAGAGTGAGTAGCTAACCGGTTCGTGATAGTGCTGGACTGCTGCCAATGGAGGCTTTGGCGATTGGATTAAATGCAGCTCCGATGACCAGTGTAACGCGTTCCAGGCTTGTGGCCTTGGCGAATGCCAGGCTTGTGGCTGCTCGTGTTAATCCTGTGGCAGGGAGCCTTTGGGATTTATGCTAGGCCAATACAATTTGTAACAATACTAGGTTAGCGATCCCACAGCAGGTGTTAAGCTCATGGTTGATTGGGAGACTGTGAAGTAATTTTGGGCAGAATTACTGTATGGAATACGTTACTTTCTTATTTGGTACAACTTCTAGACCAAAGAAGGTGCCTGTGTATTAGTAGAGATCATTAGTTGATTAGTTTATGCTCGTTGCCCAAAAAGGTTATATTCTATACAATCCCTATGACATTAGTCAAATAATTTCTTCTTATCTAATACAGGTGATATGAAATAGGGGGTACAAGGACGACTTACATATGAGCAAGCCCATACATATACTCGATACATACTTGGAACATACTTGGCATGCTAGGCATGTTACAATCAGACGATATAAGGGTCAAGTAGTATGTAGCCGCGACTTGTATCGGTAGGGGGGTTACCTTGATAAATTAGTGTACATTAAAGGATGAGGTTGGAAATATAAAACGTTCCTCGGTAGATGGGTAGGATTCAAGCTGCAAACAATGGAGTCCTACGATACGACAACCAACAGACATCCTTTCGGATAGACATCTTTGAGTTAATTTAGTGGGATGCCTAGAGCTTTGTTTCCGTAGGCCAGGAACCACGGCAAATATACAGCTATATATGAAGCAGGTCGCAAACAATAACTATTACCCATCCCACTTATCCGCTAACTCTACGCCTTAACCTTAATATAGGATCGTTTTTTCCAAGAAGGGGACGGAGAAGAGCATTTAGAAGTAGGATGTATCTACTACTCGTTACTCTGTACCCAATGGCCTGTTTGTATGCTGTGCAACAGACTTGTAAACCCATATGGGGATCTGCATACGTGCTAGGGCATGAAACTGATTGGGCACCTCGGTCACTTCGTAAGCATGTAGTCTACCAGGGTTGTCCACCCGCCCTGCAGCACAGAAAAATGTGAGGTTGTCTTATTCAATGAAACCTAGAGCACCACGATAGCTTCAAGATCGTCTGTTCGCCACTTGAATCGGCTTTCGCCTGCAACATTCGAGCCCATTGCGCCGCATTGCCGCAGTAGTAGGTGTCACTGAGATGGCTCGGGGAACTCCGTATTAGTATAGATCATGTTGCAGTAGTAGTGGTGATTAGGAAAAAAAAAAGACTGTCATAATTCGAATTTGTTTCACTTATCATGACTTCGGCCCTTCTGTTCATGTTAGACAAGATCTCTTGTAGCTACAGTATAGTCACTGTGAGCTCCCCTTGGAGATACCATGGTAGCGCAGTTTTGCCAGATGGAACGGGGGGCTGAAGCAATGCTCACGTTACTTGTACTAAAAATGGCCACATTTCAATTTTTAGCATGTCACAAGAAGTCGTGGATTAGGTTATTCAAACGGTTGAAGTGAGGTAGGTGGTATTATGCTTGATTTATTGTGTTCACATCAATCAGGTGCCCCGTCCGTAATACGACGATAATTGGTGGCCAAGTATACTACTGCAGGGCCTATTGTAACTTAAGTTCGAGTTGATGACAATAGAGATGGGTTGAGATCCGAAAATTTATTTTGTGTTAAGTTAGCTACCTAGTATCCTATACCAGGGAGGAAATATACGATGAATAGTAGATATATTGATGTCAAGGTATACTAGATTGTATGTCCCCATTCAATATAGCAGGAGCCTCTCCAAACATCTCAAAAGACATATTATACCACCAAGAACTCCAAGTCTTTCCACCAAAACCCAGTCAAGATCTACCCATCCATGCTATAACGCCGCATCATGTCCATAAAATACCATCCAGGTGACCGCGGTTATTACATATGTTGATACCTAATCCACGAGCAGATGTCCTACATCGTGTAGCCGTATGTTTTCCATTCCGACAGGTTGTCCCCCGCGCTCTATCCGGCCCCAACCTGCGCCCCAACGAGGGGGTACCGCTGCGGTCCCTATAGTCTCTTCCATTGTCGTGCTAGTCATGTTCGTAGTCGAACTTGTGCTATCAGAGCGTCCCGCATGTTTTTCTTGATGGCTCCGCGCCCAGAAACGCCTCTTCCTCGAATCTGCATTCTGAGCGGCGAGTACTGGACTCGTCATGATTCCTACTCGACCGCCACCAAAACCGCCTTGGGTTGAGCGAGGATACATAAAGCCTGCTGGACGGCCACCACCGAATGGATTCCACCACTTCTTGGGCTTCTCGATGATGCTGCCGTTGCGACCCGAGTTATATGATGTTGGGCGCTCGCCCGCAAGCTCCTCCAAAGTATAGCCCTTCGTTTCGGGGATTAAAAAAGAGACAAGGAGTCCCAAAAACATGAAGAGTGCGAATATTTGCATTAATTTGTCAATCCAGGGCGAGCAGTCGCGACCCTCACAGTTCGGTGGTGCACCCTTTCTCAGGAGAGGAATTGATATGACTTGTGCCACGATAGCACCCACCTTACCCATGGCGGCGGAGATACCATGACCTGTCGATCGGTAACGCGTCGGATAGCATTCTCCCGGGATGATGAAGGTGGTTGTGTTAGGGCCGAAGTTGAAGAAATAATTAGCTACTACATAGAGGGCAAGCAACGACCCCTCACTCAACTGGTAGTAGCGGAAGCCAAGTACACCAAAGATGATGGTAAGTATAGAAAAGCCGAGGATTTGAAGGGGCTTGCGCCCAATGGTGTCGATTAGGACAACAGATGTCCAATAGCCAGGGAGGGACCCTGCTACAACCAAGATGATAGTACCAACGGCGCTGTTGTGAAGCATAGCATGTAGTGATGTGCCACCGGCGTAACCTACAGCTTGCAAAATAAGTGAGTTATTCAGCGTAAGGCCGTAAAACGCGAAATCCTATCAATAGTGTTAGATTTGGAAAACTACAAACATAAGATAATTCCTTACTAAAAAGAACCACGAAAGGGTCGTCCCGACCAAAACCTTGCCATTCTTCCACTGCGTGAAGTACTCATATGCATCCCTCCACGACGCTGACGGGATAGCGAGAGCAGGAGAGGCGACTTTTTTCATCCGTGCCTGCTTGATTTCATCAACCTCGCCCTCGGATTGGCTCGCCATATACGCCTTGATATCGGCAGCCGCCTTCTCTACATCCTTAGCGACTTCGAATGTACTACAACACTTGGAGTCAATTATCACTATTCCGATTGTAATCGGCAATCGTTCTAACAGCGTGGGGACTTTCTAGAACATGGCCTGGGTACGAAACCAAGCCTTTGTATTGTGATAATGTTATTGGAACAATAAGAAAAGAAAGGTTGCTTACTATCGTGGGGTTTCCGGAATTGTGATGCGGTAATACAAAGCGAAGACGGCTGGAACGGCGCCTACACCGATGATTATGCGCCAGCAGCGATCCGCGGCCGTTTGACAATCGTAATCGCAATTGGCCAAGTCTGGGGCATTTTTGAAGATATCGCCAAATGAGGTCGTCACGATGAGGCCGACGATTGCAGCGAAGAGTTGACCAATCCCTTGCATAGAAAAGACAGCCGCCATCATTGCACCTCGCCATCTCGTTGGCGCAAACTCTGAGGTGATTACTGAACTAAGGGGATAGTCCCCTCCAATCCCAATACTGATGTTGTTGTCAGCGATCTGCGCAGCGTGAAGGAAGGGTATGTGAAATTTACCCCATCATGACTCGCCAGAAGGTCATAAGACCCGTGAAGCTCACGGCCTGGCTGGCAGAAACAAGGCAGCAGGACAGGGTGGAAACAAGAATAATTCCTAACTCGACTCCGTACATCTTCCGCCGACCGTATTTGTCGGCGAGCCAGCCGAACACGACTTGTCCGATCACAATACCAGCGCTAGTCGACGTCTTCAAGGCCTGGCTCACTGATGTTGGCAGTTCACCATGATTGCCTCCATATCCATTGATCGCGTCACTAGGTGCCCCTTGCCAGAAAACCACTCCGAGTAATGTTGTTACGAGGTTAATAGCGAAGATGTCGTATGAATCCAGAAAAAACCCTATGCCGGCCACAATGACGGCCCTAACATGATACAAGCCGAAGGGAATCTTATCAATCTCGGATAATGCGAGGCGCCGCCTTAGGTTTGGGTCTTGAATGTGACTAAAATCGTTGAAGAAGTTGTGAAAAGCGCGGTTGCCTCCATACGTACGCTCGTACGTCATGGGGCTCATCGGTTCTGCCAATGTTTCCATGGCGAAGAGTCGACCCTTTAACGTTTGTTTGGTTTTGTAGTGGTAATATATAAGCGAAATTGAATTAGCACCAAGGCCATCCCCCGAGGTATCGAGTATACATCGAACTGATTTATGCGATATTCATGGCGCAATGTTCGGCGGAGATGGTCTCAGCCGGAGAACTCGGTATCGCGTCACAAGTCGTATGGCATTCCAACCAAATCGATACGACAGCACTCAAAAACGTCGCAGTGTCTGCTGCTGTTGATAGCGCTGAGACTCAACGGTTGGCTTTGTGAATCTAATGGGCGTGGAGGGAGTTGGAGGGAAAGAATGGTAAAATATTCGTGGCTTTGGAGAGAAACCGAGCCTCGTGGTTTCGGAGCGGGCGGAGACAAAGGATGCACCTACCTACATAGGGTAGTCTGCCTACCTACAACGGGCGTCAATGACTCTACCTCGTACTTAACTCCTAGGTAGCCTAGCTCCTATATAGTGACACAAGCGATGACCCAATGGTGCGGGCGTATGCTGGGCTTAGACTAGAGCAGGGTTATCGAAAGAAAGTCCCTACTATGTAGACCTGGAGGATAAGGCGAGTAGGTAAGAAAGACTCTGACCAATAATGTTCTGTAAATACGAAGAAATGTACATACACTAGGTCTCAGCGGCTCCTGGTCCCTGCTTGTGGTTCCGATACCCCTGGCAGAAGTGGCTTGAACGGCTCCCAAGTCTTTACTCAGTAGGTATCTAGTGATGTGCCTTTGGTTGCCATTAGCCCAGCATTGCGCCGGACGTATTTCCGATCGAGTCTCGAGGCTGGATCTAGATCGCAGCTCAAATCCTTCATATATAGGGAGTACGCTGTCTGCTTGCGTACCACGCTCTGGCTTTGGAAACGTGCTCGGCTCGTAGGCTTACACCGGCCATCAAGCACCGGTGGATATCACCGTGAACGACTCCAATATAGCGTGACATTGGATCGGATGACTACCTACCTAGTAGAAAGCTGATGTGGATGATGCCTACGTCAAAACGTGCGCCGCACTACACTATTAGTGCGAGCCACGACCATTGACCATTGTCGCCATCTCTTTACGTAGCCTACTGGCCGAGGTACGGTAGCATTGACCGGGCCATATAATTAATCGCGAAACGTGCTGGACACGGTGTTACAGTGCATGATCACTGCATTCCAAGGTCTCGTAGGAGAACGCCATCTGCCGACCGAAAAGCAGGCCGTAGGCAGTTTTCCTACAGAGGTACATAGTGTGCCATGACTGTCGCCATTATGCAGTACACTACACTAGCATTCATTTCGTTCAGGAGCGGGAGTGGAAATGGAGAGGTAGTACACTATTACCTTACTTACATAGTATCTTTACTAACAGGCTGAGGGACCTGACACATAGTGTTCATGCACGTGGGGGCAATTACGAAAAAATAATGCCCAAGGTAATACGGGGGCATCTGTGACAGACAACTAACTACTTGAATCACCATGTCCGAAGCAGGAATTTCGAACGCTTCTAGCGGTTCTAGAAGCCGCGGCGCTGTGTTGGTGATGTCGGGAATAGTGCACAGACGTAGACACCTACTTAGACTAGTAGGTAGAAAAGAAGCATGTTGCGGGTGCAAGGGATTTAGATCCGATTGTTCGGTTTGAAAGCGGGGCTGAGGCGATCGCAGGGGCATCTCACTACACTATTTATGCACTATCCAGGTTAGAGGTACCTACTACCTCTGTAGTTACATGTAGCTAGTGTACATAACCAGGTACCCAGCGTACACGTGTAACCTTGGTGTAGTGTAGTGTAGGAAGTGTAGGTACAGGGCTGCTGGCCAGGGTGTCGAAGGTACCTACTGTACCTGACCTGAAGGTAAGCTAAGCTGCTTAGGTTTGAAGCCACGACCAATTAAAGTTTTGTACAGCAGAACGTGCTCAGTCCACCACTACACCTGCACAATGTACACTACGGATCCTACACTACAGATCCTCTCAATTTGCGTTCTTGACATGCATTGCTGCATTGCAGGAATCGTGTCCATCCGGGCGGAGTCGAATCCTGTGCAAAGGCTTCGACAAGTACGGTAGGATCACTTACCTACCTGGGACTCCCGATCAGAAGCAGCATAGTTCGGTCAGCCTGAGGAAACTCTCGGTCTGTTTCAACCAAGCGACTAGAGGTGAGATAAGCTACAAGCTAGCGGTTAACCGTGTTCCTGCAGCGGGTAGTCGCCATGTGAATCGCACAAAAGTACCGATTACTTATGCCATACAACAAGTTTGTCCTCATGTGGTTTTCCGCGTGTCTGTGTGTGTGTAGTGTGCCTGCACGCACACGTTTTCGAACCCTTCTAGAAACCCAAGAACGACGAAGGAAGGCTCCGAGTGATAGGTTGCAATGGACTGGCTTCCTCTGCTACACACACCCGAGCCTGACTTACTCCCATTGGCAGCCTGGCGATGTACACCGAAAAGGCATGGATCGGCCTGCTACCTACTATAAAAATTTGGCCATCCCAAAACACGAGAACTAAGACAGTCTGACAATGAGACCCGAACATACTACATAGTATAGTCGCAGCTACAGCCTCGAGGCGCCAATTCATCAAATGAGCATAGTACGGCTTCCCCTTTTATGGATCTGAAGCAATGGTAGGTTGTGCTGACGCTGAATTCATCGCGCTGATAACGACCTAGTCCTACGTTATCTATGATTGTAAGCCCCCTCCCCTCACCATGCAGTTATGTCTTCAACTTCTGCCTCTCCAAAGGTACTAGACTTAGATAGTTGCCCGACACTCGCTGCCTCGATATGCTCACCACCTTTACTCATGATGTCCGGCAATATCTCGTTCAAGAACTCGAGGATGTATCTGTTAACCTGCTCAAATTGAAGTAGGAACGCGTCATGACCTTCTTGGCTGTCTATCCTCTCCAGCCTGGCTTTCTTGATATGCCTTGCCAACTCTTCTTGCTCGGCGAAAGTGAAAAGCCCATCGCTCTCAATCCCCAGAACCAGTGTGGGCTGCTCAATCAACGCTAGCGCCTCTGCTATGCTATTAGCACGGTATCGAGAAACGTCATGTGTATCTAGCTTCCTTGTGATAGCAATGTAACAATTGCTATCAAATCGCTTGACAAACTTCTCGCCTTGGTACCGCAAATAGGATTGAGCAGAGAAATACGTTGAAGTAGGGAGGGAATCCCCCCCAGTCAAGCCACCCGTTTTGGGACCAGAGAATTGGGGGTCTAGGGACCTGCCAGTAGCTTCATCCGACTCAGACGGTTGCAGCGTATTGGTTTGGCTATTATTCCTTGACAGTCTTTTCGTTTTATGGCCATCATTATGGATCTGGAAATGAGCCTCGGATGGTGTAGTCGCCCGTGGCATTTCACGGATTGTTTGGCGCCTGGCTGGATCCGGAATATTCCGCCCAAATCGAGCCTCAAATGAGTTCCTGCTTCTGTACGTCAGAAGAGCAGCCATTCGAGCAGCTCCCAGGCCCGTAACAGGTGGGTCGGAGAATGGATAATATCCATCTTCGTATTTTGGATCAGCATATATGCTTTGACGCTGTGCTTCACCCCAACTAATACCCCACGCACTATGCTGACTTGACGTTGCAATGGGTACTATGCATCGGACGTAATCTTTGCCAAAGAATGCCCATTCGAGAACGAGCATACCACCCATAGAGCCGCCGATGACTGCGGCTATCTGACGTACGCCTAACTCGTCAAGAAGCAGTTTGTGTAGACTAGGCCGTGTTAAGCAGGACTCGCCGCAACTCAACGTGATAGAATACTTACTTAACGTCATCGCGAATCGTGGTCAAGGGGAACTCTGGCCCGTAATTCCCCTTCTCCGGGTCACCATCCTTGGCGGTAACCGGGCTCGCCGTACCATACGGGCTGCCAAGGCTATTCATACACACAACGAAGAACCTCGAGGTGTCGAACACACGACCGGGACCTCCAATGAGTGGCCCCCACCAGTCACTGACGTCGGCTGAGCCCGTCAGAGCGTGGCATATCACCATGACATTATCTGCATTGGCAGAGAGCTTTCCACGTGTTGTGTAGGCCAACGGCAAATTGTGCAACGTAACACCTGATTCGAGTGTGAAGCTAGGGATGACGGCAATCTGTTGGTCTGGAATCAGAGATGCGAATGGATTCTCTGGCTGCTGCTGGATCCTTGCTTCGAAACATTCAGTTCTTGTTCCAAGTTTGAATCTTTGACGTCGGATGAGGACTTTGCTATGGGATGGAATGAATGATTGGGAATGACTCACTGTACCGTGGCGTATAGCCGTTATTATGATTGCTTTGAGATGCCATGGTAGCAATGTGTAGAGTTTGCGTTGTTTGTTTGAACAAATTGGCTTATCGCGGGCCGAGTTTGATAAACTGCTAAGATGCCTGATGAGACGAAGGGACCTATGACTGTGCTATCATGGCGTATAAATATGAGGAATCTGATGCAGTACGACGGTGAATTCTCGGCGTCGAGGTGAGCTAGCCACGCCGGACATGCAACTCGGCTTCTGTAAATGGTAGAAGTTCAAACGCCTAGAGGAGAGAACCCCGACGGATCGCGAGCATTTCTTATGTTCAACGTGTGCAGTGTATAGTTACTTGGTATTACTCACGTGCATCATATGTATGACATTCCGTTACCTGGGTACTCGGGTTATAGACACCTATAGACGAAACAAGAAATTTCGGCTTACCTAAAGAGTGGAAACTCACGGCCGGCCACTGACTTGTCGCTACCAACAGTCAACGGCGTTGGTGGTATTTCTCCAATGGAGGTGAGTCAAATGCGGGCAGCGTGCGGGCCGGGGGCGGGTACTTCAGTTGAGCATTGAATATACCGAGCATGTACAGCTGCAGGCACCTGGCCAGACGCAGTAATGGGCATTACTGAGCTCCTATAACGATGTATCCATCAGGTATTCTAGTGGACAGGTCCCTGTACACAAAGTACACCAAGTACCTACCCACCTTATATACTACTGTACAGTACATAACAGCATGTCTCCAGACGGTTCTGCCTGGTCCAAGCTCCATGAGGCTGCGTCTGCTGTTCCCCAAAATTGGCTGCTAGGTTCTCTCAACGCGATTAGCAGGTTAGCCTTACTTCACTGCTCAACACGCGACAGATTCTGCTTGGAGGGAGCATCCATCAACCGCCAGCACAACCACAACCCTATCTTGCAAAGAGTCAACATCTGCGCAGAGGCCCTCTCCATCTCCTTCAAATCTCCAACTCGCCTTACAGTCCACGTGGATGGTTTTCCGTTTGGAACAGTCATGGTCCCCGGCAGACCTTAAGAGCCAGCCCGCTCCAACTTTCTTTGTTCTATTCACCCCATCCTCCATTCATTCATTCCCTTAATACTGTCATTCAATAACCCTTCCAATCGGCCGGTCCTCTAACTCCTCCCTATATCCATAATACCGCTCAAAATCAACCCGGCCAAATCCAACCACGTACAACATTGTCTCTTTGCTCAGATCAGGGAGTTCTCCAACCGATGCGACGCTCTATACCGCACCCACCTTCGCGCCTCTTCTACGTTAGCATCCTTCTAGTCCAGCAGTCGTAATCTCCCAAATGACCAACTTTGTCGCATAGTCTTATCCTAAATCAACATGCCTCCAAAACGAAAGCGCAACGACAGGGCCTCGGAGGCAGGCAACCGGCCCGCGCCTCATCGTCCTTCAGATACCGGCATAGGCCAACACGATTACCAAGATGGGCCGCAGCATCGTCGGGGCCCCGGCGGTGGCAGGAATACGAGGCGAAATAATGATCGTCGTGATTCTTCAGGACCTCAGGCCGGAGCTGGATCTAACCACAGAGTACCTGCTTCCCCCGCCGTTGCTCGGCCCTCCAGCTCATCCTCACAAGCTGCACCCGCCCCGACCCAACCTGCGCCCCAGGTAGTCGTGCAGCAACAACCTACGCAGAATCCCCGCATACCTACTTCGACAAATTACAACTACCTTATCCTGACCGAAGCTCGTTTATCTGCATGGCAACAAAGCGGGCGCCAGGAAGTCATTGAACACGGCATCACATCAAGGTGTGACGAAGATATCGAAGAGATCTCTACTATCTCTCAAGAGTTCACACGCGCTGTGTTGGAGAATTGTCTGACTCCGATTGACGCTGGAAGTTGTATGAAACAGATTCTCGGTCCGCCAACCCAAAGTGATCTAGGAACCAACTTCACTTTTGACGCCCAGACCCTCTTCTTAGACACCATCTCTGTCTTCATCGACTCGAATGATACAGCATCGACCTCTCAATTCCGGGACTTCATCGCTGCCACCGAATTATCACCACAACTTGTGCGCGAAGTACTTGATGCGCCGGCTCTACAACAACTTGGCCTAATACGCGACAATTTTGTTAAACTCGGAATCAAGTATGCAACTAACCAGCTCTATCGCCAAGCAAACTACAACTTGCTGAGAGAAGAATCGGAGGGCTATTCAAAACTGGCGGCGGAATTATACCGAACGCCATATCAGTCTCAGGGGCATCACGACTTTGTCCTGGTTCAAGCAAGTTGGGAACGTATCAAAGCGTTGATAGGAACCTTTGATCTAGACGTTGGCCGCGTTCTTGACGTGGTCATTGATGTTTTCTCTGCCACGATGCTGCGAAACTTGATGTTTTTTACTCGACTACTCCGAATTAGCTCATGGTGGCCGCACAATCAAATCGAACATGCAGAAAAAATGTTCGCTGGAGGATTACCAAAGTGGGCCCTACCCCAGAATGAAGACATAAATGCGGAAGACTTGCGGACCGAGCTAGAAGATCAGACTCACGAGCGCGATATCGCCTTTTGGGACAGGGCTCGAGAGATTCACCTCGATGCCTTCTTTGAGTTGGGAGGCAGGCGAGTTGAGGAGTCAGAGCTACAGCGCTTACAAGGCAGTGTTTCTGAGCCCGACTCGAGCTATGACTCGACGTCTGAATGGACAAAGGCTACGAAAACGCTCCCTCCTTGTGGCAATAGGGTTGCGGCCCAACTGCTCGGCTTCAAGTTTCGCTTTTATACATCCGACGCTAGAGACAAAGGCGAAACCTTGCCAGCTAACCTGTATTACCTCGCAGCCTTCCTCATCAAGATCGGGTTCATCTCTTTAGCTGATTTGTACACACATCTGTGGCCTGCGGATGAGGCTATGGACGCACTTAGAAGCCGCCGCGAAGAGGAACTTGCCGAGAAGGAGAGGAGTGCCAGGCAAGGAAATGCCCCAAACGCACTACTCATGGCTGGGGCGTTAACAGATGATACGCTTCCAACTACCGCCAAATTACGCGAGTCTAATACTACTAAGACTGATGGGAAAGCCCAAGAAGTAGGTGGCCAATCACAGGAGGGTGAAACCAGTCTCCCGGAGCCGAAGGAGGCCCAAAAGGCAGATCTCGTATCACATCTTCTTGTTGTTGGCGCTATTCCAGAAGCCCTTTTTATCATCGGCCGGTTCCCTTGGCTCCCTGAAGCATATCCAGACGAGATCTACCCAGCAATCAACCGAATTCTAGTGCATTCTATTAATAAGGTATACGAGGCTTCTCGCCCTGTCAATGTCCTTTCTATAAGTGCAGCAACAGTCAAACCAGAGCTAGCCCAAGACCAGACGGGCGTACCGAAGGGCAACTTGAGATTAGTAGAAGGTTCACCCATCAAAGTTTTAAGGTGGCCGCACGCAGACGGTACTAGCAAGGGTACTCTTTATCGATTCTATCTTGACGAGTGGTCCGATAACGTTCCTGTCTGCCAAACGGTTGACGACGTCTTTACTCTATGTCACACATTCCTCAACATTTCTGGAGTAAACATTGGTAGAGATCCTACCCTTGTCAAGAAGATCGCAAGCATCGGTGTCAAGAGCTTGATACAAGACAAATCACCACACAATGTTTCCCGTTGGCAAGACCTGCTTCGACGGACCCTGGTCCCATCTCTTTGCCTTACTAATGCCAATGTCGATGCTGTGGCCGCGGTCTGGGACCTCCTCAAGAACTACCCAACACAAGTCCGGTACAATATCTATGCAGAATGCTACGAAGGGTCGATCTCGCGGCTAGAGGCCATGAAGCAAGCGTTCAAAACCTCTAGATCAGACACGCTTGCAACTCTCAAAAGATTATCGCTTGAAAATATACCCATGTCTGCGAAGAAGCTTGCCAAAATTGCGTTGTCATCTCCTGGAGTGGTGTGCAAGGTTGCGTTAGATCAGATCGAGGCCTATACGAATCTTATTGAGGCTTTTGTTGAATGCACAAAATACTTCACGGAGCTAGGTTATGACGTCCTGGTCTGGTCGCTCCTCAGCTCGCTGGGTGGCAAACAAAGGAGCCGTACGCAGGAGACTTCCGTCCTCCTCACGAGTAGGTGGTTACAAGCATTGTCTAGATTCTCTGGTAAGGTCTTCCGACGATACGAAAATGTAGATCCTACGCCAGTCATTCAGTACGTGAACGAACAAGTGGCTCGCGGCAACTCAACCGACCTGGTAATCCTTCGAGAATTAATCACCTCTATGGCTGGGATCGTTCCAGATGTTGACTTCACAGATGGCCAACTATCTGCTCTTAGTGGTGGTGAGCTCCTTCGACGCCAGACCCTTGCCGGGTTAGGTGACAAGCGCTACGAGTCCGAGAAGAGTGCCTCTCGGCTCATGAAGTCATTGCTTCAAACCAACATAGCTTCGCAGTTGCTAATCAACATGGCGCAATACCGGCAATTAGCAATTTATCAGATACCTGAAGACGAAGCCCATATAAAATATCTAGCGACTGTGATTGACGACTCTCAGCAAGCTCTTGTGCAGTACATGGAGTTGTTGCGTCACAATCTATCAGCGGAAGAATTCGATACACGGGTGCCTAGCATACCCTCTCTCATGACAGATATGGGGCTTGATGCCAACCTTGCATTTTTAATAGGCCGTGCGCGTCTCACTTACTACCTAACCGGCCCAGGCGATAAGGTACCTGTCAAGCAGACGGTGGATATTGAAGGCGACGTCCCAATGGATGCCAATGATAGCTCTGCTGGGCCTACTGTTGCCGACGAATCTTCTGAACACATGGTGGTAGACGGTGTGGAGACGACCGAAAGTGCCTCTGAGCAACTGCCCCCTTCGGTTGTCCAGGGCCAGTCCTCAGACCGCTTCCTGGATGTTCTCAGTCCCATAATTGAAGCAGTTAAGCCTTTGCTCCCGCAAAGCACATGGAATAAGATCAGTCCGGAGTTCTTCGTTTTATTTTGGGCCCTCCAAACTGGGGATCTTGATGTCCCGATAGATAGCTACAAAGCCGAGTTCGCAAAATTAGACAAGGAACGTGATGAACTGAAGAGGGACCGAAGCGATATGAGTCGTAGTGGTGCGAACCGGAAAGAGGCAAAAATGGCTGCTATCGAACGTCTTTCAAAAGAGGTGCCTGATGAAGCAAGTATCTGCAAAGAAAGGGTCACAAAAACGAAACTCCTTCTCATCAAGCAGAGTCCAATATGGTTCAACTCTTCTGCTAAAACCGACTCAGTAGCCGACACTTTTATTGAAGAATGCTTGCTACCCCGAACACTTCTGTCTCCCGGAGACGCCGATTTCTGCCACCGGATAATCAGGTTCTTGCATTTCAACCGCGTTGCAAACTTTAAACTGTCAAGTCTATACAACCGCCTGTTTAATGTTAACAGGTTACGATCGATGATATTCGGTTGTACAGTCCGAGAAGCCGAGTTCCTCGGCCGTTTCATCAAGCTTACGCTCGGAGAATTGTCTGTCTGGCACGCGAGGAGGGACGCATATGAGAAAGAGGCCATCGGGCATGGCAGACTCGGTTTTGCAACCACTTTAGATGAGAGCGGGAAGCCAGTTACCTTTATGGCGCATGATGAATTCCGAGATCTACTCTGGACATGGCATAGAAACCTATTTGCGGCTCTCAAAGCTTGCCTCGGCGATACTGAATGGATGCATATTCGGAATGCGATTACGATCCTTAAATCCGGCCTCGAGTACTTTCCTTCGGTTGATTTTATGGGCCGGCAGTTGAACGCGAGTCTTGCTAAGATCGCCGAACGTGAAGCTGCCACCAAGTCCGAAAACGATGATGGCCAAGGACATCGGGTGGACCTAGCAGTTACTGCTAATACTGCCATCTCTGCCCTTAAGAAACGCTCGACCAAGTGGGTTATGGTTCAAGAATTTCGACCCAATACCGTGAGTAGCTATCCAACCATGAATTATAATGCTCCTAACAGAAAACAGAGCGGTGATGTTATAGACGACAAGAAGGGGATAGAAACCAATAAGCTATCCCAACCCTCAGCTCTCAGGGCAGGTGCTTCGGAGTTTCACCCGCAATCTGCAAGGTAAGCCCGACACACTGGGAAAACAATATCTACGACGAAACGTTATCAATAGCATCTCACAAATTTATAGTGCATCAACACGAACAAAGCCCGGTACCGAAGCAGAGGATGGTGAAGTACAGGACGGAGGCAGTTCCTTAGCCAACTCTCAATCGGCGGGAGCCAAAAATAAGGACACACCTCTCACACGTCCCTCGCCACCACAGCGCAAAGGTCCCGCACCGGTACCTCCGAAAATAGATTCAAAGCCGATCCCGAGCAGGTCCTCAACGCCAGGAACAATACCCACTTCCGCTACGGCGCCTGGTGGCCGGTCAGAATCTGGACGCCCGTTGAGCTTAGCCTCAATGCCAAGCGGGATGCACGGCCTTCCAAGCCGGCCAGAAGTCCCTTTTCCAGCTCACTTCACTCACGACCAATTCGGCACGATAAAGACAACACATCCTCGTGACCATAGAGAAGTCAAAGACCACCGGGACGGGCGAGATCACAGAGAGCCGAGAGAGACTAGAGAACCCCGGGATGCTGGTCCTAGAGATGGTAGGGAGATACGTGATCCGAGATCCCTCAGGTTGCCTGAGGATACACGCCCATCCAGGCCCCGAGACTACCAGGCTCCTGATCGTCGGATACCAGAGGCACCGCCTCGTGAATCTCACCGTTCAGAAAGAGACCGACCGCCTCACCGCTCAGACTCTACAAGGCGAATGGAGTCTAGTCCACAAGATCGCGATCCTCATCAGCAAAGGGATAGAGCGCCCTCTGGTGTAAATATACCCCGCGGTGTAGATACTAGCAGAGAAGCAAGGGATATTCCAGCTGCTACAAAGCCCATGCCACCACCCTCCCAACCCGAAATTCCAGGACCAACAGTCAATCCCGAACGTGCTCGGCTTATCAATGCCGCTGACCGATCCGACGATCGTTCCTCCACAATGAACCCAGCGCGGGCCGCGTTGCTAAACGATAACCGGCACGGTCGAGACGATAGCCGAGATCGTAACTCATCACGAGTTGTATCACCCAGACGCGGAGACCGTTCTGAAGCTCATAGTAGTGAGCTCTCACGTGATGACCGCCGCACGCATCGTGGAGAGCATCATACACCAGGCCGCGACCAGCGAAATGAATCACAGGCCCCCCCCGTGAGAAGCGGTCGAATAGGGGATCATGAGGGTGATAGATCAACGAGTGATCGACCTCGGGAGCCGCCCGCATTTCCAGGTCAGACTCCTCAGATTAGAGGTGAGTCTGAACAAGGTAGACTCAATATGCAGGATCCCGAGTATGGTCGTCTCAGCTCGATTCCGTCGATGGGTGACATGGGTAATCCGCCGGAAGGACCTCGAGGACGTGGTCGTAATGCGGCTCGCGGCCCCGCGAACATTCCACAAACACGACCTGAACCTCGCCAATTAGGGGGCGATGCCCACAGACCGACGTCGCCTGAAAGGCATCATCCTCCCACTGGGCCTTCATCGTCTAGACAACGTCGTAACCAGAACGGGATGATGCAAGCTCCCCCCACGAACCCACCAGCTGCCGGACCAGCAGCACTCCCAGGGATGCATCCAGAGAGATTAAGAGCCCTGAACTCCGGCATGGTCGGAAACCCACCACCTTCACAATCAACATATGCGCCCCTTATTCCAACTCCAGCATCTGTCCATCCAGATCGCATGGCTCAGATCGCCCCACAGTCTTCAGTTGCGGGAGGTCCACACCAAGGTGGCCGCTCTCTACCTCCTTTACAAACTCCAGACCGGCCTCCCCTTGGGGGTCTATCAAGTCACCGCCCGCCCCCGCCAAGCCTGTCAAATGCACCTGGAGCTGACAACAGTCCGATGTCAGCACCAACTGGACCAGCAGCCGCCAACGATCGTTCTCGGAACAGTCGTAGACAGTTGTCAGGCATTAATAGTATCCTTCAAGGGGGTCCAAACGTCCGCTCCAAGGGCTCTAGGACTAATTTAGCAGGCTCAGACGCTCAAGTTCTCACGGGTGCATCCCCCGTGTCTACTCCTATTGCAGAGCGCTCTGAGATGTTCCCCCCAAAAGAGCGTTCCAGTCGAAACGATCATGAGCGTGGTCGCAGAGAGCACGACGGCAGCGAGCGATCATCCCGCTCTCAACGGCGCGGTAGCCGAGAACGGAGTTCTGATAGAGACCATAGATCAAAAGACCACCGCGAATACAGAGATCGTAAATCTGGTGGGGGTTCGGGTCACGGAAGAGAAGGGGAGAAGGACTCTACGCGTAGATCTGGGCGTGAACAGAACGCTGGTCGGGAGAACTTGCCACCCAGGGTAGATATCATGAGCAACGGTCGCGATGGCTCGCGGGAATTACGTCACCGAGGAGATGGAGGGAACAGCAGACACGACGAGATCGGACGTGGCGGGAGCGGACGGGGTGGCGGGCCGCGTGGAGAGGACCGGCGAGAGCCTCGCGGCGGCGGTGAAGATCATCGGAATAGAAAGCGTCGAAGCGAGGAGTTTGGAGGACCAGTTGAAAAGCGACAAAGACGCTAGTAGCGGGCTGGTGATATTCGTCTATCCCGAACATGAGGACCAGTTTTAATATGTCTCAAGAGATTCTAACTCTCTTTTCTTGAGCGTGTACTATGAAATCGACAAATTTTTGAATGGCTAGGAGTTGTCTTTCCCCAAATTTATCGAAGTGGGAAATGGGCAGATTTTTCGAACACTACTACAATGAAGTCAGTTCCCATGCTGCATACTTATAGACGAGCGCGATTGGGCCAAACAGAAACAATCCAAATTCAACGTTACAAAGCATAGCATTGGCGTCACCTCCAGATATTATCGGACTCAGCACTTTGTACCATACCATCGGATGTGCAAGCCGTATCATTCGTTTGTCATTTTATCATATCGCGTTGAAATACCCTAATAACGTCGATAAAAAGTTGTAAACATAGAAAACCCAAGGAAAAACAATGTAAATCAGCATTAAAACTAGATCGCAATCAGCCGCCTATGTATCTTGATTTTCATAAAATAGCCTCCTGATAGCCATACACATCACCCAACACACACAAAAGGGGAGATCCCCCAGCATGTCACTAAAATAATAAACAAAATACGGGTTTAAAGTACTAGGTTCAGTAGAGCAAGCTGCTTACGCCTAGATAAGTTAGCAAGCAGTACTCTTAGTTTGTTTCTGTAAGCGAAAGTGAACACCATGACAAACGGGTAATTAAATTGTCGCCATGACAGGTTTTAGTATTTACTGAGTTAATATAGAGTATATTGTTGTCCTTCTGCTTTAGATTTCATCAATAGCCTTGTTATCACTGAAACCGCTAGTGTATCTCTCCTTCCAAGACAGTTACATACACGAATCCCGACAACACGGTTTTGGAAGTGGATCAACCCATAGTTATAAAAGTGTTCAAAATTCAAATAACAGTTAGAACATAGTCTGTGAGCACACCGCCTGGTGTATATAAAAACTAGTAAATCCAGGTTTGGTCTAGGTGGTCTAGGCACTAGAGATTCCCTCCCCGTACCTTTGTCATTGCTCCACGGATGGGATTATGGTTGGGTTAAGACCTAGGATATAGGCATTTGTGGATACTATATGTCATGCCGTAATAACATGTGGCGTCTGCGTCCGCATTTCCTAGCAGTAGTTATGTCGGGGCGTCGATCCACGCCTAATCCCGTCCACGAGCTATGACGGAAAAGTTCACGGTTCTTGTCCCAGTGTCCGGAGTAGGACCAACTGTTGGCGCTTCTAGTATGGGGTAGAATATGGCACTCGTGATACACAGGATTTTCTGGGAACCTCATATGCTACAAGTCGTAGTTGTTACTACCTACCTGCAATTTATCACAGACCAAGCACACCGTCCCCAAGCTCTGGCTCGCCTGGGGATAATCTCGGCTGGCATTCTCTATCGATCCTGGAGACTTAGTAACTTTCTCCTTGCCCACTTCAACTACCCTCGCCTACCCTAATCGAAAAGTCATTATGGCAGTGCTCACCGAACTAGCTCAGGAAGCTCTTCCCAAGTAATAAATGTGAAGGATACATAGAAGTGGCATTTGTATCCCTTTTCTAATTATCTTCGTTTCCCGCGCCCCGCAGATCAGCAATCACTATTAGTCGCCTTGAGGAGCTAGATCAACTGAGTTAAGTATCTAGTCAGATTCAAGCTCTATATCATTCAATATATAAAAAACGTAGCATAGCTGCCTAGTACTCATGTTAGCTCTCGAGAGGGACATGAAGATATAAGCTGACAGTAACCTTCTTGTAAGTCTATCTCCCTTTCTCTCTTGTCATGCATCTTAATTTTTTTGGAACTCAGTTGATCCGTCTTGGGCCCCTACACCCAGATCTACGATGTATAATAGCAGCTACTAATGTGATGATGCGTTATCTCATGATCAGATCTTTAAACCACTCTCCCGGCTGAACCTCCCCTTTCCTAATTTTAAGCGGGCTAGCTAGTAGAGCATAATGCATAAATTTCCTAGGCCTATCCGAAGTACCTATGTCTATCTGGAACCATGGACTAGGAGAGAGACAGCGGACATCGTTTACTCGGATCCGAGTGGGGTGTCCATTTCAATGAAAAGAAGTCAAAGTACATAATTGGAGCCAAAACAAAACGACCTGGTCCGTTGGGGTGCTGCTGCCATGTGCACAAAGACAGTTCTAGCAGATATATCGGCCCTTACTCTCGTTACTTTTCCCGACTTTGTTTATTATGCGAAGCTAAGTCACCAACTAGACGATCGTTATGGATGAGAGCATGTGGATTCTGCCTACAGACCTTCCAACAATTTACATAACTTACCATCTACTCAATATTGATAAAGACAACACCATTGGAGTCAGAGTATACATGGACTCTGCGAAACTCCGGTGTGAGGGCTGCGCGTGTTTACTAAGCAGGTCCATTCCGTAGAGCCTAGAGATGGACGACGCGTGTGAGGTTCCGATCCGAAGCACTGAAATATGAGTGTTTTATACATCGATATGTATTTACTAGAACGACAATAACCCACAGTGGTGTACTATGGTATAATAATGGAGTAACCGATGAGTCACAACGACTCTAGGTTGGCCATGCGAGAATGCCTCCCCCATTCTTTCCAGATTTTAATTCTTGTATAGGATTCTATAACCTTTGCTAGGTACCAATGTTGTGGCGTGTTAAATCTCATCAAATTCTAGCAGCACACTTTAAGTAGGTACACCCCATGAATATATTTAATTGATGGCGAAATGACGGGTTTTATTATCGATAGAAAAGATACCTAGTTCAGATGCCAATATAGCTATAGGGATGTATATCTTGAGCACATCGTATGAATAAGCTTGTAAGGGAATGATCTGGGCGGAATTAAATGCTAGGTGAAATGGTAAAGTCGTTAAGGACCACCAGATCAAAATGCATGACCTCATATTGCTTAATGCACCTAAGCTTGACTTGGATAGGCGGGTACCTAGGAGGTATTACTTTAATCCCCAGATTACCCAAATTAGTGTGGATATGTACCGAGGTTATGTACATTACTATAAAGGTTAGTAGCTACATATGTACTTACATGTGAGGTACCTACCTTACAACGAGGTATGTAGAGATTCAGTACCTGTATAATATCACAACATTCGGAGAGGACTGCGTTACGTGCGATTTCAAAGCTTCATAGTAGAAACCATGATACCAACATTTGCCGAAGCCACAGCGGTAAAAGCTACAGGCACGCATACATATTCTGCTAACTTTCCTTCGGAATGGTGCATCGGTTCAGGTCAGTCAACTGACATGCTGTATAGGCACTACGTCCCATCACCTATCAATAAAGGCACATTAACTAAACTGCTTCCACAGTCACTCACGGTGGAGTTGTGATCGCCACCTTGTTGCGTGTTGCGGCGACACACTTTAGCACAACCCTAGCTAAACAAAACCAGCCTCATACCATTATATTACAGGCTCAGTTCTTACGGCGCACACGCGCAGGGCTTGCCACGTTCACGGTCCAGGATATGAAGTTGGGTCATCGGACGTCGACAATTCACATCTCATTGACACAGGATGGACGCGAGGAGGTCGTTGCATATCTGACAAACACAAACATGAGTAGTGAAGACGGCCTTACATTACAAACAGAGTGGTCGCCAAACCCGCCGCTCCCGGCTCGGCCCATAGACTTGGCCAAGCTTGCTGCCGAAGGAGAGGACGCCGATTGGGTGGTTCTCAAGGATCTGCCGTTCCCTGAGCTCCGGAAAGCAGTCAATCGCGTGCGTATGCATGTTCCGCGGAACGGACAGGTGCAGCCTAATGTGATAGACGAATGGGTGCGGCTCGAGTCCGGCGAGTGCTTCTCGATGGAGGGTATTGGGTACGTTTCGGATATGTGGCCTCAAATGATGGAGGGCTTGGTACGGAGGCAGCAAGAGGCGGATGCAAAGAAGCAGCCTGTGAAGAAAGGCGACGATGAGTTGGCTTGGCTTTGGTATCCGACATTGACGCTCAATTTGGATATCAAGAAAGTAATACCTCCGGAGGGTGTTGAATGGTTGCATGTACGGGTGCACTCGAAGCAGATTAAGAACGGTCGGTATGATTATGAGGTCGTGGTTTTCGATGATACGGGCGATATAGTCGCGCTGAGCCATCATGTTGCAATGGTCCTGGATGGCAGCCGAAACACGGCAAAGCGCGGCACAGACAAGAGCAAGATATAACATAGTTCATGTCTAGCGGTGTTTACTTGGACTTGGGTATTTGAATCTAGACTATTAGGTAACATAGATAATATATATGGACTATAGTGCCACGGCATAACTATTCGTAAAGATTCCCTATTCCGACACATCGTCACAAGCCTTAGGTACCTTCTAATCGACTTATGCCTACTTGGCTCCTCTCTCAAGTCTGGAATCTAGCTACCTAGCTCATCACCACTCGGCTCTAAACAGCCATAGCGTTCCGTATTACTAAGTACCTACACTTGATGAGGTAGTTTAGTTAGATTATTCTTTTTTGCTTGACTGTAGCATTGACTATGGGATCTAGGGAGCTGTCCTTAAAAATGTGCTATTTCTTTAAGGAGTTCATGTTAGTATACCATATAATTATCTACCGGGTATCTTACACACCTGGGTCTACGGAGTACTGCAGGCACCTAGGCAAGCAGTACCTAACAGACCTATATGTAAGCTAACCTACCTCATTGGAAACGGTTAATCTATATAGTGCATTGTAGGTACTTGGTCGTGATTCCTAATTGCCTACCTATATAGTCCCAACGTCGTGAATGCCCTCATTAGACGCGACTCGAAAGAAGACGTGATCCCTGAACTACCTACCATGTATATACTTATGTAAGCTAACCTAGGTAGGTACCTCGCTAGGACCTTACCCTGTTCTTTTTGATAGCTCCTGCTCATACGAGATGTGACGGCCCGGTCTCTAGCACTAATCGAGGTAGTAGCTAGCTACCTCGGCGAGCCGGATGGATTCTCGATATCTTGTGTCAATGTGTGTCTCGCCAGTGCTTCAACGTCTGTCTCTTTACTCGTGAACATTTTCTCTTCGATAGTCATTCGCTTATTACACATTTCTAAACGTCTTTTTATCACACTACTACATCCTTTTTGTCTATCTTTCTAATATAATATGACTGACTCAAACTCGGAGTTCGCGGCCGTGGCTTTGGCCCGAGAAGCATCCCCGGACCGTGTCCTCACCCTGAATGCAGGCAGCGCATCTCTAACCCTAAGGGACGACGTGCTGGTTGTTCAAGGTGCGTATGGAGCGCCGACCCCTCGCCTTTATGATAAATCATAGGCTAGTCTTCTGATTTATTTTTCAGCCAGAGATCTCGCTAAGCGCAACCGAGCTCGGTTTTGTGGCGTCGCCATCGGTGCGTTGCCAACTGAGATCACTTTCCCGTACTACAATATCCTCTGGGCTTCTATCACACCGGATCGCGTACTAGAAATCGACTATACCACCGAGAAATCCAAATCTAAAATCCGTTGCGAGAGACTACAGTACTCTCTCGGCAATGCCCCGACAGATGCGGCTCAAGCATGGGTCGAGACCCTCCTTAACAACGCATATGGCCAAGCACAGCGGCGGCGACGCGCCAAGGTCCTCATAAACCCCCATGCTGGCCCGGGGGGTGCGGTTAACATGTGGGAACATGATGTGAGGCCAATCTTTGAGGCGGCGAGGATGATTCTAGACGTGGTGGTGACGACTCACGGGGGTGAGGGAGACGAAATTTGTCAGGCCCTGGATATCAACGCATATGACGTCGTGGTTGTATGCTCAGGCGACGGATTGGCGTACGAGGTGTTCAATGGATTCGGCAAACGGCCAGATGCTCGTAGCGCATTGCAAAAGGTCGCTATCGCGCATATCCCTTGCGGGAGTGGCAATGCCATGAGTCTCAATCTCAATGGCTCACATCACTCGGGACCTTCGGCGCTGGCTGTAGTGAAGGGTGTACGGACTTCTATCGATTTGATGAGTATCACGCAAGGCCCGCGACGGATGTTAAGCTTCTTGAGTCAATCCGTCGGTATCATTGCCGAAGCCGACCTTGCAACTGAACACCTGCGTTGGTTAGGCTCGATGCGATTTGACGTAGGTGTTGTGCAGCGCATCTTTAGCAAGAAGGTGTATCCCTGTGATATTTCCCTCAAAATTGAGCTTGAGAATAAGAGCCAGGTTAGGGCTCACTACAAACGGATTAGGGACGGAGAACAAGCACCGAAGGACGAGGGTGGTCGAAGCACAGCGGAAGCCTCCCTGTCAACCAGTGATTCGAGGCTAGAGGCAGGAGAAGGACTACCACCATTACGCTTTGGCACCGTCAACGATAAGCTACCAGAAGATTGGGAAACGGTGTCGTACGATAAGCTAGGCAGCTTCTACTGCGGAAATGTAAGTCCCCTCTCGCGGTCACCTAGTCAAAAACATGCTCACGATCTATTGATACTGATTCTCAACCTAGATGGCATGGATGGCTCCTAATGCCAACTTCTTCTCGGCTGCATGTATCAATGACGGATTAATGGACCTTATCACCAATGATGGAGATGTACCCGTCCTCAAGTACGTTGACCTAATGACGTCGGTCGAGAGCGGAAAATTCTTCGATAATTCTCTCGTTTCATACCGTAAAGTTTCTGCCTACCGATTTACTCCACGCAACCAGAGCGATGGTTACATCAGTATCGACGGCGAGCGTATTCCTTTCGAGCCCTTCCAAGTTGAGGTACACCCTGGCCTCGGGACGGTGTTGTCCAAGAGTGGGCGATATGAGGCCGCCGGCCCCCCACATTGGGAGAATGTCGTATAGATGTGTACACCATCTGTTGTTTGCTTTGTACAATACTAACAGCCCAGATATCGAATATGATTAGCGAGATATAGATACCCCATAGAAACAGACGTAATTTTAGCGTTGACGTGGTAATAGGAAAGTCGGAAGCTGGAGGCGGTTTACTACTAGCCATTGGACTACGTAGGGGTTTATACAGATTTTTGGAATTGGGAGCGTTTATGAAAAATCCTTTCGCAACAAAAGTTTCACTTGAGAGCGACGAGTCTTCTGTAACGTATCTTCTCCTTTCCTGTGCCCTCATGAATAGAGGTAGCAATACGAAGATGATTATAGGAATCCGCATCAGGATATATCCATGCCAACGCCGAAACTCCAAGTATCAGCCCATCACTAGACCTTGTCCCACTCCCGTCCCTATTGATTCATCGATAAAAATTCTGTCCATCTCCCGAATCAGTCATCAAAACCATCCCAGCTATCCTTATCGCCGGAATCATTCCTGATCGACTTGCCCTCCTTGTCACCCGCCGCTTCGTCCGCATTCCAGGGTAGACGATCATCCACGAGCGTCTCCTTAGCCCGCACCCGCACAGGCTTGCACGTAGATCTCGTTTGTGCCTCGACGAGCAACCCTAACCTATCGAGGAACTGACGTCCCGCCTCGCCCGTCTTTTCAGAGTCCAGCAGGCCAAGCTTTTCTGCTTCGTCGACCCAGATGTCGAGAACGTGGAGCCGTAGCCCAACGGGTACTCTGGAGAGATTGTCCTCGGTCTCCAAAGGCCAGCTAGCGAGGTTTTCGAGCAGGGCGTCTATCTGGCCTCGACTCCTCCGGCTCTTTTTAGTCTCTTTTGTCTCCTTCTCCCCGCTTCCCCCTTCCGTGACCTTTGGAAGCACACTGCAAACCCACGAAAGACTGGCGCCGAGTACGCGACGCACGAGGAGCAGGAATTTTTCGAGGCGATACACGTCGATGCTCGTCCACTCGCGGCCGACCGTCTCCCAAAAGGCGGCGAGCCACGGCGCCACAGCGTCGTCGGGCAGTACGTCGATCAGCCCCGCGAGCTCGGCGCACAGGTTCTGTTGTGGGATGGGCCGGTCGCACATCCAGAGGCTGTAGTATAGGCCCTTCCAGAGCTTCAGATTGTCGAGATGCGTTAGGCGCGAGGCGGTCGCTGAGGCGGAGAGGAATGTGCGTAGGCTTTCGAGGGCCGAGGTACGGGTTTTGCGGTCTGTTTTTCATGTGAAAATATATTAGTAGTTGCATCGACCGACCTCTTCGCGGATCGTGGGGTGTCGGGGAGAAGGGAGGCGAGTAGCGGAAGCGGGAGAAAACGAACCGCTGGATGCGAGATTCCGTATAAACGGCATATTAGAATCGTTGGCTGCCATGCTGGGTAGAGTGATTGCCGGCAGTCGCTGTAGAATTGGGTGCTGCGCGGTACGCTTCGGCGGTCGGACGGGAGGTTTTCAACGTTTCGGTGGATTGAGAAATGCTATGTCCTAAATTTCATCGTCGTAATGTCGGATTGGCCAATTGAGTGACTGAGGCATCGCGGGTAGGCAACTATCGATTGTACGTCGACATGGAAGAGGAAAATAAAAATTAGGCCCCGCTATCGATAAGAGGTACCTAAGTAACTATAACTAAAGACAGATCAAACCGAGGGCCCCCGATACCTTACACATCATGCTACCACCCACGAAATACAGTCACTGCACCAAATTGCTTCAAGTCGGTAGTCTATGTTATGAGCTTTATTGAGGAATATTGGGTTTGCAGGCGAGTTTTTAGTTTGGCGAGATAAAGTCGTAAAGATGGGAAGAGACGGATGAGATAGGAATCTAGATTTATATGGATACCTCCTATAAATGGGGTCAATGAGGAGAGCTTGTCGTGCCGTTTCTACCAACCACATCGAAATTTCAAGTTGCAGTCTTTGAAGTGGTTAGGTAGTCTAATGCTGCCGACCGAATATTTACTGTGCCTTACTCTGCCTTGACTAAAAGCAAAGGCAACCTTGAAGATATCATGAGTGTGGCGCGCTATCTGCCGAGCATCTAAAGCCTTGTCGGCTAAAATAATAAGGTATATACATAACGATATTGACTTGAGTGATAGTGTATGGGGTAGGTTTTTAAGGAATACATTTTAATGAATATTATCTCCAAGGTATAGTACGTACCGGCTTGAGTGAGACTGGAGGGGTAAGTTACAGTGCCAAATCATCTTCTCCTCCATAGCCGTTTCGGAACCGATGTAAGCCTCGCAGACAGACGCGTCACTAGATATAAAACTGTGAGGTACACCGTATAGGCAACTGGCGTAGAATCGCTGGGAATCTCTGAACGGCACGCCACTGTCATCGGCGTCCAGAAGGTCTCTGTTCTTCATATCAATCGTTCCTCTCAATGCCGTCGCAGCAGGTCGCGCAAGTCACGGAAGACAGGACGCCAGCCTTCGAGATTGAGGCCAGACAACGCTATCATGAGAAGCCACAAAATGTCCCAAAAGCCATGTCCAATCTCTTGAGCTCTTACTCTGGTGTTCCTAAGCATGAGCAGGTCTCTCACATCACGAGGGTGCGTGACGAGGCGTACGCCCAGTTCCCGTACCCTTGTATGGGAACCTTTCGCTTTCTAGACCTGGATCTCGCACGGCATCGAGCGTACAAGGAGCATGTATTAAATACTCTCCTTCAGCCTGCCGGTCCTGGAGAGCCGGAACCCCTCTTTCTAGACTGCGGGTGCTGTCTTGGACAAGAGGTGCGCAAGCTAGCAGCAGACGGGGTGCCACCACACAGGCTTTGGGCTAGCGATATTGAGCCCAAGTTCATCCAACTAGGCTTCGAGCTTTTCCGGGACGAGGACAAGCTCCCACGAGATCACTTCCTATGTCCCGGAAATGTGCTCGCAGATACCGAAGACCCCTCAGAGGATCAACTTACCATCCTAAACGACAAGGTCAGCATTCTGAGCATCTCAGCCGTGTTTCATCTCTTCGGCCTCGACGACCATAAACGCATTGTCAACCGCTGTCTAAGACTCCTAAGGAAAGATACAAATGCACCCGTGTTGGTTCTTGGAGCTCACGCTGGAAGCCTCAAGGCTGAGAACCACCAACGAGGTGTGGGCACCGAGAGGGAGAGGTCCTTGTTTCTCCATAATGAAGAGAGCTGGGAGGCGCTCTGGCGCGAGGTATGCGATCAGCCACAGTGGAAAGACAAAGTCGTGGCACTGGAAGTGAAGGCGAAGATGTTCAGACGCGTACGTAATGAGGACCCGGATGCTGATGAGATCGTCACCCTCTGCGACCTAAACACAATGAGTGAGGCGAGGCCATGGAAGATGTGGGAGGTCTGGGTGACTTTTAAACCTGCCCCGTGAAACCCTGTTAACAAATTGCAGATTCGCTTGTGTAGCCTTCTATTATAGCTACCGCAGTATGAGTGCTGTACCTCTTAGAGTCTTGTTTTCAAGTTTAAAATTAATGTAAAACTAGACTTTTCAGCGGCATTCATTGTTTTATATTTCGGCTGATAGTACGTCAAATATTTTAAAAATAAATAAATAAATCAGAATGCAGGTCTCAACGAGCTATAAATAAGAATCGTATAATGCGAAGACGATCTATATGCAGTACAGGAGCTACTAGAGCTACTAGAGCTACTACACTATATACTATGTAGCTTTTCCCCAATTTAATTACACCCCCATCCAATGAAAGCGGAATTACTGCCCCTCTCATAATCTCCTCAATCACTTGTGTAGGTACAATGCGCGATGCCTCACACTACTAACACGAAGATTGGTGGTTGAGAATCCCCTCGAGCATCAAGTACGTCGCTTAGGTATTTATGTTGGATAAGCGCCAAAGCCCGCAAGCAATAGACGACATATCATGGCTACAATCGTTGTAAGACTCCATGACAACCGTCCAATGACTACACTCCCTTTGAGGGTGAGCCACTTACTGCGTTTGACGGGGCACTAACATATACGGACCAGCTAGGAACACAGTGGGGGTAAATTCACCGTCAACAACATCTAGACTTCTTACGACGATTTATGTGCTAACCAACACGCATTGCAGGGACGAAGGCAAAGGTACTTGTGCTGCTTCGTGTCTTATGCATCTTCCATATCTTATACCCGAGTGCTTTTCGTCAATGGGCACATGGATAAGGCTTGAAGAAAATCAAATTATGCATGGCTAAGTGCAAGAGGACCGATGCTAAATGCGGCTATAGGCAAACTAACCGACATCTTGATCAACGAGGGCGGTTTCCAACTCTGCGCACGAGCAGGTCAGTAACTATTTCACAAGCGCCTATCAAGTACGCCTATTCTGACTCGGAATCGAAACAGCCGGCGGGGTATGCCATTCTTATCATTGATACATGTAGCGCGTGAGACTCGCATGGAGCATTTGCTAACGCAGTCTCTCTGGCTAAGCACAATGCCGGGCATTCGTAAGTCCTCTCGGTTTCTCTACCGAAGCCAAGAAGCATTGATCTGGCTTCCAGCGTTGCATAATCCAGGGTCTGCTTGCAGGTTCCGATAGCAGCAACTAACTTCCGTATATGTAGAATCGTTGCCAACGGTGTTAGCCTGGATTTTCATTTACTTCCATCTGGCCTTGTGAACCCATCCTGCATGAATCTCATCGGTTCTGGCGTTGTCTTCCACGGTCTGTCTAGTCTTTATCACTTTCAATAATCGTCTACGCGCCATGCATCTAAACGTTGATGATTTGAAGTACCTTCCTTTTTCAAAGAGTTAGAAACCCTAGAGGCCAAAGGCCTGACTGGTGTGCGCGAGCGCATTCTCGTATCCGATCGATGCCAAGTCAACCTGGACCTGTAAGAATACCTCTATGCTACATCTATCCAGCGCTTGCGCTTGATTAGTCGGGTAGCAGTCTGCAACGTCGAAACTGAGACTTACTAGATGTTTCTAGTCATGCTGCAGTGGATGGTTTAGAAGAAGTTGAGGTATTCACCCCATGTCAACACCCCAGACACATATTCGACTAGCCGGTGAAATATGGGGGAGATGTTAACCAAATTATAGCTCGGCGAGCGCAAGATTGGCACGAGTATGCACCCGGTATCCCTTTTCTTTTATGCGACCTTCATGAGCTCTACCTATCTGCGCAGGTTGTCGCCCACGGTCTATTGTAAAGTAGAGAATTAATTTTTGCCATTCTCAGCGGGAAGAGGTATTGGACCTTCGTATAGCACGAAGGCTACGAGAAGCGGCATTCGTGTACACGAAATTTTCGATCAAGAAGTCTTTGAGGCAAAGCTCAGAAAGCTTGCAGAAGGCTATCGAACGCGGTTTGGAGATGTGCTCGAGTACGATGTTGACGATGAGATCCAACGTTTCCGAGAGTATCGGCCTAAACTAGCTGAATTTTGCGTTGATGCTGTTCACCTCGTCCAGAACATGCAGAAACACAATGCTAGATTCCTTGTAGAAGGTGCCAATGCTTTGATGCTCGACATCGATTACGGCACCTATCCATGTAAGTAGAACGAGGCTATTTTTTTATTCTCCCCCTCAATTCTCCTATTCCTAAACCTTACGTTCTCATCCTTCAATAGTAACTGTTTCCCCGGGGATGAAGTACTAACTAAGTATATAAATAGACGTTACTAGTAGCAATACAGGCTTGGGGTAGGTCATCCTTCAAAACAGACACTAACTTTCGACGCTCATTAACCGTGTTAAGAGGTGTATTTACAGGACTTGCTATACACCCAAAGAAGATCGAGTGAGTGGTCATTGATTCTATGACAAAATGGCGAGATTCATCTATACTATAATCTTTACTGTAGATCATCATTTCATCTACTGATGAGTTTGAACAGCCAGATAATCGGTGTTGTCAAGGCCTATGTACGTCCATGCTCGCGATGTGCACAAGGCACATTTGATATATGCCGTTGATTAGTCAAATTAATCAGGCTAACTACTCGCTTTGGGTTAAGACCACCCGTGTAGGCGAAGGAATATTCAAAACGGAGGACCACGCGGAGATCGGCGCCAAACTGCAGATGATTGGTATGCATCTCATCCTCATGCTATGCGGAGATTGCCTCCGCCTATGTACAAAATACTAATTGAGGCACAGGCCGGGAATGGGGTGTTAGTACGGGACGGAAGCGCCGATGTGGTTGGATTGACCTTGTCGTCCTGAAATACTCAACAGCCGTCAATCATTACACATGTTTCAATCTTTCCAAACTTGAGTACGTGCTTTACATATCTAGTGTTACTAAGGTTTCTGACAGATAACCGCAGTGTACTTGATCAGTTCCCTGTCATCAAGGCAAGTAGAACAGCTCTAAGTATATAGCTATGCTAATAATGATATAGCTTGCCGTCGCGTACAAAGATTTGGAGACGGGAGAGACCCTTGAAAACTTCCCTGCGGATCTCAGTATCCTAGAGAGGTGTGAAGTGGTCTACCATGAGATTGAAGGATGGCAGCAGCCAATCACACACATAAAAACATTCGTAGGTCCGCACCAGCTCGATTGCCTCTAGATATGTGTAGTTTTGAAAAGTGAACCGAGCTAATAAATAGAAGGAGGACTTACCGAAGCAGGCGCAAGCCTACATTCAGCTCATCGAGCAGCATTGTGGCGTCCCTATTGCCTGGATTGGCACAGGCCCTAACCGAGAAGACATGATTAGTCGCCCGATTCCGGTCGCTATCTGATCCGGGTGTTGATCCGAGATATGGAGATGATGTATCCACTCCCTGATCGCGTGTTATTCCAGTATTCTGTCTTGTGGAACTCACCATGTATGTATGATGTTCTCATGATAGTACATGGAATATTCTGCTTAACAGCACAGAGATGGACAGAATTCAGGTCTCACAGGGTCTCATCAATACAAATCAGCTTTCTAACGAGGGAAGCGTTCTTAGTCATTGTATGACGCCGCTCTTATACCTTAGCTTACGGGTCCTTACTCGTGTTGTGTTAATACTAGGGTAACAGCATACGCCGAGGAATTATAGCTATGTTCATAAACCTGGTGGCTACCGGCCCAAGTCTTCCCTGAATACTCGAAGGAGTCATCAAGCCCAAGTCTCTTCATATCGGAGGCAACGTTAATAGAAGGTCCGGACTGGGCCAGGAAGGTGTTGCCGCTGTTGTGCAATCTGGGCCGGCAACCTGCATTGCCTGCCCGATAACCTCTCTTAACCCAACCCCCTCCTCTTCCAAAACGGTGTGAGGGGGCATCCGATAAACAAAAGACTGCAAGCACCTGTCCATGTCAGTAGCCGTTGTAACCTCTCCTCACAGTTCACAGTGTATGCATATTAGAACCGCAACATTGCATATGTACTTACTACCGTACGTAACAGAAGTCCTTTGGAAGCTCACAAACTTCGTTGGACGCATGCTAATGATGATGCCGATGCTGATGATGAGCGGCAAGGGTTATCTGACATCACATCGGTAGATAATCCCCGGGGATTTTCTAGGATGTACAACCGCAGGATGAAAGACCGTATGGTTGGGGAAGATATCCCGAAGTTACTTGCCCCCCCGGATCATACACTACCCATACAGAATACCTAACCATCTGATCAGCGATCTGACCTAAGCACGTTATATCTTACAGGTATACACTAGTGTAAGCGCCTGTGCCACTCTTCCTGACATAATTCATATAATTTGAAATGCCCTGCAGGTTGATGCTGCGCTTCTATGCCGATCCCGGATACTAACATCATGATAACAACCTACCCATCTACGCTGTCATGTGCCTCGAGTATTACGATAGTGTACTACATATGAAGACATGAAAACTTAATATGTAGGACTGCAGAAGCGACTGCAAACGCCAAGCGATGCGGGTGATGCATCTGCATGTTTTGACTCTAGGTCACATCCCATCGAACCCCCGAGCCCAGATCCCGTTTAGCGGGAGACGAGACGTCAGGCAGCTCTACCTACGATTGGCTGGTCGATCATTTCTTCAGACACAATACAGTAAGTTTTTTCTTGTGCTGTGCCGCAATCGCGCCGCTTTGCCAAAAAGTAGTGCTATTCGACTATCTAAGAACTCCTCTTCAGGGACCTGGTCTCGCCTCTCATAACGGGTACACTATAATAAGGAGGTACTTAAGCAGATAGTATTACGATAATGATGATGATGATGATGATGATGATGATGATGATGATGCTGATTATTATGTGGCGCGATCTAAGGTTTGTTACAATGTGATATACAGCGAGCGTTGTCTGTGCACTAGGACCATACTAACTCGTGTACATAGTGTACACTACAGAGCACCTAAGTAGGCTAGTTAAGATTAAGAGGATCGAATGCTATTAATAATAATATTATTATTCTGAACAATATCAGTCATCTATACCCCATAGGTAGGTAGGCCATCCTTCCATTACTCTTCCTTCTATTTCAACAGTACGATGCCTAATAGTTGTGTATTGTAGTGAAATAATAATCAAATAGGCGGGTTATACAGTAGAAGAAATACTACGTAGATATACGGATTGATTCCGTGTGTGGAGTTCGCGCTAGTTATACGGTTAGACCCACAAGGTGCCGGTGGACACTAGGTACTTACACTACACTGCCGTATAGGCGGTGCTGTAGGTACCTACATAGTATGTCAGTGTAGTGTAGTGTAGTAGCGCTGTGGGTAGCGCTCTCAACTGCCTGATTACTTGTGGGAAGGCTGCGGGTCCGGCAGTCGCCCTGCCGACTCCTACCAACCCATCCATACCAACCAAGAACCCAAGCAGACCCAAGCAGGCCCAAGACCCAACCCAGACTAATTTCTGCCCAGACGGACCGGCTGCGGTGTCGTGTAGGTGTACCTACATACAAGTGCGAAGTGGCGGACGGCCAGGCGGGCCAGTGGCGGCGGATAGAAAAGGTGGATGCCCCGCACCAAAGACCGTGTAAGAAAATAAGCACCTTTAAGCTTAACCAAATGCAGTGTACCGACGCGGCACAGCAACGCCCATCTCAAATCGCGACATAAAACTTTGGGTACGGCCTTCGTGGTTTGCAGGGCCTTATACGGAAAGTGCATCCATCTTGACCATCGTCTAGATTCACATCTGAGAAAATCTCCTCAAACTACCAATCGAATTCTGTACGTGCGCACCTGGATCCGCACGGCGGTGAAGCGAGAGACAGACAAAGACACACACAGACAGGCAGAGAGGGCGTGAGATAGTAGAGATGGCCTACAGCCCCCCAGTGTCCCGCTCAGTGAGATAGACGCATTATGGATTTCATATCTCATAAGGAATTCATTCCTTGGTGTAACAGATTTCGGAGGCCCTTGTATGGCTAAGCCTTAGCTCGGCGCCTTCTTGAAGGGCCTATCGGCCCCAAAGTGGACTGACTTACAGAATGAGCAGGTCGTGCTCACTACTCGCACCATCTACGCATTCAGATCAAATCATCAGAGTAGTTACAATGCTAAGAGAAAGGTATATATAAAGATGCTGACCGATGTTGATCTCATGTGGTTCTCTCCTATGTTGGCTTGTTCTACCCGTGGCCCGGCGATCATAGACATCCTTCTCGTGTGGAATCAAACGACTATTCGTAGGTGCCATGATGAAGTCCGCCATCTCAGCCCTATTGCTCGCTGGCGTGGTGCGAGCCGCTCCCGCGTCCAGCACGGAGAATACCAAAGTTCAACCATTCTCCATACCGAACCTTCTCAACCTGATACCGAGGAGCTTCGAGATAAACGAGAAGCGAAAAGGCTGGCTTTACGGGACTTTCCCATTCGGAGTCGCTCCATACCCATATGGCAAGCTTGCAGATAAGGTTATCGCCGAGCAGCAAAGTCAATGGAAACCTCCCGTCTTTGAGTTGGGCGGCATCATTGTACAAGAGACACAAGAGGCTGTGGAAGCTGTCATCGCGGTAAGTGGAGATTGTTATCCCATTCTTCAGCAAACCTGTTATTTGAAAAATCAGTCCTTTTCTTCTCCGCTTCATATTGTTTCGTTTTCCATATCCCAATATCAAGTTTATTTCCTGCTTTGTCATCGCACTCAGCTTCCAGAAATGAATTCACTCCTCATCATAACCGGGTCCTCGTTTCGTTACAACACCCCTTATATCTCAGTCCATTCTTTCATTACTATCATCACCGTTCGGTGGTGAGTTCCAAAGACAACGTCCCTAAAGAATCACGGCGCCTATAATCTCATATCGAAACTCATACTTAAGATTAAACCCTGAACTAACATCTTATCTACTATTACGTTACATAAAATAAAGCCTGTCGTCGTTGTTTGACAAGACCAATTACGTTGCTAATCCCAGTGATAGGCCGGCGGTTTCACCTCACTAGACGATTATGCCAAGGTCTACAATAACCTATGGCAAACATCACTCCCAGATGGCCCACTCCCGGGTATGCTGACTAACCACACGGACGACCGGACTTTTTCGATGATGAGACTGTCATCAGTTCCTTACAGGCTTCGACGTGTGCAACGCGAAGATTCGCTTCTCTTCCCCGTAGATGAGGAACTATCAAGATCAATCACCGGGCATTCGCTCGAGGAGCTCCATGCCCAAGGCCGTCTCTTTTCGGAGGACTTCGCCGAGATGAAGGACCAAGAGGCAACCACCGCCTACGGTGCCGGATGCCAAGCATACTTCTACATAGACGACGCCGGCGACTTCCTCCCATTGGCTATTAAGCTTATCGTCAAGGGCCGTGAGGACTCGGCTCTCGTCTATACGCCCAAGGACATCAAGGACGAATGGCTGTTTGCTAAGATGACCATTAACGCCAACGATGGATGGCACTCGTAAGTAGCATTTAGAGTATTTACTTTTCCCCCTCCCACTGGGGAGATCTCGGGACAACAATCATTAGTTCAGGCCCGAAGTACTATAAGGGGACCTTGAGTGCTTTGAAGTATTTTCATATTTTCTAGACAACCTACTAACTTTTGATATTCTAGAACCTGGGGACACACGACCCAGTCACACTCGGCCGCCGAAGCTCCTGTGCGTGTTCAAAATTTGGTTGACTCTCGGTTTAGCCCTACTATTGTACTAAGCTAACATTTCAAAGTACTTGGCAGCTATCCGGAGTTTTAGTGAAAGCCACCCTGTTTTGGCTGTAATGAACCGAAGTAAGCCGTCCTCCTTATCCCATTCTTTTTACTCTTTAGAGGACACGCCTACGTATCATGGAGTGAAATGGCTCAGACCGAAGACACTATTGCCTACGGGCACCAGTATTAGAAACATATTGTTTGGTAACTCTTGCGTTTGAATCTTATGCTGATTTTGAATAAATAGTTGAGAATACTCCCTGGGGTGTCCGACCGAACTTGGAAGAAAGTCTGGTCAACGGAACGGCAGACACCGGCCCGAAATACTACCCCTGGACCGCTAGTGCTGCTCGCACATGGGCAAACAAGGTAAGCGCAAAAGCTCTCGATTTGATACGACCCCGGAATGTACTAATATGCGGACCGATTAGGTGTATTCTTCCGGAGAGACGTCAAACTTCTCGAGCAACTATTTCCGTACGAGCCTAAGGAACCGTGGTTTGATTGACTACAAATACGGCCCAGCCCTAAAATCTTTCCCTTAGTGAGTGATTCATCCTCTTTTTCATCCACTATGATCCTCCTCTGGGGGTAAAGACACGGTATTATTTATTGCCTATGAGCGGGCATATTTTACGAAAAACACATCGAAGTTTACTAACTCTTGGTGTTTTAGCTATGAAGATGGTGCCGTCCTCGTCGACGCCCTGACAGAGGTGTTCACTGGATTTATCAACGCGTACTACAAGAACGACAAAGCCGTTGCCAACGACAGGGAAATCCAAGCCTGGCTCAAGGAGACGGGACCTGGGCAGGTCCATGACTTCCCCAAGAAGATCCAAACGAGGAAGGACATCGTTGAGATCCTCACCCACCAAGCCTACCTCGGCTCCGTCGTCCGTATGTATTTCCCAAGCCTTCTTGTTACCTAGTCCCCGGGTTTCTAGCCTAGAATACCTGACTAGAGCCCTGCTATTCTTGTTTTTATTATCTAATACGCCGGGACTCCTTATACTTCTCCCTATAATAAAATGAGCTAACCCTTTTAATCTCTCTAGATGCCATCATGAGCGGAAACGGTAACCAACTTGATATCATGGCTCTTCCGTTCACTTCAGCCGGCTGGCAGTCACCAATCCCAACGAAGAAGGGCGTTATCACGGATATTCGTACGTATTCCCGAGGCTTTCCCCCGCAGCTACCTTCTAGGCTAACACCTAGTTCCTTGTAGTGCCATGGATGCCAACTCCTCAGGGCGCCGCGTGGCAAGTGGCCACCTACGCCGCCGGCAACCGCGCGAGCTGGAAGGACACCAACATGACATTCGCTTACATGTTCGACGACGAGTCGTTGCAGAGCAGGCTGAACAAGGAGGCCAAGGCCGCCACAGCCAAGTTCCAGACAGACATGTTCGCCCTGAGTGACAAATGGCGCGCGCGCGGCTTCGACGAGAACGGTCTCGATCGCGGTATGCCTTACAGTACGTATAAAAACCTTCCCGTTTCCTGACACCTTAGTCTCCTCATGTCGTATAATCTAGTAACTTCTACGATGCGGTGCTTAAAGATCCTGACTAACGCGTTTTTTTGTAGTCTGGAATGTTCTTGATCCGAAATGGGCTATATTTTGGAGCGTGGTTTAAGGGAGGACGTGTGTTAAATATTTGATTACTAGGGACCCTACTAAGGCGTTAAATTTTACCTTGCGGATACGCGGCTCGTTAGCCGAAACCCAAAGAGTTATTCATCGTATGATGGTTATGGCTTGACAGAAGCTAATTATTTGTGGCGTGCGATTCCAGAAGCAACAGTATAGAACCGTATTATCGATGTTCTATCTGACTCGGTTTAGATATGTTATAAATACTTAGAATAGCGATCAGAGTCATGTAACTCGGTCCAATCTATAGATTTTTATCCATACATGTTTATCTACTGTCAATATGGTTATTAACCGTATTCACGAGTCATTGACATCATGGCAAGACATATTGGAGGCACATAAAGTATGTGGATATATGTGAGCAATATTAACCACAAGGTTTAGGTGAGCATATCAAAGTCTGGCCAGCTCAGCCTCATTGAGCTAGCTAGTGTGGCATATCACACTATTCAAACTCTTGCCATAAATATACTAAATATTCAGCGATGAATACTAGATTTCGCATTGTGGCGATGGCTCCATAAGCTCTTTCGTTTTATCCTTATATTACAAGAAGAAAAAAAGAGAAAAAAAAATAAGATCCTAACCACTTAGAAAGCAAAATGACTAACAGCGACGTGGGCGACTCTGCTAACTAAGACCCCTGTCCTTGTATACTGAAATAAAGCTGAGCGGGAAGAATGAAGGTTAGCTAGTATGGAGTATATCGCGAGCGAAAACGGGAAAAGGGCGTACGGAAACTAACACACAACCTTCATAGCATGATCTCGCAACTGGATTATTGACCTCATTACGCATTGATCAATTGATTCTCCAAGTGTATTCCTAGCACATTTCATGCAGAAGTGTAGATTACGGCCATCCCTGCATAGGCGGCCACATCCATTTACGCCTGTCAGCACCGCGACACCATAGGCTGATCTTGGGGTTCAGCTGCAAACTCTGAATCTGGTTGAGTTGAGAATAGTCGCGCCAGGATATTTTCTCAGTTATTTAGTTACGGTAGTGCGTGCTGTCCTGGTACTCTAGGAGGCTGAGCTGTTCACGTCATGGAACGATAGTGGCTAGATCGTGGATTCACTCACCCCAAGCTCTCAGACTGATTCCTGGAATCCAAGGACCTTGAGAACCATATAGAATTATTAGTTGAATATGACCTCAATTCCAAGCTGCCTATCATAGCCCCTTGTCACAAAAAGGCATTGCGATAAAGTCCCTTTCTTCCATATCAGATATCCCTATTCTGTATCGCTAGGTATGGTATATCTACTGCCTAACCCCCCAAGTTCCCTACCCATGCATCGGTTCTGCCTAAGTACTGACAGATGGGATAGGGATAGTTAACTGTACCTAGGTACTTAGGTATTTGAGGAGCTATCTGCATACTAGCATTTGTTTTGCTCTCCTTTCCACCCTCAAGTTTATTTTTTTGAAGATTGAAAACTTGATCTTCCTTGAATTTGTCAGAACTCGCCGAGCCTTCTTCGTCACGCATATTGGTTCCTCTTTAACCGTTCTCTCTAGCAGCCGATTTTTACAACTCTTGAAAAGTGGCGGTTCACCAATAAGACAGTGTGAGCCTTGCACATCTTCCCCCTGAGCTTTTGGGGGAGTCTTTGGCTTTCCTTATCCTGAATTGTTTGAATAAGTGCCCAAAAGATGCCGCATGCCTTGAAATAAGGCTAGTTTGCAGTAAGATCGCGCTCGCAAATCTTCGAGGCTATATATTCTTTCCAACTGACACTATGTTTTCAAGGGCGGTTCGATCATATCGTTTCTTAATATGCACTCCAAATACTAGACTTTCACAACCTCCGTAAGAGGTTTTGGCGCCTAAATGACTCACGTGTCAAATGGCTAGCAGCAACAAAACTCTCAAGGCTCGCCGTAGCTGTTTGGGGTTCCATATTGTCACTTCAACTTTGGAGGATCCGCTACTCCGAGGCCGCTCAAGACGAATTATATATCAATGCTGCAGTAGGTATACTGATTGCGAACTAGGGTCCACATCGGATATGCGAGCAGCTCGAGGTCTCGTCGACTACCTCGTCCTCCTCCAATTCTCCCGACGTTAAAGATCTAGACGGCCTGACCCGGGGACTGCCTCCAGATCGTCAGCAGTTGGTAGAAGCCATGGTGCACTTTGACAGTCTTCATCTCGCGGCCTACTGTGGATTGGAGAATGATATCAATCTAAACGTGTCGAGCGAATATTTTTGGCTCTGCATTGTGCGCTGCTGCTAACAGCGGCCATGCGGATATAGTCCGCCTCCTGATCGACCGTGGAGCCCCTCTAGATAGCAAAGGATTTCTTGGGACGCCACTAGAGGTAGCGGCGCAGCTAGGGGACGTCCAAATCCTGCAATTGCTACTGGAGAAGTGGCCGAACGCGGACGGGAACGACACGGTAAACAGATTCCCGGTCTACGCGTCTAAAAATGGACACGGGCGGGCTGTACAGCTGTTATTGTTATGTTACTCTAATAAAGGCACGATCACCAAGTCATGTATATAAAAAGAGGTCTTCCCACCTACCTAGATATTAGTTAGTAAAGTCAATTATAAAGATATAACCTCTTATCCCTAGTTCAGTTTTAATACCCTTATATTCGGGTTTTCCTAGTTACAATCCAACGTAATTTTCAACTATGAATCTATATCAATCAGATGAAACCTCGAGAAAGTTGTCTTGAAGAATCTTATATCACGAGAAAAAATTTTTTCTTTGAGGTGGAGAGCCCAAGTTTGCGGCTAAATATCTTTTGCCGAAAATAGTTACCCCGAAGAGACTGTTCTAGTATCCTACGAACGATATTAAACCCCCCCTACGATCCGCAACTCGAGACCTATATGAAGCGGACCGTGGAGTGTTTGTCGAATGAACATAGGACAAGGTTGGAAGCCTTACTAAGCAAACGAAATGGCAGCATTTTGTCGAAAGTATAAGGGGTCAAGGAGTCACTGTCATGTTAATCTACGAATAGGGGCAAATGGTGTATATAAGAGGTCTTCCCACCTACTCATTAGTTAGTTACCAAGTCAATCAACTGAACTGAACCACTCATATACCTACTACTTCAACACATTTATGGTATTACATATAGTACAATTGTTCATCATAGAAACCCGATGTTTATTAGTAGAACATCATCCAAGCTCTATTAGTTGCTATCGCAATATACCAGTCTTGCGGGCCTTAACGATTCTCTTGACAAAGTGAGACCGAAAAGCTGACAACTAATCAACAGGTAGAAAACAAGGCTCGCAAGTTAGATCCGGAGCTTAATTATTATTTGCCGCCCTAAGCCACCCCGGTGATTACTATTACACCTTATATTGCAAAAGAAGCTATTAACAGATTAATTGCAAAAGGAGTTAGTGGAAAGGTCATACAAATATTATAAGCAACGGTGTTACTCTTTAGTTATAAGCTATTACCAAGAGCGTGCCCTTTATCTTAAGAGCGTTCATTATTTACAAACAACTATAAACTAAATTTCTTATAAAATATTGATTAACTTGGATTTAACAAGTGGGGTGATTTACTAGTAAGCCGAATTTTTATACATATATAAAACAAGAGAACTTACGTCTTGCTCCGCGATTTTAATAACATTAACTTAGGCCGTTACTAAGATCATAACGTTATCGAAGAAAAGTACTTGTGAGGCTCGTCATGTGTTGGTCAAATAGTTGTTGTATTCCTATCTAGGTTCTCAAAGCTATAGCAAGTAGGGTAGAATTTATAGGACGCCGTCCGCGAGGACGCCGTCTAGAGAGATGACGTCCAGAGGGATGACGTCCAGAAGGATGACGTCATCAAAGATACCGTCTGGGGAGACGCTGTCCCAGAGGATGCTGTTAGCGTCCCAAGCCTAACAGTACTTCGAAATTAAGTAGACTATGATTAGTTTCTCTAATGAGTAATTATTAAGGTTAATTATTTCTACTTATTATTATGCAGTATAAGAAATTATTTACACATTTTTTTAAAGGTGATAAATGCTAAGGTTTATATCTTTAATAATGTTATACTAGTTAAATAAATTTAAGATTAAATAAAATGCCATATTACTTTTAAAAAAAAAATAACATATATATATTTTATAACATTTTTAAACACTTTATTATAAAAAAAACTAATGCTATTAATTTTATATTAAAATTAACGGTATAAATATTTATTTTTATATAATAACATTATACTTAAAAAATATTATTAAATTATATAAATACTTATTAAATAAATACCTTTATTATTAATTATAAAGATAGCTATTTTATATATTAAGTAAATCACTTTTTAAACCTTTGACGTGTTGCTATTAAATCTTATGTATTTAGCTAGGTATATTTTAACACTTATCTTTAATCGCCTTCTGTAGTACTTATGTGTTACCTAATTGTACTTCTTCTGCCGCTTTTCTATGTCACATAGGAGAATATCGCAGTAGTAAATATCGCATAAATACATAAAGATACTTAGGTACCTACGAGGTATACATAACTAAAGCTACTTCCTGCCTTCCTACATAACTGGCGGCATCGCGCTCCCACCGACCTCTTGTTGCCCACTTGCCCACTTGCGTCGATGGCTTCGCGTGAAGGCGACTAATTTGAGGCGCGTAGAAGTTCAAACAAAAAAAATCATGGACATACACAACTACCTCTGCAGCATACAATCACGAAAGGGCTCTGGTGACGCCATCCACCCATGATTAGCATTCATACTCCTCCTGCTAGGGCAACTGGTCAAGATGGAACAAGCTATGCGACGTCATTTTTTCCATCATGGCGGAGAGGTATGTTCATGTGGCATCCGACCTTTCCGCTATACTCCCCGCATTAAGCTCACCATCCTGTTACGTGCAGGGTCTCGACACAGAGAAGCAACAATGTCACTGGTGCCAGATCCGCACTTTTGCGACGCACTCGCGGTATCCCATTACTATTGTCAATAATAAAGATAATACGATGATCCAACCTAATTTCCGGTTTATGGACAAGTCGATTCGCGCCGATAACGTCGAGCCAACTAGAAACGAGTTCCTCACCGGCTGTGATTGCGACGACGACAAGGGCTGCCAATATGACAACTGCACCTGCTTGCAGGACGTGGACGAAGAAAGCTCCGACGACGGAGATGACAGCTCAGATGACGAGTCCGAAATCGACGATGCCGACTATGAAGACTGGTACCGGAAGCAATACCGGAAGAAGGCATATGCATACCACTCGAACGGCGCAAAGGCTGGCCACCTGCGCTCCAAGATGTTAATATCGCGCAATCCCATCTACGAGTGCCATGAGAGCTGCGTCTGCAGTCCTGACTGTCCCAACCGTGTGGTGGAAAGAGGACGCAAAGTCCCCCTGCAGATTTTTCGCACGGAAAATCGAGGCTGGGGCGTTCGGTGTACGGTAGACATCAAGAAGGGTCAATTTGTGGACAAATACATAGGCGAGATAATCACGGCAGAAGAGGCGGCGAGACGGCGAGCTCGGTCGCACATTGCCCAGAGAAAGGACATTTATCTTTTCGCGCTCGACAAATTTTCAAACGCGGAGTCATTCGACGAGCGCCTGCGAGGACCCCCGCTCGAAGTGGACGGGGAGTTCATATCGGGACCAACGCGATTCATCAACCATTCATGCGACCCCAACCTGCGCATTTTTGCACGTGTTGGTGATCATGCAGATAAGCATATCCATGACCTGGCGTTCTTCGCAGCTAGAGACATCCCGCGCGGGGAAGAACTTACGTTTGATTATGTTGACGGCGTGGACGACTCGGAAATGGACGCGCTAGATCCGGAGAAGCAAAAGGACATGGCACGGTGCTTGTGTGGAAGCAAGAAATGTCGAGGGTATCTTTGGTGACAGAGACATGGACTACTACTTGAAGGAGCCACTACTCGAAGGAGCATCGTACCATGCGGAGGTGCGGGTGATGATGTTCATCTCGAAAGGGGGACTTGCCATTTGTACGAAGAAAAGCACGGCAGTAAACTCTGCTGACTGACGACATCCCGTGTCATATAAAGTCTCGTCTTACTATGATAAATAGTGAAGCGTGGCTTCTGTTGAGTAGCGTACGCTGCCTGTCATCTGGGAATGGGATAACTTTATTACTACTACACTACCATTTCCCTGAGGCTTTTGGCTTTTGGCTTTTGGCTTTTGGCTTTCACATTTGTCAGTTGTATACACTACACTATTACTTATTCATACTCATACATGCCTACATGATAATCTAGTTCTTCGCACTACTTGAGCGCCCGAAGAGTATGTACCTAGGTACCTAATAGTAAGTATCCACATTACCTGTCTGTCGACTTAAGGTTGCTGCTGAAGGTATCTCCAGTCCTACATATACATGTACACTACGGAGTACATACATAGTAGTACACGTAGTGTAGGTATGTAGGTCGGCTCAGCCACCGCCGGCCCCCGCTTCCTAGGTAGTACCTAGGTAGGTAGCTACATGTACCTCGTAACGGTACTGCATCCGTACTGCATCTGTACTGCATCGGTACGCGCCTACTGTACCTAACTAGTGTAGATACACCTAGGTACACTTGGGGCAGTGCCCACAGGACTTTTATATATGTAGGTAGGTTCCACTGTAGTGTATTGTTCGGTCATTGAGGAATTGAGTGCATGCATGATACCCGCGTCGCTTACAAGGTTGTACTCCCTAATGTACCTAGGTCGAGGTCTGGTCTGGTACCTAGACGGGTTAAGCTGCTGCAGATCTAGCCTCAGCTCTTCTGTTTCTCTCAGGCGTCTCTCAGGTAGTGCGGGCCTCTATCTAGGTGCTACTTACCCACACTACACACTACCTATGCACCGTAAATCCACCACTGTCCGGATCCATCACGCCCATCACGTCTCTTCGCTCGGAACCATCACCCATTCACCCATTCACCTATTCACCTGTCCACCCTGTCGTCGCTCTCGGCCACCACACTACACTCGATTGAGATTTGAGAAACATAACTCGGTGGATAGGTCATTGGTTTCTGTCCTGACCCTCTGCTTCATTCAATCAATCAATCGGTCAATCAATTAATTAATCAACCCGATCCAAACTCAATCAGACCACATCGTACCAACATACTCTTCGTCTGGGTCGACGTTGAAGGACACGATCGAAACGATGCGCTAAACCTCGCGCTCCTTTTTCCACAGGAATATAAAGTCACGGCCCTCTCGTCTTCCCCCGGTCTCAACCCGCGTGCGCCTGCTGGAGCCATGGTACGCACACACTCTTTACTAACACAGCTATCATGCTGCCGCTACCTACCTACGCTTCTTCCCGTGTTTCGTATACCTCCCGCCCCCCTATCTCCACCTAAAGAGCTAAAATATATCATTGGCCCCATATCTTTGATGTTTTTTTCTAACATAAACTTGTTGCGTCTAGGGTTGCTGCTTCTCGCGTTCGGACCGCCCAGGTACGCCTTATCCAGATGGCTCGTCATCGTCGTCGCCATCCGCGCGGGCCATCAACTCTCAGCCAAGGCAATCCGTGACGGCCGATGAACCGAATGGACAGCACTCCATGAGCCACAGCCACCGAAACCGCCAACCCCTGTCACAACACATAGACAAGCCATTGCGCCGCCACGAATGGGTGTCCAAGGATCGCATTTGGACCCGCGCCGATCTCGACCTGCAGCGTGCCGAATTCTTCGATACAAGAGTGACCGGCCGCCCCGAGGTTTGGCAGGTAATCCGTACCGCCTTGGAGACCATGTGGGAGGCCGATATTCGCCGGGCAGCGGGGGCCGAACCGGTAGATGATGATGGTGCTGGCGGTCTTGCGACTGCACAGGGTATCCTCAAAGCTGCTGAAGTCACGCTACCGACCGGCAACTTGTCTAATGGTGTGTACGACCCACTAGGGAATTACTATGCGCTCCCCGAGTGGATAGTTAGTGATCCAAGCAATGTGGCCGAGGACCGCAGTGTCCAGAGGGAGAGTATTGACAAGGATGGAAAGGGAGATGATGATCTCACGGGCGAGGACACCACCGAAGAGGTTGATGAAGACGAGGCCTTGCGGCGAAGGGAAGAAAAGGGTAAAGCTGTTGTAGATATTAAGAATCTGGTCAAAGTTCGTGCCCGATTAAGCGAAACCTACCCTGATGTGGTCATCAGTATCGATGTCGATGAATCTGTGAGAAGTCTAGCGAGGAGGATTGCGGAAGAATCTGGGGTAAGTCGCTTGCTTCGTAAACCTTGTAAAATTCCTAACTGAGCTTTCTAGTTACCATCGACGAGGCAAGTTCGTGTAGCATACATGGGCAAAATTCTTAAGGAGAGCCTATCTCTACAAAGCCAGGGCTGGCAGAAGGACCATGTTGTGAATGCGCTCGTCTTCAACCGGTAGCAACAGTTGACAGCGTCCACCTCTCCGGGACCAATCACTCGGACACTTTCAACTTCGTCGCAATATTCCCACTGCCAGACACCGCAGAGTAGCGCGGATCAATCCACAACTAACAGCTCACCACCAAACCTTCTTAGCGGTCCTACTACCTGGTGCCGTGTGCCTCAAAGCTAAGATGCTTCGGCGAGGCTTAAAAGTGGCTTGAGCATCTCAAGTTGATAACTCATGACAAATGGGTAGGCTCGCGACAGAACATTCAGACACATAAACCCCAATCCGGCCTCGGGCCATGTACATTTCAAGACACCCCCCCCCCATTTTCACCCCTAATAACGCCCCATTTCAAGCGATCAAACAATTATCTAGGCCTCTTTTGTGACTGCTCTTCAGCAATGGTGTCAGGACAATACCCTTTCCTTCTCGTTTTCACGACGTGGGCATCGGCCACAGGAGTTTTCAGGGTTTAGGCATCGGTGGTAGGCACAGGTTATAGTCTCCTGGTTGAGAGAAAGACAGATGTGAGGTCATTGCGTCACATTTCTATTTATAACTCTAGTGTAATCAGATTGCTCCATTGACACGCTAAATCAGTTAATGTATGCAGATAGTAGCACCTGTAAATATAGGCAACTACTCTTTCAATTGATGGTACTGCTACTTTTGACACCTGCGCAACTCATTGAGAAGACATGCTGAACTAATTGCATGTATGAAATGGCGAACACGAGCAGTGGTGCGCTTTTCCTTGGCGAGTTGGGGCAACACAGCTCGCTATACATTCACCAAGTTAGGTAGTGGGTCTTGGTAATAGGCGGGTTGGAGCATTGTCGTGATGCTATGTGCGGCAAAGTCCCGAGACACTGACTTCGGTGTAAAACGTGCTCTAAAGAATGGCGAGACAGTGCCGGGGCCTCATGTATTTAGGGATAGGTTATTTCCTGCGATTGGCTTTGGAAGGATGAAGGCAACCTTCAGGTTGTGGGGGCCGCTATAGGCACCAAGGAGCTTTTATCTGCCTTGTCTCCCGTCTCACAAAAGTCATCTATAAAAGGGCCGCCTCCTCCCACCTATTCTGACCCTGCGGTATTGGGTATCTTCGCATGTTTCTTCATCAGAGGCGAGCTCCCCTCAAAACCCCTACCAGCCCTGTTTTAGTCTTCAACTCGATACTAAGGATAGGGAGATGTCTACCAACAGTGGCAGCGTCTTCTCGGAGACACTCCAAGAGATCACAAACACTAAGCTCGAGGAGTTATCCAAGAGGCGCTCTGATTTTGAGGCTACAAAAGCAGATATAATTTCACGCCTTGAAAATGAGACGGACCCTCTCAAACGTTTGGCCTTATTGGGTCAAGGCCTGAAGGATAGCTATGCTATGAAGACCACCAAGACCGGCGAGATCCTCCCGGGCCAATCAAAGAACCCGGAATTAGAGCTCGAGTTGAAGAATTTAGATAGCTTCATGGCTCAGTCCAAGTACGACCCGTCCATAACACCTCCGCTGATGCGCAGCTGGGAAGAATCATTGCTACGTTATCTTAATATGCAATCGTCCAAGTTTGAATATGCATCGCTCTATGCGCAGCTCGTTACTGAGTGGCTTTCTACGGAGAAAGTGACCGCGAGCACTGGAGAGGATGTGGACATGGCCGAGGATTTCGAGGATGTCGGCGATTCTATGAAAAAGGAAGCCCGTCGTGGGTGGGAGAAGGTCGTCTTCGAGCCCGCTGGTGTCGACGAAAATGCACTGAAAGCGTACCTCACCGGTCTGTTTGGTTTGCAGGATCAGCCCAAGCCGGCCAAGGCCAAGGCGTTGGAGCAACTGCGTGACAGAATCATAGAGTTCGAGAATACACTGGCCGCGCCGAAACAGTTCAATTCCAAGACTTTAACCTGGGTTATCAACGGCCTCCTCGCTTCGGATCTGCTAACGGATAACAGACGAGAGGTGTTGAGGGACTTCCTCGGTAACTCGACCATTTTGGCCGAGGTTGCGGATGTCCTCAACATGCGGCTCGCGGCACTGTCTACTTGGTCATGGGGCGAGAGCGTGGCTCTCGAACAGCAGCGAAAGATCACCGGCGTATACAACGTCCTGATGCATGAGGATGTGCTCCAGGCCATCTTCCTTCACTACATTGGCGTCAAGTGGTCCGTCTTCCTGAAAGGCGCCTTCACGCAATTTCGCAATTTTGACGGGGCGTGGAAATCCTCGAGGAGAGTAATTCCTCAGCTTGACCAGAGGCGTCGGAATTACTATATCGGCCCTGAATCTATGCGTCGGCACGGCTCGGCCCATTCAGCGAGGGGTCATATATATCGCAAGCATTACTTCATGGCCAGTTTGAGTAAGTAATTGTTTTCTCCCCTCGTCTTGTCTACTTCCATAGCATAAGAGCTCTTCGTCGAACTACAGCTACACATCCCTTAAAAGCTCCACACGATATTCAAACCCTTACGTCGTGCCCAGGATGGAAAATTGCTAACCGTGAGTCTTGTAGTGGCCCACGACGGACAACAGAAAAACTCCCTTGAGGGCGAAGAAGAGGCCAATTACGTCCAAGAAGCATTACATGTACCGGTATATCAGCAACGGCCGATGGCGATGATGCCAGTACAGGCACCACCAGCGGCAATGATGGCACAGCCACAAGCATCGTTTCAAAGGCAGCGGAGGCAGCAAAATCGAATGATGGCGATGAACCCCTATACGCCTTATAATAATAATAATCCGTTCGGCCACCCCGCCGACACCGGTGACAGCAGTTCTGATGACAGCGATTGGGACTCGGCGGAGAGCCGTCCGATGGAGGATAAGCAGCGCCTCATCCGCCTGCTGTCGACCGAGATTGCCATCAACACGAAACTGCATGGGGAGATCACGGCGTTCCACTCCGTCTTCGAAAGCTGGAACTCGTTGCTCCCGCATGAGACCATCCTGATTGTCATGTCGCTTCTCGGCGTCTCGGAGACGTGGACGTCCTTTTTCAGGAAGTTCCTCAGAGCACCGCTCAAGTTTCTGGACGACGATCCTAGAACGGCCCCGCGCACCCGCCGCCGCGGTACGCCGGCGTCTCATGTCCTTAGCGAGATCTTCGGCGAATCGATCCTGTTCTGTCTCGACTTCGCAGTCAACCAGGCCACTGGTGGCCATAATGTGCATCGCATGCATGAGGATTTCTGGTTCTGGAACCGGGATCACAACGTAGCCAAGACAGCCTGGAAGGCCGTGTCTGATTTCGTCAACGCAACGCGGACATATATAGACTTTGCGAAGTCGGGCACAGTCCGCATCTCGCGCGATTCGGCCGTCGACCTAGAGATCGACGAGACGCTGCCCGTCGGCGCCATTCGCTGGGGATTCCTCAAGTTGTCAGCGAAGAGCGGCCAGTTCGAGATCGACCAGGCCATGGTCGACAAGCACATCGTGGACTTGCAGCGGCAGCTCGCCGACAAGCGCAAGAGCGTCATCTCGTTCATCCAAACGTGGAACACGTTCGCCGCGACATTCTTCACGTCCAACTTCGGCCAACCGGCCAACTGCTTCGGCCGCGCACACGTGGACCAGATTCTAGCAACACACCAACGCATCCAACGCGAGGTATTCTCATCCTCGCCGTCCTCGCCATCATCCCTGCTTGCCGGCGAGGTGCAGCCCACAGAACCCATCACAAGCGTAGTTGGATATCTAAAACACCTCCTGCACACGCGCTTCGGCGTCCCCGACATCCCGGACGCGTACCTCTTCTTTCCCGTCGAGCTGGGCGGGCTCGACCTACGCAGCCCCTTCGTCTCGATCCTGCCGGTGCGCGAGGCCGTCATCTCTGACCCGGGTAAAGTTCTCGACACGTTCCTCGAGGCCGAGCGCGACGACTACGCGAGTAAGAAGCTAGTCTTCGAGCGCGGCGACCGCGTCCTCGCAAACCGATCCCACGGCGCCTGGGAGCCCGAGGACCCCCGCGACCGCGAGCAGTTCCTCCCCTTCGAGGAGTACGCGCGCTACCGCGAGGACCTGAACTACGGCTTCCCCGACAACCTCGCGAGCGTGTTCGCGAAACTACTCGAGGTCCCCGCCGAGGAGGGCGGCATCCGCAAGGCGAGCGCCGAAGTGCTCGGCGGCATCAAGGCGCTGGCGAGCTCCTCGCATAGCCTCAAGGGCATCACGGGTAATTGGGACACGATGGACCCGTACTTCCGCTGGGTTGCGCAGCTGTACGGCCCTGAGGCCATCAGGCGATTCGGCGGGCTGAATATCGTAGAGCCCGGCCTCTTGCCCATGGGCATGGTCAGCATCTTCCGCGATAAGCGAGTGAAATGGCAGGGATAGTAGGTTTCTTCACTAACGATGTCCTGATAATGATGATTAAGCGTGGCTATGGTAACGGGCTGGCGTTTGGGCGAGTGAAAAATACTGGGAAGGCTGAGGCGAGATGATGATTATGGAGCCTTCACTTACACTCATTGATTGGTGCAAGGAACGAACAAGTCCGGGTGTCGGTCGCCCGTGGGGGAATATGAATAATATTTGGGTTGTTCAGTAATGGACTACATTCGCTAGAGATTAGCATAGCAATGAATTAGTACTGGTCACACGACTGACTACTTTAGTCCCTAAGAATATCCTTTATTGCTCCCATGTAGTCAACATGACGATAATATTATATCTGATATTTATATGTGATTTACCGCTAAGCGACTAAACTATCTAACCTAGTATGTATTCTGTTCCTACCTAGTCCAATTTCACTAAATTTCAGTTCTCAGCAGATATCTCGAGCACACTAATGGTAGGGGGGATAATCAATTCTGTTCTGTTCCGTAGGATTTTGCAAATTCTGGTATAGAGTGTTGTTTTATAGATATAGTTACCAAATTCCTTCGTTATATAGGCCCAATAAAGTTAGGAGTATCTCGGTACAGAGTACTCGCTGGGTCGTGTTCTTATCTCATAATCATCATAAATAAGACTAGAAATATCCTGACGCCATGTCTAACGAGGCAACGCCCCGAAAGTGTCCTGGAATCTGTCCAATTGATATCTTAGTTATCGCCTTATAGAGCCCGCGGTCCATATATCCAAAACACCAGTAATCCCGGGCACCCCCAGGCAACCATCTAGGTTAATAAGTAGGATTCGGTTGGTCGGCAGGGTTCAACGTCGGGTTATGCGGAGCCGAGACGCGGGTTTCCTTCGTGTAGTAGTCCGAATCCCGGGCCGACGGGAACGAAGATGGCTCGCGGCCATCAACTGGGCTCGGTAACTCGGCCGGGAACGCCTCAGTGCCTTGTGGCTGTCGCGGTGGCGAAGCGTGCACCTTTGAAACGCCAAACACTTCCTCAGTGCCATATGGTGCTCGCGGCGGCGAAGCGGTCGCTTTTGAAACGCCAAACACTTGCCGATCATGGGAAGGATCGTGGGTGGCTACCGGGTGGTACGGTCGCTGATAATCCACGCCGTAGTTGGCGTGCGCCTCCTCGGATCTCCGGCGCTTCTCCTCGTCCTCCTTCTCTTGCCGCCGCCTCCACCTGCGATTTTGTCTCCTTGGGCGGAGCTTGAACCAGTATAGGAGAAATAGGAGGAGCAGGACTAGGACTACGCCACCGACGACGCCGCCAGCAACTACGATGTAACGGTTAGTTATTGTTACTTGAAAATTGCGGGGAGACCTCTTGGGTTTGTGGTCAAGCAATAGGGACACAGGAATTATTCATATGAAAGAAGTTAAGGCAAATCGAGTATATACTTACTAGCTGCCGTACGAGATGGGCGTTTACTCTTGTGATCGTCCTCGTCGTCATCGTCATCATCGTCATCATCATCATCGTCGTCGTCATCATCACTGTCGTTATCCTCTTCGTCGTCTTCTTCCTGTCGTCTGGAAATCGTTATTGAAGGGCTACTACGGCTTCTCCGCAAATTGGTCCCTTGGGTCGAAAGTGTGTACAAGTTCGAACCAGACGAGGCTGAGAGTGCTGGGGTCCATCCGGCGGCCCTGACCGCTGTTTGTCTCTTTTGTTGCCGGGTGATATCTATGTTTGTATCTGCGATTGTGCCTGCCGCTGTCAAGACAGCGATGAGGGTAGGGAGCCGCATCTCTTCCCGCCGTTCCTAGTCAAGGAGATACTTTCTATAGATATCCCTTTCTAAATTTGGCGAGTAGGTATTGCGCTGAGGTTTAAGAGATGAGAATCACTCAAGTCGAATGTGAGTGAGTACTTGGAGCTCTTTCTAATATCTAACTGCTACCGAAGAATCCGTTAAGTGTTGAAGAAGCGTCGACGGTATGCTGAATGACAATAAGAAGATGAATAACATCTCTATACAGCGATGACGGGGAGGAGTTTGGTTTATGAATAGGCTATCTACTGTCTCGCCAACCCATTACTATAAACAGCGGTAATTCTTTTTCTGTCTTGGCCTGGTCCATATCCGGCTGTCCGTGGTGTCCAACGAGGTATTCAGACTAGGTAGCCTAGTACGATCTTCCCTTACATTCGTATAGGTGTATAGATCGCACGGGGCGACCCGTGAGCTAAGAATGCACAGCCCCTCCGTTTCATTTCACGGAGTAGTGTACGGAGGTACACGTGTTATAGGCGATACTGAGAACGCAAGTATACCACCATACGATCACTATCACGTCAACAAATGCCGCGCATGGGGCGCCCCCAGATAGCTTGCGTTCCTCTGAGAGGCGAGGCGAGGGGACAACCAACACACGCATTTCCTGCACGCGAGACAAGTGGATCTGATTGCTAAGTGATTGGTTCCTCGACCTTCAATATTAGGGACGACAAGAACTGCCAAGCAAGGTCAAGGGTCTTAGCCCCCGCCAGGTGGAGATGAGATGCAGCATTTCAGCTCAACGCAGGTGGCTGAGCACCTTGGCCTGACGACGCCTTCGACAAAGTTTAGGTTTCAGTAATTTCATTCAACCATGTGTAAGCTCGCTCAGAGCTCAGAGTTTAGAGCAACGCGTTATCTTTTCAGTCAATATTGACGATCATGTACTTCTAGCTTCGAGACGTGTCCTAATAGAAAGCCCCCTGTCTCGTAGATACCGAGTGTTAGCTAAACACTTCAAATCCGCTTGCCCAGCATGCCTTCCCATGTCCTGTTTGCCATACCCTATGAATACGTAGTCATGCAGAAAATGTCAAAATTACAAAGGGCAGACTCGCTATAACGAGGGCCGGGTGTTATGGTATAGTCCGGGTCACGAGGACCTATTCCTCCATATCCTCCACGTCCTCTATGGGGGAATTCGTTTCTGCTGATTCACTTTCAGAACTCTCAGATTCTGTGTCCTGGCTTCTTCGCATCAGATTGGGGAACATGAGATGTTGAGCTTCATCCTCATCCAACAGGTCTTCAGGAGGCACATCACTAAGGTCGCTTTCGTCATCCGCAGAGTCATGTACACTACCCGGTACAGAACTAAGTTCCCTCTCAGCCTCTTCATCTTTCATCTCAACATCACCCTCTGGTTCACCCGTCACGCTTTCCCCGTCGCTGTCGCCCACGCCCTCGCCCTCACCTTCACCCTCATTGTTTTCGTCAGCAGCAGGCGTTTTACCACTTGATACGGAGCTGCGGGACTTTCCGTTTGTAGGTCTGGGTCCCTCCTGGACACGTAGTACTGCTTGCTCAGCCCTACGCAGCACGTCCGCTCGTCTGATACCCGTTTTTCGAGGACGTTGGACACCGTCCATATTTGCGGGGGTAGAATCCCCTGGAGCGTCTTCCATTCCTGAGTTTTCGTGCGACTGAGGATTTAGGATACCACTAAAAGGGTTTAATGGCTTGGGGTCAACATTGTCTTTGTCGAATTGACGAGCCTCGGTTTGGATGCGCTCTTGCTCCTTTTCCTCGAGTAAAAGAGCCACGTCCGGACCCGGCAAAGATTTGCCAGTTTTGAAATATAACGTGGTGTAACAGTCATTGATCAAATCGTCGATAGCCCCGGCCTTCATGAGGCCACCATTCAATTTCTTCAATTCAATGACCTCCTGTAGCGCGCTCAAGGCAGGGTGCGACGAGTCAGAATCAGAGCACCACTCATTAATTCTGCTAGTGATAATCTCAAATTCCTCTGGCGATGTCGATTTGAACTCATCCTCGACCACTTGTGGGATTTGGTAGGCCTGGCGAATGAGCTTCAAATATGCAAGGCAGCAAGTTTGCCAAAGGTCGCTAAAATGATAATAATCTGCTCCCTTCTTGCGTAGACGGCGGAGCATAGCTTCAAAATTTGTTCTTTCCTTTAGAACGACTAGTAGCTTCACCACAAACCTTACGTATTGCTCAGTGTAGACGTGGTGCCGGCCAGGGCGTTCTGCATCGCATTTCCACACGTTCATCACCATGGTCTTAGTGAGCATAGAGTCTTTGAGAACACTAAAAGCTGCCATTGCGTGGACGGCGGTAGACTCTGCCGAATTTTCATCGAAGACAATCCTTGCATGGCGCATAAAAATACGATGCTGCCAATTTGATCGGTCCTTTTCCCGTAATTGAGTCAGTGTTTTTATTACATATGACTCCCAGTCTTCCAAGTCATTAATCTCATGGCGTTCTCCATTATCGATTGCATATGGTTGGCGTTGAAGAATGTCGGCTGCTTCTTGAGGTTGCAAGTCTTCGAGCAGTACTAACTTGTGAACCACCGACACAATCTTGTAGTGTGGCTCTAAAATTGGATCTTGACTGTGTCGCGGCTTCGGCAACGCGGACACGGCTTTGATTGACTGTTCAAGAGCGTCGACAACCATTTGGACTGTGGGTCGGGTTTTCTGGTCAATGGGATCAAGAGCTGTCAAGGGCTTCCTATACATCTTCCAGATACACTTTGCATACATGTATGGGTTCCTGGGAATTGTTAGTTTATCATGAAAGCTTTCGCTCTAATAATTGATACATACTTCCACTGCTTAGGCTTGACCTCCATAGCTTTTCTAAATAGTCTCGCAGCAAACTTCCAAACCTTGTAGTCCTGCATCTGCGAGTGAACATCTTTTGTGTCGGCCCCGGTATCATGAATCACAAAGCGTTTGTGTTCAGAGTGTTGGAATGGCTCCATGGCAAATGGTTCTCTGCTCGAAGCATACATGCGCATTCCAAATTTGTGGTAAAGATCGTGGATGGCATCATTAGCCTCCTCATTATCACTAAAAATGACCGTTCGCGAATGTGATAGTGCCAAGGTATAGCAATGGATTGCGTTGCGTTGGTACTTAACCAGGTCCGCACGCTCTTTATTCATCTTGTCCGCAGTCCAGAGAACTGATTCGTCTAGTTCATAATCGAAGCATTCGGCTAGTCGAAACCACGCATCCCATTGATCGGGGGTGAACTGTAATTGTTGGCGGAGGAATGTGGCTCCAATACGAAGGTCGTCAGTCGCTCCCGGTGTCTGTCTCCTATTTAAATCGACTCCCTTGAATTTAGTGAATGCAATCATGCCTAATAGGAAAAACCACCTATGTCGGGCGAGAGTACTATCTGCAGTGTTCACACCAACAGCATCAATAGCCACTTTACCCTTAAAAGCTTCGTACAAGCGAAGAGGATGGATGGGCTTTGCCATGGTTTGGTTGAATATTCGAAGATTCTGAATGAGCTGCTGATTGGATTTTGTCTGTCCAATCGCTTGCTGCATATGCTCGATCGTGTTCTTTAAATCCGATTTTAGTAGATCTTTCATTGGCATACGATGTGCGAGAATGGATACTCTAGCAACCAGCGACATCGTATTCCGTCGCTCCAGCTTTTCAGGGGGGCATCCATGATCCTGTACTTCCGAAAGACCGACTCCTAACTTTAAACCATAGAGGTCGTAAAGGACTTGCCCTAGGTAGTCTTCCCAGTTGTCAATCATATGCTGCTTGAGAAGTTCAACCCGCATCATCCGAAGAAATATTTTATTTGAAGACTTGCAGAACTTGCGTAGCCCTAAAGCTTGATGAACAGCGGCGAGATAGTCTGCCCTCTCACTCTCGGGTGAAGGGAAAGGCGGCCTGTTCTGAGATATACCAGCTTTTAAGAGCGTATAAAGCAAGGACCAATTTCTAACTTGCATCTCGCGGAGCTTGTTCAAAAATGACTGGAATGTCGTACTATTAGAAGCATGCTGCATCATGCCGACTCGTACCTCGTCCTCGTACATAGACGGAACGTGCAAGATACAGCTGAGTTTAGCAACGGCTGCAATGCTCAGCTTCAAATGTTCATCGTCCACTATATCGAAAGCATTGCTTTCGTTAAGGGCAGCTGACAGTGCAGAGATAAGAACATCGTCAAGAAATTTCAGCATTTTCATAAACAGTGGTAGTCGTGTTTCGTTCGAGGCACTATTATAAGGATCCCGTTCGAAATCGTTCACAATCATCTCAATACTTTTTAGAAAGCAAGAAAACTGTTTGGTCTTATAACCGATTGCATCATAAGCGTCACCGAGACGAGTCCAAAGAAACAGGCGTAGTTCGGTGCTTGTGCCGAGAAGAAACTTCCAGAGATCACGGAGGCCTTGGCTTGCGGTCTCAGTGATGGGACGCTTCTCTTGAGCCGACGAGGATCCTGTGAGCTCGCGGTTCCCATCATTTTCTTCGGGCTGATCGGATTGGTTGACAGTGGTAAAGACAGATGACGGGTTCAGCACAGGCTCCAGACTTTCAATTACTGAGACGGGCTCCGTCAGGTCAGTCCGGAAAAGTCCGAGAAAGAAATCCATTGTGGTGAGTTTAGATATCTCACGATCCGCTGCAAGTGCAGATACCTCAGGCATAATCACGTTGTTCGGGAGTAGGATGTTAATAGTTGGTTCCTCCTCGCCTAGCCGATCACGGAGGCTCTTCCAGCATTGCAATACATGCTCTTGTTCCACACCCTCTGTAAGTGTTACCGCGAACACAGAAGACCACAAGAACCGCATCGACAATGAGATATCGCGAGTCTCGGATCGCTCCCTACTGAGCTGTGCAGCCAGAGAGAACCATCGCGCTAATCTGGCTTTCGTTTCCACACGTGTAGCAAAGAGCACAGCGCTGTTCGGATTAGTGATACGTTCATAAATGTCTAAATGTAACTCAAACTGCATCTGAACCAGGTGATCGACAGCTTCTCGTGCGCGTTCAGGGTCCTCGGCTTGAGCGCAAAGCAGAAGCTCATGCTCTGTGCGATGATATATCTCCTTGTGTAAATAACTTGTTATCTGAACCACAGTTTTTTTCATTCCGTCGGACCATGTGCTACTCAGGTAGTTCGCACAAATATGCTGAATCCACTGGAAAATAACCTCTTGAATGTCCATCCAGCCATCGTTGACTTTTTGGACAAAACTAGCAAGGCCCCTGGTTTCATGAAACGGGGGTCTAGAAGCATGATGCTGTGAACCTGGTTTAGAGTGCTCAAGAAATGAGGCGAGTCCAATTGGTGTGGCCGTTTTCTTAGCTAACAGTATCTTCGCATTCTCGTCTACAAACTTGGTCAACGAGTCGCGCAAATCGACCATGGGACGACGTGTCAATTTGGAGGTCCGGGTATCTAAGGCACAGGAATCTATCAGTTCACCTAGGCGTTCGAGAGTAGCTTTGTCTTCCATGCCCAGGTTCTCAGCAATATTGCGGGTCATCTGAAAGAGATTCTTGTCTGCGGCCTGGAATGGTTGTAGCTGGGCGGCTAGAAGTGTATTCGAATCCAATACCTCCCCAGCCGTCTCACGACGGCGAGTACGTTTACTTCTCTTTTGGTCCACTGCTTCTTCCTCTCCGCCCTCGGGGAGACCGGCTACAGACTGAGATCGTTTGCGTGACATGGAACTACCCCGATGTAGTAAACGGTCATCTAGTGCATTATCGTTATCCGCGCGGCTCTCTTTAGGAGTATCAACTTGATCATCTTTTGATGCAGGGGGCGATTCAGTAGTTGGTGCTTCTTCTATCGGGTTTTGTTCTTCGTCCTCCTGTGTTTTTGGGCGTTCTACCAATGTCTGCACATCGTCAACGATCTCGGGAATTTCAGGGATATCAATCACAACCTTTCCCGCTCCCACATCGTTAGATGTAGTGTAGGCAAGAAGGGCAAGCCCAAGATCTACCCAAGAGGGATTTGGAACCTGGATAGAATATTGCCTTGTATCTGCTCCACTGACTGCCGCTTTGAGGGGAGTGAGTGACTTGGTAGGATCGGGGAGAAAAGGAAGCGGATCAATATATCTTTTGAGCGCCTCCGGCATTGTCTTCTTGATAAAAGGAGCCATAGCAGGATGACTCAAGGCAACCTGGTCAGACAAAACTTGCAGTTGACCTTTTAACTGCTCACCCGCGAAGCCCTCGGCAAGGGAGGGTGGCTCAACCTCGTCGATGGCAGGGTCATCATCTAGTTCAATAGCCGCTTCGAGGCAATAGCGACTAATCCTCGCGCTACTGAGGAATGCCCCAACACGGGCGGCCCGCCTCCATAGTTCGGCATCAGATGGGTCCTGGTCCAAAGCGGCGCTATACTCGTCTAGAGCTCGCTGTGCCCGGGCCAGAGTCTCCTTGTCCTCTATTAAGGAGGCACCATCCACCTGGGTCACCTTGGCCTGGTGGCGGATGCTGTCCAGTACAAATTGGCCATGGTTCTTGTAAGCGAGATAGAGAGTCTGTGGTAAGCTGCTTGCGCCACCATCGATATCGTCGGGCTGGGCTACGTCAAGGGCGTGGGGAAAGAATAGGTGGGTGGGCAGATCACGGCCTTGCGTATGTCTCTCTGCTCTCTCTGCGCGGTCAAACTCGGTAACGCTCTCAGGAAGACGGAATATTTCGGACTGGAAAAGATGGTCATATGCGGCAGCAGCTTCCTGATAGTGTTGGGGGCCTTGGGCGTGAAGCTTAAGGGCGGTTTGAAAGCGCTTGAGCGCCTCGTCTATATGGAGTTCACGGGAGGTGTCAATCTCCTCGTCAAAGTTCTCTTCGGGTTCGAGATTGATGGCCGCAAAGGCAGGCTATATTCGCCGTTAGTCACAACTTATCTCCCACGGCTTGTGCTGGGCTGGCTTACCATCTTGTCAAACTGGGTGTTGGCTAGTGCAGCCTTGTAACTCTTAAATTTGTGACAGAATACGACAGATTAGGCCGTCGCATGATGACATCAGTCGGAGCCTTCTACGCACTTTGAAGATATTGCGGTCTCATCTCGCAATATGTAACTTGTTGTGCGAGGATACAAGAACAGAGGCACAGCAGGTTTTGTCAGAAAAGATGTAGTTGACAACAAGGCACAATGGTATTTCCTTCTTTACCTTGAGCCATTGAGCAACGCGCGCTGGTAGCAATGGAGTCGTCAAACACGCGACAGAGCTTGATCGATCCAGGTTAATGAAGTACTTAGGGAGGTACCCTGCCATTGTCCTACCGAATGTACATATATGTACAATAATGGAGGACGTTCGCACTGCCGGCTAGCAAATACCGTACTTTGAACAATGACAGTACAACCGTTCACCATACTTGGGGGGTACTTGCATCGGTACCTAGAGTACGTGCATACGTAGCGTATCTACAGTAATGATGCTGTAAATATAAGTGGGGACACCACTGCGTGCCATGAAATGAAATGGCCCGTGCAGCTTGAGCTAGCGGCTCCTACCCTGGACAGAACCCGGACAGAACCATGTTATCGGCGTCTCGTCTCGTACCTGTGGTGTACCACCCGTCCGTCCGTCATCTTTAATAACGAACCACCAACAGTCGTAGTTCTTCGCATCACTAATACTCTTCCACCCGTGCGCTTCGGACACAGCATCGCTCATCCCCAACTAAAATACTATTCCCAACGCCATATCCGGCTACGTCCTTCCAGATTCACAGAGCCCGGCCGAAGACAGTTGCACTAGACTTATTTCAGGAGCTAGCAAGGAGAGCTGCCTGCACTCCTGGTCCTCCAAACCGGCGCCGTGACTACAATGCCTGCGCCAGCAGTTCCCGAGTAAGTTGGCTCACTATGTTCTCAATGCGCCTTATAGCTGGGCTAAGCACTTGCGTAGGATCTCCGAAGAGGTCATACACGAGTCAATTGATGCTCGTACCGAGACACTCGTGTCTCTTCGCGAACTCGGACCCCCAGACCTCGTCCACCTGCTCAAGCAGAACTTGAGAAACACCGGTAAACAGGTATGCCCGGTATCCCCCCCCCGGTCTAGGAGCTCACTCCCTCTCTAATCTGCGCTCTGCGCTCCAATGTAGACAGGTGTTTACCACCATGTTACCGGCGTCGATGCATCCTCCTCAGCCAGTCTCGCTGCCTATATCAACACTCTAACCTATAAGGAGCACGGCCAAGCGCCCACTCATAAGATTGTTGAGGGAATATACTGCTGCTATAATGCCTTCTCCCGCCTCGATATGCGCGTTCACGTCACCATTCCCGGCACCGTCGAGGCCTTCTGTGTTGATGAGAGAGGCGACAAGCGCAAAGCCACAGACGAGCTTTGGCTCGAGACATATCTCTGTAGCGTACTGCGCGCCTATTCATACGCTGATGACGGCAGTGGAGATACCATACGCAAGATCATGGGTGTGCGACGCTTCAATCCCGTCACTAATACTGAGACTGAGCACCGCTTCCTAAGTGCCGCCGAGACTCTTTTTTTCCGAGGTTTGTGTTAGAGTCCCAGCTAGGTAGATGGACTACTAACGTTTGGCACCATAGGTTGGCAATTGGGCTCCGATTCTGTTGTTCAGGTGCCTAACAATGTGTCAAATCACCTAACATCTGGTCTCTTAAAGTATTTCCACACAACTGGGCGCTTTACTTCTGCCATCAATCTTTTCGAGAAGCTTCGAACACAGAACGTCGAAGTATCTTCATTACTCGCCAAAGTTCTTTTTATGGGAAATGAAGAGGTACAAGGTATACGAGTACTCTACCAGGCCCTGAAAGAATCCCCTATGGATTATGTCATGCTAGATTCCCAGGCCGAGTTCCTCATTAAGAAGGCAATGATAGCCGAGACGCCCGCACAGAAGGAGGAGATTTTGAAAATGGCACTAGGGTGCGCCGATCGTAGTACCATTGCTGCCCCTAGTGAATTTGGCACATGGGCTCGACTAGCTGAAGTCTACGTCGCTCTGGAAGATTGGGAGAACGCCTTGACGATACTTAATTCTTGTCCAATGTTCACATACCAGGATAAAGACGCGCCGATAATGCCGGAACCAAAGGAGGTGTACCTCCCAACACTGCCTGAGACTCGGCTTGACGAGATCGACAGCGAGCCAGAGTCTAGGTTTTCGGAACAGGTAGACCCAAGCTTGCTTAACCTCAGAGCGGCCAGTTATCGAGGTACCTTCAAGCTAGCATATAAAATTCTTACCGAAATGACCGCGAAGATCGGCTGGGACCAACTACTAAAGATTCGCAGCTCAGTTTTTGTTATGGAGGATGAGTACCGAACCGACCGACAGGACGACGCCTCACACGCTCCACCTTCAAACCGTAATCCTAGTACAGATGGGCTTCGTGGTTCACCAGAGCCCTCGACAAATGGCGACCATGAAGTGGTGGACGGGGACGACAAGAAAAGCGAGAGCGACCCCACCCCACAGAGTCTGGCTAATGGCGATGGCGATGAATCAGTGGAGAAACCAACACATACTATCGACCCTGGTGAGGTCAAGGCAGATGGTGATACAGTAAGATTGTAACTTGCTCCACGATGAGGCAGTCACTAATAACACTCCAGACGGCAACTACCGACGAACATCTTTCTCGTCTAAATAATAAGCGTCTATGCGAGAGGTGGCTAGACAGTCTTTTCATGGTTCTGTACGAGGATCTCCGTGTCTACACCATTTGGAGGACCCAGATGGCTCAGTATCGAGCGCAGTCCATGCAGTACAAAAAATCGGCCGAGGAGTGGGAGATCTTAGGCGCCTTAGCCGAACGCTTGCAACACCATGATGAGGCGGCTGAAGCATACAAGGCATGCCTTGCTGCACGATTTAGTCCGAAAGCACTGTCAGGCATTTTACGCACCTTCCTACGCGGCCTTCAGAGGCAGGAGACCACCAGAGACACAATAGCGGCCGTCATTCGGCTAGTGACTTGGCAATACCGATGGTACTCCGAGTTCTCACCCGAGCTACTTCACACAATACGGGTCCTTATTGAAGAACAAGGGGCCGTGAAAGTGCGATCGATCATTCAGTCGACGAGTTTGCCTCAGAATGTTCTCGACCTAACCCATCACTATGCCGCGCTGTGTGCGACTTTCCGAAGCAGTGGAACAGACGGCTAGATATTTGTATCCTAACAGCAACGATGTAAATCATTCGAAAATGGTGTCCCGTAATGCAGACTGGGTAGCGGCAGGTTATTGGCGTCGACCCCCTGGAGGTAAAAGATTCGCTGTTATGCATAGCTCAACAATTATACAAAGAAATGGAAAGGCTATTAGATACCCATTAAACTGAAGTCACTCGCCTTTGCAATTCGTCTCGGAAAACCGCAGCGTACCCAGCTATTTTCTCTGTCTTGATCATAACTCCCAGTCAGGAGATTAATTTGTATTGTGTAAGCTGAAAACGGTAAAACAAAGTCCATAGAGTAAGCAACACCCACCCATGGCACCTATGTGAAGCAGACATCGTGCTAATACCAGTTGAGAGCCCAGTTGCCAAAGGCTTCGCAACTATCCGTGCCTTATTCGGGCCTCAAAAAAAACCTGTTGAGCAACTTGCCTACATGTCTACCAGGCTACTCCGAAGAATACCCCCAGCACACACAACAACGTGTAAAGCTACCTTTTTTGTACACCGGGCTGATTAGCCTAGGAATTGGGAACTAGCTTATGAGAGATGAAAACATATCACCAAAGCAAAAATATCCAGCAACTGACCCATTAATTGCGGTAGATGAGTGTCTAGTTGGTCTCAATTGGTATGTCTATGCTGCACAGGGCTCGTAAACACCCATAGGCTAAGCGGTACATTACCGCACTTTGCCCACTCGAAAGCGATTGACAACGAAATTTTTAACGGAATCCAAAGGTAACTCATTACCGCTATGGAGTACGCGGACGGCTTTGAATCCCTAAATCAGGGTGGGACTGACTAAAACATAAAGAATGAAAAGGTTGGAAAGGGAGAGATGAGAATCCAACCCCTCCCCTATCTCCCTCTGTCTTTCAGCCCCTACTCGTCACATACTTCCCTACTTCGGACGTTGATATATGTATTCTACTTTTGAAGGTATAGTAACAGTGTCACCAAAGCAATCCATCTGCTCAGGGCTCGCGGCGCTCGCTAAGCGTGATTATCCATGATCACAGCCGAAGCATAAGCCTACTCAGCTGGCCATCGATGTGATAATAAGATTAATTGAGCTACTCGTGCGCTATCAGCAGCACAATAGCCTGCGTTGTAACTTCGGCAGGTTAGACGATCCTATATAAACGAGCATGGGTGTTGCTGCATACAACTTTACTTCGAAACCCCAGCTAAATAGACCTAGATAGTCTCCAATAACAAATTGCACCATGCTAGCCTACTTTCCCCATCCTCTACGCCCTACACTAGATGAAACAAGCGGAAATAACTAGCTACACAACACTGTTTTCTCTCTCTCTTTTTTTTTAAGATGTAGCGTTACTTCCATAGACACTTTATAATCCTCCCAGGACATCGTTGCCCTAGATCCCGATACTCTAACCAGGTTCCCAGCACGTCCCTCGAACTAAAGCGTGGGGGATGTCGTAACAAAACTGGCCGAAACTATTAGCCCTCATGTAATCAGCCCAGGTCTTGAATGAAAGATCGCGCCTAGAATTACTGAAGTTGGAAATAGGATTCGTTGAATGGCTATAACAGGGAAACTCCTTCGATCCGATTGGCCGAAGCTCTAATCCCCCTTGTAGCTTGACGATAATGACTTCCCCGTGATGATGTCATACTACCCTTTCACTGTGAACTTGATATCACGGCGACAATTACAGCTTCATATGGTTTATAGATGAAGCTGAAGCAGAGGTCAAGGCTGTATTAGCCTACGAACATATAATTACTCATTACAGAGAGAAAATAATCGACAGCTCACAGAATGAGCGATAGTTCACACATTGATGTCATGTTGGTGAGCTTCTCGGCGCCACACCATACACCTACTATAAGTATCTAGGTACTAGACCGTACATAGATAGCTAACCAGCAACAGGCTGGCGCCGCCGCCGCCTTCACAGTCGACATGATGATATATCCCTTGGACACCCTTAAAACTCGACAACAAAGCCAAGACTTTCTGAAGACTTTTGCCAATCCCTCAACCAAAACATCCCTACCATCACGGGAGCTTTTCAGAGGACTCTACCAGGGCATAGGTATCGTTGTCATTGCGACACTACCAGCAGCGGTACGCGCATTATTACTTCCAGCACTGTATTACACACTCCCCAGAGCCACAAGAACGAGTCGAATGTCCACTATAACGTGAATTTCTAAAATGAGAATGCTTATAGGGCACATTCTTTACCGTGTATGAGGCTTCAAAGTCGTTTCTGGGCCGCCACGCCTCTGGCCTCGGGCTCCCGCAACCGTTCGTGCATTCCGGGGCCTCGGCCATCGCGGAATGCGCTTCCTGTCTCAGTGTGTATTAAAAGATTCTGTACCTAGCCCCTCAGTCCCTTCGTCACATATGGCCTAGCAGGCTCTATGATGTTGAACCCCGAGGCCGAGACTAACGAGCTTCTGTGCACACAGTCCTAACGCCCGCGGAGGTAATTAAGCAAAACGCGCAGATACTACAACAGCGCATATCGGGCGACGGCGGTCACAGATTTCCGTCTAGGAAATCTACCTCGCTACAAGCACTACGCCAACTAGGCGGAACTAACGCTGGGCGGAGGCTGCTCTCAGGCTACACGGCATTGGTGGCGCGGAATTTACCGTTCACCGCCATCCAATTCCCCATCTTCGAGTTCGTGCGAGCACGGATGTGGGGACGGCGCCCAGCCGGGAGTGACGGTTCCGGACTCGGAACTCGCGACAGGCGGAACCTCTTTGAGACGGGTGTCGTGACAGGGACGAGTGCTGGGCTAGCTGGCAGCTTCGCGGCGCTGATTACCACTCCGATGGACGTTGTCAAGACTCGATTGATGCTCGGTGCGGGAAGCAGTGAGCAGGATACTCGACAGGGCGCTCACGAGCGGATGGGAAAGACTAAGCCAGAGCATGCTAAATATCGTGCACGGGGAGGTCTGGCGGTGACGCGGGAAGTCGTTGCCAAGAAAGGTGTCTCTGGGCTTTTCCGTGGTGCTATCCTTCGATCCGTATGGACAGCCGTTGGAAGCGGTCTGTATCTGGGCATGTATGAAGTCGCCAAGACGTGGCTCGCCAGAGGCAAAGAGGATGACAAAAATGATTCCTCATAGTGAAAATCACATAACGCCGTCCATCCGCCTCAAAATATAGAGCTCATCTTTGTGAAACTGCTCGACTCCAAAGACGTTGCATTCTGATAAGCGGTAGATCACTTGTAATAATTATCAGGCAGGCTGCCGGCTAACACGAAAGTAAATCGGAGCGGCAATTGTCACCTTGTGTTAGCTGAGCTTCCAAGATTAGTAGTTACAGGCGGATGGGAAACACGTTAACGGAAAGGAATTTGGTTATGTAAAATAGGGTACCTAGAGAACGTTATCTTCGGTGGCTGTTCAGTATCTGGTGAAGTTGCAAAGTATACTGAACTGGATGATGCAGAGCCCGCGGCGACTACCCAGAGGAAAAACTGTAGCCTAGGCAAGTGGCGTCTTCAGATTTAGATCACAGGGGACTCAAATCTCGTGTTGAGTTCAATCCTGGTCTCTCACTAGTAATTTCTTTGGAAGGGCTGCCCCAACAGGGAACGTGAAGGTTCTATCAATGAAGCCAATTCTCAGTATATTCGTAAATACAAATAACCCATTCTCTTTTGCTGTTCTACTCCTAAAACACTCAATAATTCCAGCCGCTCCCAGCACACGGTGCCGATTTGAGTTCGAGAAGATACAAGGCGCTATAAATCGATCCTAAAGACCTGTACCATTCCCCATATTACAATGGTACGATTTTAATAATAAGAACCCAGCACCCTGTTTCTTTAACTGCATACGGACCGGTCAGTAATACTGCAGCACCAAGCTGACTGAAATGGCCGCTACCTGCGGCCGGTTCGTAAAAACACGTACTGACCATAATTTAGACGCTATTGCAAGCGTATCGATCATCAATATTATCGTCACATAATACTCGAAGAGAATCGCCGGCATCCTTCGAATAACAATCGGGCCAAAAAAAAAGCTGAGGCCGGACCTCGGTGGTCCGTGATGCCGGATATTAGTTATTGGATGGAGACAAACATCCGGGCCAACTTTCACGTGTGGTCGCCGCACACGCGGAAAGACGGCCCGTCTGCCGAACTCTAGTATCGAAAGCATAAAGATAAGGTCTGTGGTCAAAACGGGTGCGTAATTCATCTGTCTGTCGCCATATTTGGGACCGTGTAAAGCACAACTACGAACCGTCGTCCAAGGGTCTCTGATCCACAGACCGCGCACACCTAAAGAGCCTAATAGCTGGCGTGTAGATCAGCCAAAACATCGTAATGAGGTTTTTTATTCGACTCTTTTTTTTTTTGCATGCAAGGCGAAGATCATCTGCGTGCGGCACGCATCACTGCGCGGTTATGCTAGATTGTTGGTATTTATGTCTATAGTAGACGGTAATAATATAGCCCACCACCACCTCTACTTATTTGATCAAGGTGGTACGGTATTTCTCTCGCCAACCGGGATGAAACCTCGCGAAGATCAAATGTGCAGCACCGCAGCGACCACCATGCCACTGTAAAAAACAGAAGATAGATATGTATGGTCCTGAGGATACGAATGCATATCCGAATGTCGTAATACCAAAAGGTAATACACCCCGCCTGGTACGTGAAGATGCTGTCAAACACTCATTCACAGGCTATATAGTATGATACCTCTTCATCTCCCAATGCCACTTGCTACGTCACGGAATTTAAGTGATTCTTATATATGTCGTGGGGGTCAACGTGACAACAATCACGCTAGAAGAATGACATCTTAATCCACATATGTGACCATTCATTCACTATGCGTGGTAGTCGGGCCTGATCGTCAGGGCCACAAGTCTTCCAATTCGTCACTGAATTATTGTCGATTATTAGGCAGTCTAGAAGCTCGACGGCAGGCGATAACAGTCGGATACAACCATGTCGTGTGGGTATCCAGTGGGGTGTAAGGTGAGCCGCTTAGCTGCACAAGGGAGTACTATGTATGTATGTGGTTCGCAATTAAGACGATATGGAGAAATAGTCGATGTCAAATTGCCACGGACGGCGGATAAACTGGTGAGCGAGGCCTCCCCGAAGGCCTCCCCGAAGGCCTCGAGATCTCGATAGAAGCGTAGTAGACATATTGTTTGTTAGTCGATCCCTTTTGGTGTGGCACGGGCAATCCGGATATTTTGAGCTCGAGGCCAACAACGACGGCCAACATGTTGGGTATCGTCGTCATCTATCTACCTAGGTACTTCTCATCTGGGTCCTGGCCCTGTTGGCCGGATCTTGCAGGGAGAGGATGTCAGATACTCTGCCATTTGTCTGTAGTGCACAGTTGTACCTACACAAAGCGTTTATTCTGGCCACCCCCTTCCCGCCTGTGTGTGTACAGTCCGTCGGCAGTATGCAGCTACTAGCAAACGCGAACCACGCCTGGGACATCAAGGGCTCGAAAGGTCTTATTTTTAAGCCCCAAGAAGACCCAAGGTTCCGATGCCAAGGTATGTGTCTGGTTCAATATTCGCTGCATGGAACCCTCCTGCAAGTGGATATACGGTACACTACTGGGTGTACCAAAACAAGCATGCCAAAACCCGGTAGGGTCTTGCCTCATTGGAGGACCGGCGAGCAATTGATGCTGGTCTACAGCAGTTCCATACTCGTTGTAGAGGGCTCAAGACGAAAGAGGCGTGATACCCTGTTACATGGCATGCACTGGCTGTTTTGACGTGCAAGCATCGAGATGGGATGTGAGGCGGTTGACACCTCAAAAGGGAGGAAGGGCCACTAATAGGTCGCTTATACAGCATATTGACAGAATGACAATAGCTCCATACATATGTACTGCACTGTACTGTACTATGCCATCTGCTTACCTATCGACCTCACCCTGCCTCGCGTACATCCGCTGATGCGGCACAGATAGGGGTGCAGAGCCGAGGATTTCGCCCTTGCCTCCCTCTTGCTCATCGAATGCTTCACACCAGAGAATCCGCATCTTTGTTGCGGGCTGGACGTCGACAAATCCAAGTTCACCGTGGATCGATAGGTCACGTACACATATACATCACGCAGAATTCTTCGTCATCGGGCACCGTAGTCTAAATTGCAATATGTGAAACCAAGAGACCAAGAAATTGGGTGGCAGCATGTCAATTCTTATGTTTTCAAAGATCATGAGGAGATACGTGTACACCACACTACACGAATTGGTTGACCTTGGTATGTATGTAAAGATATCGGAATCACTAACCGAATGGGGAAGTTAGCCGTGGAACTTATGATACCCAGGCCTATATCCAGGTCACGTGTCTGTATATCTAGTAGTGGCTGTGCGGGCGCTAACAAAAGGTCTAGAGGTACATAGCTAGTGGGCATAGTAATGAAGAGAGGAGTGATGATGATGAGTAGGAGTATCTAAAATGTCATCCCCTAGTGTAGTGTGTTGTGTGTATCTTGAAAATCACGTTGCACACTGCTGGGATATATGTCAAAAAAAAGGTATTATTACGGTATTACATGAGAAGTGAAGATAAGTTACACACTAACGCCACAGCAAAGAGCAATGTAATGAGTGTATAAGTAGAAATATGTATCGAGATATTTATGTAGGTACTAAATCGTTGATAGACCGACGCCTTTTTGCCCCAATGTTATCCCACCCCTTTCCTTGCCCTTTTTTCTCTCTAGTGTGATTTATTACTCCCTCAGTACTATCTACGTAGAGAGAGAGAGAGAGAGAGTAGTACACACTACCTCTTCTGCATTAGCAGCGCTTCTCCCATTATTCCTTGTCACTCGTTCAAGTTCAACGCAATCTTTGTAACGTCACGTTGCATCATGCCGGGTATGCTTCACGCTGCATGGGCGTATTTATCTGGCTATTGACCTATTGACCGGCTCATCAAGAGTACCTATACTACTAATACTAGTAGTCGTAGTCCTTAGACTTGGGACAACACTCACCATCGCGTCAGCCCAACAGCTGTCGCACCCTGGTCGCAAGACGAACAGTTCGTTGGTGTGAAGAAGATATTTGTCATTTCCCGAGCATCATAACATAATAGCGTAATAGGGCGGCAAAGGAAAGAAGACAGAATTCGGAAAGTCAGCACCACAACCGAGGCGTCTGCAGAGCCAAACCCACAATACTGTAGGGACCGCTAAATCGCTCTCTTTCTCGTACAAGGTGTAGGTATAGTGTTTTCTTATTCGCCCATGTCTATTTGTATGTCTTCCACTCAAGTTGCCTATTCTCATTTTGACCGTTCTTCTCTTCGCATGAGTCTTTAAGCGACCGGCCACTCCCGTCTCATCGTCCTACCATGCCAGCTTGCCGCGCCTAAATCACGATCTCGTCAAGACAAGCCCCAGATTCCTACTCACATATTGCGGACACATGTGTCTATCGTTCGTGAACCCATCAGGAACCGTTTGCACTAGACCCTTGTCTCAGGTGGCTCGGAGGATACAGCCAAAGTGGCCCTTGATCGGTCATACTTGGCGATCCAACACACGAATGGATGCATGTGCGTATGTACCGCAACTAACCCAAGGCAGTGTACAGTGCAGTATACGGCATGGTACTGTACTATAGTGTAGGTATTCCCTATCCACCAGAGTCGAAGGCAGCCCTATTACTGTCTGGACCCTACACTAGAGACCCTACACTAGAGACGAGAGGCACATGGTACATAATCCTCATCACCATCATCATACTCATCATCATCATCATCACCATCATCATGAGCGTCATCGTTGGACATCGTCCATTCAATGTACCTATGTAAGTAAGTATCAATCAACCAGAGCGTACTGTACCGCTACGCCATGCCGCATAGTGTGTACCTAGACATCGAGATAGGCAACCCGTACACTGTACCGAGCAGGCATTGGTTTGTACAGTAGTGTATAGTTACAGCATATATCCCTGGTCAATTTGACCGGCACGTTCCACCCCTTCCACCCCTTCCACCCTTCCCAGCTTATTCTTCCACTACTAGTACAACGTCCAGTGGCTGCAAGGCCGGGAAGCGAAGGGAGGATAGGAAAGGAACGAGAATGAGGCCGAAGAGGCAGGATAATAAACAATGCCCACAGGATACATGAGAGACTGCTGCTTATCCTATTGACAGATACGTACTACCTTTGTATTTATCTATGCATGGGAGACAAGCTGGTACCACCATCCTCGCTGCACGAACGAACCATCCAAGCAGCCGCAAAGCTCCATTTCCTTGAATTCCGTTGCAGCATGCATTTATTTATTAGTGTCCGGCTGGGCGCTAGGACCAAAAGAGTAGCCAAGTGGCTAGAGGAGTCGATGCAAGAGAAAAAAAAACACGCCCATTGCACCGACAGGTTGAGCTAACAGGAATCTCGGCCCAGGGTCGCGTCGAAACACCTCAAACATCGGACCACCACCACCACCGTTTTCTGACCTCTCTGCTGTTGCGGCGTTGTGTTTCCCCCTTGGGATCCCATCCCCTGGCTCCTCTCGCGCGCGCACGCACGCACGCACGCACGTCTCGCTTGTCGCATAGCTAGCCACCGGTCTAGGTACCGCACCGCTTGTCCCGGGGTTCTAGGGCCTGTCCGGTCCAGTCCCTGGTCCGCTGCGGGCTTCGTTACCTTTTCGCAGCAGCTACTGCTACCTCGATTGTACTTGCCCCTGCTCAGATCGAGCCCCCGTAGCAGCTCCAATTTAAAATCAAATCAAAATGGCAGAGGCACAGGAACAGCCACAGGTTCAACCTCAGCCTGAACCGGCCTCTGCCGTTGCTGAAGAACCAGCCCATGCCCTCCCACCAGTACCGTCCGAGTCCTGGCCAGAGCTTTCGTCACAGTATTCGTCACAAGCTGCCCCAGGACAGGAAAATTCGAGAGAGGCACAGACCTGGGCTCCCACGCTGCCTGAGGCAGATACCAATGCCTCCCAACAGCAGGAGCGCATTCGTCAGTCCCCGAATCCTCAACCGCCCGATGCAGCTCGAGGGCCAGAAATAGCTACAACACAAGAGCTGGAGAAGGAGCCATCGCAAGAGAAGGGACCGGAGGATCAGGGTTACCAACTACAACAACAGGATCACGTTTCGGATGGTCCACTCTCGACGTCGACATCAACACCGCCTACCTCTTCATCTGCCCTCGTGACGGAGAAGACCACTGTCGCTACTGACCAATCTAAAACCTCTACAACATCAACACCTCCGGCAACGTCCGCGGACCCAAGTGCTATCCCCCAGGACACGCAAAAAGTGCAGGACGACGAGCAAGAGAAGGACGGCGCCAACACGCCCTCACCCGAAACCATGTCGCATAACCCATCCCATATACCTGGGACTCCTCGACAACCTCTCCCTTATTCGACTCAATCTGCGTACACAACGGGTGGTATGAGTAATGCGCATTATGGTTATGCAAATACAGTCCCTCAGGCACACGATCCCTATAGAGCGAGCCCGCATGCGACGACAAATAATGCGATGCCACTGCCAAGTATGCGTACCTTCGACCCGATGCAGCAGCAGTCCCAGCAACAGCACATGGCTATGGCCATGCCTGTGTCACCAGTACCCCAAGTCCCAGGGCAACAGGCCATGTACTATGGACAACAAGTCCCTATTAGTAGTATGGGAGGCAATCCGTACGCTAGCCTATCTCCAGATGCCATGGGTCCAAGATACGCTCTACCTCCGGGTGGGCCGGGTGCGGTACTGACAGCTGGCCGCCATAAGAAGGTAAGAAATTGCCCTCATCCCGTGTATGGTGCTCTATGACGCGGGTAGCCTGACCAGTGTTGATTTCGCCTGGGTATAGGAGATAAAGCGTCGAACCAAAACCGGTTGTCTAACATGTCGCAAGCGGCGTATCAAGGTATGTGTTGTTCATTTTCTATACTGTCTCATTCATATACACGGAGCGAAAGGAGTACAGCCGACCATGAACATGACCTAGAAGAGAGGAAGAGAAAGGTGAAAAGTTTAGGTTGGACAAGTGCAGTCTGAGCAAAGTATGTTGATTTGTTGTTGTGTCCGGAGTGTGAAGTGGCCGCTACTCGCACTCACTTTCGCCTGGGGTTTCGCTTGAGAATAGGCTACTTGCGCTACTGAGAAGCGAGCGAGCCAAATCTAGCGAACCCAGATCTAGCAAAACATGCGCCAACCCGTGGTCAGACAAAAAAAGCCCAGAAAAAAAAACAAAAAAAAAACAGCTCTAGCCCCAAAATTGCACTCAACCTTTCTCCCTAGCCATGTTAAATGTTAATTGTCTAACCTAGCCCCATTTGGTGTTTCGTCATCCCTCTTACAGCTGTACCTCCTAGCACCTCCCCTCACCTTCTCCACATCCATTTGAAGCTATCGACGACATCGTCTTCCTTGTCTTGGTGCCCTAGTGATACATGGCATTCGAACACGCTCATATATCATCAATTATACCTAGTGCCCTAACACTTGCGGTGCGTTTAGTGCGACGAATTGCATCCAACTTGCAAGAATTGCCAAAAGTCCAAGCGCGAATGCCTTGGTTACGACCCCATCTTTAAAAATCAGCAACAGAACCAGCAACAACAGCAGCAGCAGCAACAATCACCTCAACAATCACATCAAACTCAGCCAGCTCAACAACAACAACATCACGCGACGAGCAACGTCCACTCAGCGCAGAATTCGGCGACCCCAACTTCCGCTTCCTCTGCGTCTTCCATCCCTCACAGCGCACCCTCTATATCTGCCTCTGCCTCTGCCTCTGCCCCACTGACACCTAGTACTACCGCCTCTTACGCAGCCATACCATCAGGAATTCCCAGTGCTGCCGCTCCGACCGCATCTACATACAGCCCAGGCCTGGCTTCTATAGGAAATTCGGTCTCGAATATCAAGAGCGAAGGCCATTCCTACCACACGCTAGACCATATTCCGGATAGTGGCCACTCAACCTCCAGTATGTCGACCTCCCATTTCCCAGCGACAGTCATTCCCCATATTGTTGATTACAGAGTCAAAGGGCAACCGCACCTTAGGGGAGGTGGTCCTTCTTTTGTTCCCTTGCATCCAACTTCCTCGCATACATCGCAGTCGCCCTATATGGAACGAACTCCGGCTTACTCTGGTATCCCAGTACGCAAAATGAAGGTTCAAGAGCTTGTCGCCATTGGAAATGTCGCCCCTCCCTCTATCAATGCTCCCTTGACCCAAGAAAGGCTCCTCGAGGTCCAGGATCTATACGAACAGGTTTATGCCCCAGGACTAGAGAAATTCTTCGAGACAGACTGGTACCTTAAGCCCTATGGGTTAAACGCACTGGAGTCTAATCCGCGCGTCCAAGAAGTGCTAGCGGCTTTTTTGCAGTCATTATCTAATACCACGACTAATGATGTTGCCGGGATGGCGTACTCTGCTAATCTTGAGTTTCGAGTGGTTTGGGAGTTAGCGACCTTGGTATATGCAAATGAGTACAAGGTCAATATGAGCAATGGCCTTCCAGCTACCGATGATGGCAATGAGGCGCGAAATCGAGTAGCTGTCTTCGAGACTCTATTATCAGGGGAGTTCCTTGACCATAATCCACTTCGACCTCCTATTGAGAACCCAGACAATTCCATTTACCATAGAAATCGAGAACTCAGGTTCTGGCATAACCTAGCCGAGTTTTTAATCATCAAGGATCAGCCTAACATGGATGCTACGCCTCGCAGAGATGTCATACTCGCGCAGCTCCGCGACCTGCTTGATGGGAGGGAGAATCGCGATGTTGTATATTCGCTGACGGTCATTCGAGCCTTCACGCATAAGTTTCCTCCGGATTTCGAGAGTACGCTCCCTCCACATCTAGATGAGAGCGATCCGAAGAGCAAGCTAGCCGTAGCGCGGAAGTTTATCCAAGACGAGGCACGCGTCACCGGGGGCACAACCAACGTCGTTCGGCGTTTCGCTGAACTGGGTGTCAGAGCTTTCATCGCTCCTGCATGCAATATTACTCGATAATATGAGAAACACTGCTTACAGTCAGCCGCAACCAACCTTGTAGTAATATTTCCCTAGCCAGCTGTTTCCTGTAACCTAGCTATGCTACGGCAGTGGTTGAGTTCTCTGCTAGATTTCACATCACTTCTCCTACGGTTTCACTGTTGAGCGTGGCGGTTATCTGATGTTCGCCTAGACTGGGCATTATAGACACTGGTCAAAAGGGATTGGGAAACCTTGAATCTGAAGAGGTTATGATGGTAGGGGATCTCGGACAATCTGGGTTTATGCGTCGGCGTTATGGTCGGTATTAAAAGGGAGCCAGGTTTTTTGTTTTTGGCCATGTTCAGATACGATGTACGATTAGCATTGGAGATTGTTACGATCCGCCCTAAGTATTAGAGGCGATGTGGTTATGTGTTCAGGACCAGCATTTTAACACATTATTACAAATATTCAAGAGCAGCTAGGCAGTGGGACGGTAGCACTGTGCGATCGAGTTGCATGAATTATAGGCAACTCGGCTCTAGAAAGCAGCGCAGTGCGGTTTCAAGAAACTGTCGTGTCAATCACGAATCGAAAGTAATATCATGGTCCTTGTTATGCTCAGTGAAGATCCGATCCATCCAGGGAACATTGAAAGAGGTTTCTTTGGATAATAGAGGCGGATATATGATACTCCAGGAGTATTTGGTCCCTTGACTCAATTTCAACTCTTCTAGCAAGCCTGCCCGATGAAGATGGAGAGAAAAGTGTAGTGTACAGGTGTGGTAATGTACTATTAGTATAACATGCCACTCGCTTGCATTTCAAACGAAATTCCCGGGGTCAAGGAAGCCACAGAGAAAAGGGGACTAGGAAGCGGTTGATGTAACCAGAGTCGTGACTCGGATCTTTCCAAGCACTTTGTCATTCCAAAAAAAAAACCGATAGCGGGGCGAACCATTGATTCTGGACCACCAGCTATACTACAAATAAAAACTTGCTCATACCATCTTACTACTATTTATTATTCATGGGAAGGAAAGGAGTACGAGCCCATCTCTATTGGTAGGGGCACATAAGTACGCCTTTTTCGTTCTTTCTTAGTTTCAAGGGCTGGTTTCGGGGTGGGTAGGTATTCGATGAAAGCAGTGCCGTAACTGGTGCGTTTTTTATCTGCAATTCTGTATGATTGTGAGATTTGCTAATGCTCCTCTACCATGCCCTTATGTACGAGGCTTCAATTTACCGAATCCGTGTCCGTTGTATCCTCTCATTTTCCTTATGCCAAGGGCTAGGCGATGTACAATGTTGGCCAATCTAGACGGCTCTACATTACTGCTCTGCTTTACTTTCCCATACCACTATGCATTGTTTCCAAACATGTATTCTGTCCACCTTCCCATGATACTCGCTTTGCGCCACGAGTGTGTATGTTCTATGACCTTCTTTGTCTATTACTAATTACGGGGAAATCTTCCATGCTTCCACGGGCTATACTCTATACGGCACGGCTTGCTATAGAGCAGCCCTCCGAAGGCCATAATCATGACCTACCTTAGTCTACCTAAACGCTATATGTGGTGGAACGCAAAGGATATCCCAAAGAGGAAACTAATAAAGAAGGGGACAGGCCTAGCTGACAAGACCACAGTACGTATCCCCAACGACCAACCCACACATCTGTCTATCCGTTTTCTGCTCACCTTTTCGATCACTGCCATTTTTTGCCTCTTCCCGCATCATGAGACCAAATCAATTCCCAACGGTATAGCAGCCTAGTGGCTGGGACTTGGCGCATATGCACCGGGATGCAGACCGACCTTGATTTCCGGCTTCCGGCACAAAATGCGGGAAAGAAAGGGAAAAGAAAAAAGAAGACAAATGAATAAAAAATAAACAGAGATGCCATGAGAGCTAAAGTAACGGGGAGGAGAAAGGAGAATATCGAGACCAGTCTCACACTGTCTTCTTAGTTTCACGTATCGGAGTGCGAGGTGTCTCAGCTATCGAATCTCTCTGCGCTATTCTGTCGCTGGGCCCCGATTATTCTCGGTTCTGCATTACCTATCTAGACCTGGGGAGAAGCTGAAAAAAAGATAAAAGGTACCTACAGGACAGCTGCGGCATGTCTGACGAATGGCTGGTTTTCGTTTTGTTTTTCTTTTCGTTTTCTGACCCCCCTGAAAGAGTTGGGCCGGTCTGACAGGTTTTATTCGTCTTATTACTCCCTGTATCGGCTTTACGTCAAGCTAGCAATTTTTTAATTCTTATTTTTATTTTGATTGATTTATTTATTTGTTAATATTACTTTTGAAAGAAAACGGGAAAACGCCATCACCCACCCCTGACCCCCCCCCCCCCCCCAGCGACCTCTTTGCTTTTGTGCATGTCAAAGATTTTCTGCATGCATGTTCGTCACGCATCCAGCTACTGCCTACTCCTAGCCGCGCCTACTGCTGATAAGAAGCGCAATCAAACGTCCCAGAATGTGGAGGTTGTCCTTCTGCTGCAGTGTCGCCGCAGGGAACACGACATAAAGACATCAGGCGGCCCACGTACATGACTTGACTGGGGAAACCGAACCGGGTCGTTATCTGAGACAGATGGAATGTGGTATACTTAGGGTATCGATACTTACCGGAGAGCTGTTGGGCCTAGATGCTGTCGTGTACCCATCACCCATCAGGGTCGATTTAGGCATCATGTGAGGCGATGTAGTGGATAAGGGTGAATACATAGCTTCTGAGAAGGCTTTCAATTAAAAGATTGCTTACGTGTTCCTCATCCGTCCTACGGAAGGAATGATTGTCTGAGATCAATCATAGTTGCTTTTGTCCTGGTTCTCGCCTAGGAACGCCTCCTTGGCCGTAGGAGGGCGTTTGTGGTGTGGCGATGACAGAGCGTGTATCAAAGTTATTATCAGTCAATGCAGACTGTTAAAAAGCTGGTTTCTCGCCACCTAATTATCTGCCTGCATGCCTAGATAGTTTCTATTCGATGTCTGTCCTAAACCTATGAGATTTGTTTTCGTCTGGACCGCGACCATATATAAATGGTACTAATAATTTATTTGAAGCGTGTGGTGGCTTGCCTAAGTAGTTACAGCCTTCAATGCTGTCGATGACTTTAATGTTTAAACTCGGATAGAATGGTCCTAGAAACCTGTGCTACGAGAATGGAAATACTGCTGACAGTGCGGTGGTGTTGTAGGCAAAGCTCGACAGTCATCAATTCATTGATAAACCATGTTTACAAGGGGGGTGCTACAACGTCTATACACATATATACTAGCCTAAATGGCTAGATCAGTACACTTATGACGGCTAGCTGTAGCCTGATGTATTTAAACTAATCATGATTGTATTTACTAGGTTATGACTTGTCCTATTGACAGGAATGGGCTTCGATGGCTGCTAGTTTATTAGTTAGTAACCATCGTGAGGCACAATATATCCCCCCTCTACCCAGAAGAGACTAACTACCGCAACGAGATATTTCTGAGGTATAGAACTATAAATATCTTTGGCTAGTTTGAACCCATTTATTTGTCTTCGAGCAAAAATTACAAATTATTGGCCTCGTGGAAAAGCACCTAGCAAGTTTAACAACCACTAGCTAGGAGGTGTGTTTACAGTTCATATCTACCTACAAACCTTTTTGTGGCACGTTCTTGAAAATACTAACTTGGGTGGGTAAGTAGTTTAATTTCTCCTGTAATCATGTTACTACACCGCGGGATTGATTTTTCTCTGTGCATATTCTGTGCCTGTAGGATCACATGTGATGTATTCCATTGTATTCCACCAGGAGGTTTGCCACAAAACAAAACGGAGCAGTAGTACAACAAGTTATGCGACCTGGGCACCCACAGATAGCTTAAACATCAATACTAACACCCTACAGGGTCATTCTGGAAAAGATAACCAATGTAACATATCTACAAACATATTCTGACCGGGCGTACCGGTGGAGGAAACAAGTTTATCAGAACAAAATCTAGAACTTCAGCCCCAGAAGGGTAACCCAATAGTGTGTCATTAGTACTGAGCTAGGCAGATGATACTAGTAAACAAATGGATGTTTCTGTATGGATTGTATCCTCAGTATGTACATAATAAAAATATGTACACAATAGACTCCCATCCTCACCATAAAAACACAAGTAGTACCTCTTTCACTATACCGTTTCCTGTAGAAAAAGGAAGGATTTTGTATATTGCTTGCAAATACTTTATAACTGTCTGATTATTCTAAACCAACACGTACCATAATACACATATGTGTCTTCATTTCTATAGTAATGCCCTGACAGCTTCTAAGAAGCTACTTAAGTCTTGTCACACATTTTAGCCTGGAACAAGGGTGCCATGTACATTAGCCAAAGGTATCAGCGGCATTGACTTGGACTCTTCGCGTAACAACAAGTGTTTATCACTCTCCTATATTTGGGTCGTGATAAGTATTCGCCAAACAAACCCACGCCACCCCCAGGGCTTCTATTGAACTCCGTTTAGCTATATCTATTTCTATTGTCCGTAGGAAAGTTGAAAGGCATTGTGTATGAATATCTCCGATAACATCAATTTTCATTACCGAAGACCAGAACTATAGGATAATACTGCTACTCTGCTAACAAAATCAATACTTTATTAGGTCATACACTACTGTTAGAACCTACACAGGCATATGGCATAATGAATAGTTGTTATTATGAAAGGGCTAATACTTACCGTGTCACCCTCTAGAACAAGGAGGGTGTTGTGTGCATAAGCCAAGGTTATCGGCTTAGTAATGGATTCTTTGCGTAACAACAAATATTCACCCTTCCCCCATTCCCCCAAATAAAAAGAAAAGAAAGGTCTTGGTTCTAACACTTACAAATACTTACTGAAATAGTCATATCTTCTATATGTGAGACATATACCCTACCTCAGAAGTCGTACTAAGAGTAGGTTCGATAGTATTATGACAGCTTCGCTAGGTACTTATCCTCGCTGATAGCCCAGAACCGTTAAACTCGATATAACCCACTGGAAATAACGTACATGTCGAGTTATGTCTCGGCCAAAGACACCTATATTAGTGAGCGCAACCGATGCTTGGGCAGACATAAACGCTATCTCTGTATTTAACAGGACGATATAAGAGGTAGCGGTAGTTTATTGGATCACTTGTTGCACCTATTCACTCTTCTACTATTTATGGGCCCAGATGTAAGCGAGACCACCTCGTGGTTCCGAAATGCTGAAAACAGAGCACTTTAATCAACGAATCTTGTGTTGGATATTGCTAAAACATTCATACACGTTAGCATCTCATTGTAGCCACAACCCTTGAATATTTAGTATTCTTAAGAGACTTCTCGGGACTTAAATCGGTCGATAATTAGAGAAACCCCTGATTTGGTGAAGTAAGTACAATTCCGGGTCCTGTAATATCCACAATATGTGAGCAGGGGTGCTATAGAGTGAAGATCGAGAGAGATATAGCTATTTTCATGACCCAAGTATAGGCGGGTGATAAACTTCGTCATTACGCGAGGAGTCTATCCCAAAGCTACTAATACCCTTGGCTCATGTATACGACACCTTCTTTATTCCAGACTAGAAGGTGTGACAGCTATATACTCTCGACAGCCCACTGACTGGCCCCTTTCTATGATATACGGATTCATCCACATCAATGTAGTATATGTCGTCTCATTAGGAGGGAAAAACCAAAGTGATTGCGGCAAATGATCAAATGTGTTAGGACTGCTAGCATGGGGTGGAATATGACATTCATTGATACACGAGGCTTCTAGAACATCCCCGTAGCTATGCGAGTGCTACATACAATGAATCTCTTTGTCTCTAAAGATCGCGCTAGTCGGATCTTGACAAAATGAGATAAGTTGAGATGTTAATTTTAGGAGAATCTGGACCTTGCAACAGGAATCGAGTCACGATGGAGATCTAACGTGGAAATGAGACGTCATCTAGTGACTCACGAATAATAAGAAACTTTGATGCTCAATTCGTAAGATTTCCAGCCTCTAGAGTAAAAAGCATACGTGTGAAACAAATTACTTGACGAGACGTCTTATTCTATCGCAGGTTAGGGCTTCCGTAAGAATCTCAATTTGACAATGTCGAGGAGAATCAATAAGGACTACGATGCAAATGATTTAAGATAATTCACTACGCCAGTAGCAATACTAATTATGTCCGAGTTCTCATCAAAGCCAAATGGCTTCTTCAGTTCTATTGAGATCCGGTTGAAGGACCTATACAGCTAGCTCTCCGTAGCTGTTGGTATCTGGTGACACATATGCTTGGTGTCTACAGAAAATATCAAACGCTGAGGGGAATCATGCATTATAATAGCCAACGCCTTTTGTTGAAAAGTATGACCGGCCGGCCCCATGTAACCTTTTAACCCCCAATCCCAATATATGATACCCATACCAGTTGATGCCTCATACTCATGCTTGTTGAAACGGAAAACACCCCGTACACCCGGGAAAGGTCAGGCGTGACGAATAATTATGTACATTTAATTTAGTATCGGTAGCTGGTAAGGTATTAGTATTGTACGAGAATTAGGAGGCATATGTAGATGTAGGTGGACATACTGATCGGCCTTGAAGGGACCCTCGATGGGTAGGCTGAGATACTCAGCCTGGACGTCGGTGAGCTTGGTGAGCTCAGCGTTGACGTGAGCCAGGTGCAGAGCAGCCACTTCTTCGTCAAGGATCTTGGGGAGGACGTAGACGCCGATAGGAAGCTTCTCCGTCTTGGCAAAGGCAACATATTTCTTGCCGAAAGCAGCATCTTCAGCCTTGTATAACATGATTTGAGCAAGGACCTGGTTGCTGAAAGAGCAAGACATGACGAAAGAAGAGTGGCCAGTGGCACAGCCGAGGTTGACAAGACGGCCCTCAGCTAAAAGAATGATGTGACGGCCGTTGGCCATGAGGAAGCGGTCGACCTGGGGCTTGATGTTCTGGACGCTCTTGGCGTTCGCCTTCAACCAGGCAACATCAATCTCAATGTCGAAATGGCCAATGTCTATACCAAATTAGCTTGTTACAATTAAATACTAACATGAATTGTTAGCTACTTACTGCAGACAATAGCGTCGTTGGGCATGGCCTCGAAGTGGCGCGCAACGAGGATGTCACGGCAACCGGTCGTGGTAACAAATATCTGAGCTTGGGAAGCGGCCTTGTCCATGGTGGTGACCTGGAAGCCAGCCATAGCGGCTTGGAGGGCATTGATGGGGTCAACTTCTGTGATGAGGACGCGGGCACCCATACCCTGGAGAGCCAGGGCGCAACCCTTGCCGACATCACCGAAACCGGCAACGACGGCGATCTTACCAGCGATCATGACATCGGTGGCACGCTTGATACCGTCAATCAGAGACTCACGGCAACCGTAGAGGTTGTCAAATTTGCTCTTGGTAACACTGTCGTTGACGTTGATGGCGGGGACGAGAAGCTTCTTCTCCTTCAACATGCGGTAGAGGTGGTGGACACCGGTGGTAGTCTCCTCGGAGACACCGTAGCAGTCCTTGAGCTGCTCGGGGTATTTGTTGTGGACGAGGGCAGTCAAATCGCCACCGTCGTCGAGAATGAGGTTGAGCTTCTTGCCATCCTTGAAGGCAACCAGCTGCTGTTCGAGACACCAGTTGTACTCCTCCTCGGTCTCACCTTTCCAGGCAAACACGGGGACACCGGCGGCAGCAATGGCAGCAGCAGCGTGGTCTTGTGTAGAGAAGATGTTGCAAGAGGTCCAGGTGACCTCGGCACCGAGAGCGGTCAGAGTCTCGATCAAGACAGCGGTTTGGATGGTCATGTGTAGGCAACCGGCGATGCGGGCACCGGCAAGAGGTTGGTCAGCAGCATACTTCTTGCGGATGGACATCAGACCAGGCATTTCGTTCTCGGCCAACTCAATCTCCTTACGGCCAAAGGCGGCGAGGGACAGGTCAGCGACCTTGAACTTGGAAGCAGGGGCGGCCATTTCTGTGTCAATTACAGTTAGCTCAAAACGACCATGATGAATTGAGCCTATTTTCAGTGGTATTGAAACTTACTGTAGTGGAAAAAGTGATGGCTGTGATGAAGGAGGGGTATGGACGGAGCTGGAGAGGAGTACCCAAATTAGCAACCAGATTCTTGAGGATGGATGGATTATTGAATTGTAAAAAACCAACAATTGGCACTTACTGAAAGAAAAATATAGAAATGGGGAAAAGAAGAGGAAGAAGAGTATTGGAGAGACGCGAGATAGAAGGGATTTAGTAGAAAAAGAAGAAGAGAGGAGAGTCGGAAGTAGTAAGCATTGAGGGGCAGGATAAGACCGATAAAGTCGGTCGTGTCGACCTCGAAGGATTTCCACTTTCCACGTCCCACGTCCCACGTCCCACGGTGCAGGAAAATTTGGGACTGGATCTACCCCTCCACGCTGTGGACAGCAGAGTACCATATGCCTACTCGGGTACCTAAATGGTACCTAGATCATATCTACATAATGCCTAAATTCTGTGCGCTACGAGGTACCCCTATGCCTAGACGAGCCCCCTCGTCGAGCCCTGCGTCTGACTCCAGAACCTCTTATTGCCCGCCGGGTTCCTACGGTGGCTGGTTGGGCGTGCCGGGCTGATTGGACAGCTGTGGCCACTAGCTCTCGTATCGGCCTAGTAGCTCAGATAGTAGGCTTAGCGGGGTGGAATATCCCCTGCGCGAAACAATGTCCCTCACTTGAAGCTTTCGGCAAATGTGACTGACCAGCTTACCTACACTCTACACAACACAACTCGGCCTAACTACGTAACTTAATGATCATTATCTTCATCACTCATTGCTTACCAGTGTACAGTCATCGGGATTGAATGCCGTTCTCCTTCTTACTCCTACTCCTTATCATCTACCCCATCGGAACTCAGATTACACTCAACGGTAGCCTGGTGGGTTTTTGCGTCGACTCGATCCCAGTCCTTTGTCTACCTAGGTAGGTAGAAAACTTGTCAATTGGGTAGTAAGTTGTCCAAGTTGCTGTGGCGTATCTCAAATTAGGCTTAGCTCGCTTGCCGCTTTTGCCTAGGCTCGGCTCACCCTGTCGTCAGTCGCACAACATGTAGGTTAGGTTTTCCCATCCTGCTCTGTACTTAATAGGTAGGTCTGTTACCTAAGCCATGCCGCTTTTATCCTGAGCTATGCCGTTTTTTGACCTGAGCAGTACCTGAGCATTACATCAGCACTAGGTACTAGGTACCTACTCACAGTATAATATTTATGCACAATAATATACTCGGTACCTCCTTAATGAAAACGAATTATCTCAATACTAGGTAATCTTTATGCATAAATGCTACCCATTAGCGGCAAGCGAGCTAAGCCTAATTTGAGATACGCCACAGCAACTTGGACAACTTACTACCTCGTTTGGAGGTAAACCAGAGCTAACGCAGATTACCCAATCAAGAAATGATCATCGGTTTATTATAAACCGGAGGTCATTCGGGAACCAACTGAAGCCTGCCTGAATTGAATCATTTGACGTCTGAAATAACTGCCTAACAAGTCAAGAGTCGATTCTTTATTTATGTTTGAAGAACTTCATCCAATGCATATTCAGATATAGTAGCATAATACGGGTACCTCTAACTGTACGGACGTTTCGAGTATGTGTATACAGTATAGCCAGTTAGTTCTGGGTTGAGCCGATCACCGGCGTGTAAGCCGGCCCGTACGGACCCTCCTGGATTCCAAGTTGGTTGCATCCGTACAAATGAATGGAGGGCAAACCTTGCCCCTAAAATATAGGTAGTGGTACTAGGTATCTATTCCAGAGCTACCAGGCACCTATGATTTACAATCTAGCGGTCGCCATTTCTATTTATTTATTTCATCAAGAACATCTGGTTATAGACTGGTGTGCGAAATCAGAAGTGAGAATAGACGGCCATATATTATCATCATTTTATACAATAATGGACGTGATTTTAGAGCCCCATGTTCGTGGCCAGGCTGCCTCCCGGCCATGTGGATGCTTCATTACCTATCTATCGGGGTTACGAACCTCTATCAAGGCCCTCTTCTTGACCCCTTTTCACAATTCAACTCTTTGCTACAGGTTATTCCCGGTACCTTCGCCGTAATAGTAGGACCTCGGCCTGCTTTTACATCCCGCCCCACAACTGTGTGGGACGTGTGTCTGCTCGTGCTTGGACCTGGCTCCGTAAGACGCTAACGCCATGAAGATGTTGTGCCAAGTAAAGGGATACTGTTCTATAGAACCCAAAAGAGCGCCCAATCGCCAAACGCCGTGCCAGATGCATGCCTACCGAAACATCATCCCGCCTTTTTAATTAATGTCCTCATTCCGGTAGAAGGTTCCCCCTGACAGCGAACATCTTAGCACTAACACACGCCGTAAATCCATCTACCTGTTTGCTGTACTGCTCTACTTGTTTGGCATTCAGCATACCCTCGAGACGACTAGGTTCCTGTGGTAATTTGAAAATGCGTTGCCATTCGTCCTCAGGAAGAGGTTGCTGTTTGGCAGCTGCCCGAGCCGCGTTCTCCGCTTTGCGCTTTGTTTGCCATGCTGTAATCTTGGTCTGCTCCCGTGCTAGTTGTCTCTGGTAGTACTGATAGTTGTTGAGTTCGGTGTAGTGAGCCTCTATGCTGTCGAGGAGTAAATCACATGTCTTCTCCAAGAAGGGATCTATCGAAAGCTCGAGGGTATCGGCTGAAGGATGGAGAGGCATCTGCATAGGGTTGTTTTGGAGATCGGCGAGCGATGTGGGCATGGTCACATCGCCAGCTGTCGGCTTCGCTGGTATTTGATGGAGGAAGGAGGTAAGGAGATGTGAGTTATGCAAGTTGACAGGGAGTTCGGCGAAGATGTCCCTGAAGGAGAGTTTTGATTTTTGCAGGCTATCGTAAGTTAGCAAAATACCTTTCTAAATATTGATGGTTGAATCGAACCTCTCGGTCGTGAATTTACCCTCCTTGTATGCGGCCATGAAGTTAGGGGTTAACTTGAAGGCGCGCAAACTTAGAGCACCCTGTGAGCTACGGCTCACATCGTGAACTAGGGCTACTGTTTTGTCGTTTTCACGTTGGTAGTGATATTGGTTTTCGATGAAGCCGAGGTTGACAAAGTTGCCCATTGTGGCGCTTGTGTACCAGCCGACATTGTTGGCATCGACGTTAACCTCCTTGAGGTGTCGGATCATCTCGTTCTGGTAGGCAATGTTTGCCTTTGCTCGAGGTGCGGCGGCGGCTAGCGCAGAGGCGTCGTTTTGGTGGCTGCTTTCGACGTTGACAACATCGGCGGTAGGAAAAGGGAACGAATTCGTGACGTCTAGGACCCCGTCCTGGTCCATGCCAACGATGGACCCGGTAGCTGTGGTCGGGAAACTGGCGGAGCAGTGCTTGACAATCTTCATGACAACCTAAATATAAGATCACCCGTCAGTAGCGGCTACATCAACCAGAGTTCCGCGCTCCAGGTGGAGGAGGGGCGCGATGAGGGGTATGTGTGAAGGATTGACGAACCAGAGCTTCCACCTGGACCGTCTTCAACGGCACATCTTTAACAAAGTCGGCCATGATTCCAGCGGTAGAGGATTCCTCGAGGAGTAGAGTGTTTTGTCTGTCTTGAGCCGCGGTGTGGCTTGTACTCTGTCGATGACGAACGATCGCAAAGCACGCGGTCGCTAGAGCCTTAGATTTTGTGGTTTCGGCGGGATGCAAATTGTGCGTGTGGTGTGGTGTGTATGGTGGGTGGATCGGGGGGAGGCGGAGAGGAGCGGCAGAAATTATACATAGTACAATAGGTAAAGTATCACCGAGTGTAGAGGTACCTAGTGTAGGTACCTAGTCCAGGTACAAGTCTGCACCGGGCAATCAGAAGTGGAGGAGGGAGTGGGAATGATTACGTATTGGATGTGATAATTGGATATCTTCAATCTAGACCTTACTTATACGGCCATGCAACTAATGAAGCTCACGGACTGCTCGGCTTGATGCATACGTCTTGGCATACTATCTCATTAAGCCACTGATGATGGTCGCAGTACTGCGGTTTTGATGCTTCTTTATTCTCTTAAAACGAGACGCCCCGTTTAACGGAGTCGACATTTCTGTCTACCTCTGCCCAGAGGTACCTAGGTAAAAGCAAGTGTCTCTTTTGGAGAGCTTCTTTTCCCAAAGCTGGCTGGGGCGTCGTCTTAAAAAGCGAAGCGAATAAATCCCACTCTTGACCCCCCACGCCAAAGCTCGGGGTGTTGTCATCTTCCATGTCATTTAGGCCACTAATAAACTCTTGCTGAAAGAGCCTCATCTTGACGTCGTCTCATCTTTATATGTCATCTTCGCCGTCGTTGTACGCTTCTAATTCTGCCAAATATCGCCATGCCGTCCTGCTCTGAGCGTGTGCTCAAGCCTCCGGTCATCACACAGCTGACGAATGGGGCTATCAGGCTACCGGGACTGCCACGAGCACCAAGACAGGGTCCTGATTAGCTCTCCGCAAGACTCTCCGCAAGACCCGGCTGGCCCTGTTCCTCGTCCAGTCGTAGGTACCGTCCGTCCGTACCTACTGCTCATCCCCCGACCTGTCCTCCTCTTCTTCTACACTACCTCCTAGTATCGCTCGACACTATAGCCCTGTACTCAGTTAGGTACCCAACTCAGGCCCAGGCTCGGGTAGGTAGGTTCTCCCTCCCGACTTTCCCGGCTTTCCATCAGCACAGCGCTACGCCGGTCTTGTCCAGCCAGCTTACTCTTGCTGGGGGGGATCATCCTACATTGGGTATAGGGAACAAGAGCTTCCGGTTTATCAATCCATTTCTATTCTTCATTCGTCTCATCTACACCTCCTAGCAATTAATCGATAGATGGCACTCGCTCTCTAGACTACATACCCTGCCTGCGCCGAAAAGGAAGACCTGCCTTAACCTAACTCCAACAAATCTTGCTAACAAAATCCTTGCGACGGTGTGACGATTCGCATCTTTTGTGCGACCCCGGTCGACCATTGCCCCATGAATAGTTCAACATGGATAGCTCTTCTCTCATTCGTCACCACCCACTGGTAAACCTCCATCTACCTTCCTGGTTTTGGGTCCTCTATCAAACCGCTTTGATGATAGCCCGCTACAATCGCATGCAGTAGCTCGACTTGATGCTACCCTACCGGCTCGTCACGCCCAGTCGGTAATCTCCCAGCTTTCCACATTGTCGTGGATGATAAGCCTATGCCGGTCAATCTTCCAATGGGAATAGAGATCCCGAGCTGCCGTGGCTGCCCGTCGATGCGCGGGACCGATGCCTCCTTTCCTTGCGTCCTCTTGCGATCTCCACACGCATGTTGCTAGATTCTTACCATCCTTATCAGGGCTTCCAAACCAGTATCTAATCTTTGTTAGTGCATTACATGCATTGGCGACGCGGAGACTCACATACTTGAGGAATCCGCCACTAGATATTGCTTCTGCATGCGCTGCCTTATCCAAGGTTCCTAGGTCCTCGTACACCGTTGTCGGCGGGATTTGAGACCGGAACGCTACCACGAAAAACGATCTTCCTTTCCAACTATGTTCTTCCTGTTGTGCTAGCCGTTTTACCTGCTCTATTATCTCTCCCCAGTTGAAGATATCGATATATGGGGCAGTGGCATAATCGGGCCGGAGACACTTCAAGTGACTTAGCGCCTGCGCAAGGATCGCATTCTCCATGTCAAGGCTCTTCAGGTCCAGCAAGTGTTCCCTTTCGGTGTAAGGTGAGATAATCAACAGATCTTTAGCCTCATCTCGGAGAGCCTTTGAAATCAGAACCCCCTGTGTTGAATCTGTGACTGTTGCTTTTCCGACGGGGGTAGTGAACACAGGTACCGCGCCCTGCAGAACTTGGTGCTGAATAGCCATGGCTTTGCCTTAGTCCGCGGAAATCCTTGCAGCCTATGGTATGATACCGAGTTCGACAAGATGCGCAAGGAGTCGCTAGATATTGGCGCTGCTAGAAGAAGTTGCTCGCAGATCAATGACAAAGAAAGTGAGCATAAGGTAGATTATATGCTTCGTCAAGAGTTGGGCGAGGCCCTGGTATAGTCTATGGATTTAGGTGCCCAGGAGAATCAACATGGACATAAGCGGCTCTCAAGGACAACTTATACATACCAACCCTAGATACGGTTGGTCTTTATCACTATCCCTAGACGATTACGATGTGCGTTCCGCATTGATAATGCCGTGTACCAGCAACAAGCAACGCCGGTACCGCTTGGACATTATGACATCTGCCTCCTAGGTAAAATGTTGCGCTATCGCGCCATCCTGCCGACCAGTGATACCATCAATTCCCGTCATTAGTATGGGCCGGTTGAGCAGGATGTCAATCATTGTATCAAATCACACTAGTATTTCCCCAGACGCTAACGTTGGGTTTAGTGTACCTACCCGGGTACTGTCTTATGTCCGGGAAACCTTGCGGTGTATGAGACGTGCCTATCTTCCCCAGCTGATAACAGCCAAAATGTTGTTGCATGAAAGAGAACTAGGTAGGTTGATTCAGCACCAAGCGTCGCTTCAGACCCGCCAATCCACCACAGCAATGAGTCACTTAGTCTTTAACAGGAGCACAAGCTTGTATTAAAAAAGCCAGCATACTGGCTTGATAAACCTTACTTCGAAGGATAAGAGATTCGTTTCGTTTCAGCTACGGTTAGTCCGAGTTTATCAACATGACGATTTCGCTCACCGCCAATCATGAACGCCACAATGATTTTCAAACCAGCGAAACTACCCATAGGGTTGAGTTTTTCTGGGGGATCTCGGGACCCAAGGACACTAAGACTCGAGTTTTGCCTGCTAGGGCCAACAATGAGTTCTTTAGCGAACTACTCCGCGGGCCGCGTCGTCCGTTTCGTGTAGTCCTACCATCGCATCATTTGCTCATGGCTCATTGATGTCTTTCGTTACCAACAACATACATCCCGCTGCAAGATGGTACGATCCATTACTGAGATTTTGCGTCCGAAACCGGTCTGTTTTACGTTGCAGTCACCTTGCGGCCGGAAAAAAGCCCCCCTGGAGGTATCCGCTCGCAATGTCCTCCTCCAAGAAGCCAAGAGAACCAGCCAATGGTAGGTGTTTAGCCCGCCTAATTGGCGACGATTTTTCACTGTATTAGCAGTGGTCCCCACATTGTCAAGCCACCACTCCGAATACGTTTATCTGTCTACACTATAGATGATTGGCACCTCTGGTGATGCATATGATTTTAGGGTAATAGAACCAGTAACCGCGGAAAAAAAGGATACGAGTTATATTATGTAATAATCAACAGACTCGGAGTCGTACTCAATATTACCGTTATGTCCTACGTAAGACATTAATAAGCCCAAAAAGAAAGAAGAAACAAGGATATTGACCCATAACAAAAAGAGAGCTATATTTTACTAGAATTGGGGGGGGGAAAAGAATAAAAATTGAAGAATAAAAAAATTAGAGACAGATATCACGACTTAATCGAGGTGGGCTAATGTTCGATTGCGTAACGAGAGACGCTGGCGCCTTGGCGAAGACCGACATCCCATTGGCTTGATACCAATGCTTTTTGTTGCACCTTGGGTCTCATCGGTGTGCCTCAAGTAAGATATAATGCCTAGTTCCGTGTGTTGTACACTATATGGAGCTCAAGGACACGTATTTGTGTGTCATTCTACGGTAACTTGATTTTTAGGTTGATGGGGAGCACTCATTAGCTACAACATAATGATGTCCACTTATATAAGGTATATAATATAGAAAGAAGTTTTCATGGGACACATCAGCCACACGGTAGATATCGGAAATGACGATGATTAGATGCTTATAATGAAAGATAAGGAGCCGATTCATTTTATCGACGTAGTTCCCTTGCATTCACAGGCGATAAACCTTCGGGTCATGCATCATGGCCATGTATAAGCCACTAGAATATAACTGCCTGTCTTATAGGTGGATATATTAAATACTATCAGCCTCAGGGTCGCTTGAGCCAAGATCCATGGACCATGTCCTTCGAACCACATGAAATGAGATATGTACAGTATGCGGACGGACACGGCACTATGCAGGCCATTCCAACTTTGCGGACATATCCATACTAAAAGGTCCATTGGTAATGTTTCTTTCCTTGCTCATCCAATACAATATCAAGTAGGAGCCAGAAGAGGCAATAATTTAGGTACTACGGACGCCACAAAGTTGAGTACCGAGGTTGCTATACAAATGATAATGAGAACCTTGCTGGAACAGTATAAACTAGTCTAAGACAGTATACCATTGTATCCCCTCAGACATGCTGCAGAAGCCATAGCTTCTGCATACCCGGTATGCCGATTCCTGCCATAGCTGAAAGCCCTAATTCGGTCATCATGGAAAAATATGTTAGGGCGATGATGTCCTTTTCTTAATTTCCCCGCTCCTCTGATTTCGTTCTCTCTATTTCTTCACTCCTACAACACATTACAGATAATATGCTTGCTCTGACAGAGAAAGAATCTCAAGTTTGACTCAACATTTGTACTTCACTGATAGCTGCGAGACAACCACGAAACCGACTCATTCATCTGAATGTATCACCAACTGTACTCAACGACGACTTAGTCCCACGTGATACAAGGAAATATACGATTACACTAGGTAAATCGGGAATTATACCTGTATATCTGTGGGATGTAGTAGTGGGATGAAGTCGCCTACAGGTCTTAAGTTCGAGACAAGGCAATTTCTCTTGTTTGTTCGGCCTACAAATCGATTAAATGTTCTTGCTTTACACCAGGGCCTAATAGAATCGTCAGTATGCCTACTCGCATCTCACAAAGCCCACGCTCCGTCACCTTATGCCGAAAACGTCTCGGATTTATCAGCGAGTTAATGTTGAGGTCGGACAGATAGGATGGCACGCGTGCAACAATGTACTGCTTCTCGAGCTTCGACATCCCCGCAGAGCACAATCCGCTTGAGGAGAGATAGAATGCTCTGTTGGGTTGCCCCGGCCTATCGGCAGTTATCACCTAGGACAAACAGACGTAATGCTTGTTACGCTGGTAGAAAATACTCAGGTATGATGTTTTAATTAAGGCGTGAGATCTCATTTCTCCCCTTAGTTCCTCGGTTGTTGCGAGTTGCTGCAGCTATCCACTGAGCTGTGATAGTAAACTCTGCAAAGGCTTGAGACATTTTGCGATCGTTTTCGGCTACCTACCTCGGGTAAGGAAATTACCCAGATTGTTGTGAGATAACACAAGAGAGAGAAACACTAGAGCTTGCTTCTTTAGGGTGTATAGACGGTGCTTAAGTTACACAATGTCCTAGTGTCTGGGACCAGGGTTAAAGAATCACTGTACCTCTGCCATATACGTTATTCAGCGTCTTATATAAAGTTTTCTATGTGATTAAGGAGCACCGTGAACAACAGAGAGATGCAGGAAAGCCTTGATCACGGCTTTGAAATATATGCTAGTACCCCGAGAATAAGTATAGCAATAAAATATATTTAGCTAGATAATACTCTCTTCGCCTTATCTTAGACCTCTTAGACAGCCATAACCTTAGGAGATCACCTAATTCTTTGGATACCGCCGAATTAACTGGTTCAACCTTTCATGTTTATGAAAAGTGAGATGATGATGTCGGTTTATTTTCAACCCATAGCTGTAGCCTAAATTCAAATGAGTTAAATCCATAAATTTGAATGGGGAATAAACATGTATAATTTATATTTATTACTAGATACTAGATATTACAAGTGAAAGAAGGAGAAGAAAAGGTCCATAAGCATAAGACAACCAAATATAACAGCCACGGCTGCTCAAAACAGCTACTATCAAAGTTGGGGGACTAAATAAGCTATTGTCACACGGAAGACTCCTAGTCTCCACCCCTTCAACCAATCAAAAGGCCTTACAGGCCTTAGCACAGACCTTAGAGTCTATTAATTAACTAAGGAAGTCACAAGAGCATATCTCCTGCAAAAAAGACTAACAGTTAAAACATTTTAGGCAACTGCTAACAAAAAAAAAAGCAGCATAGCTGCCTAACAAAAAAAAATATTTATATATAAATAAAAAGCACTTTTTTAAACTTTTTAAAAAAAAAACTCTTTTTTATAAACATTTTAAAAGCTATAGTAAATTATTATAAATATAAACCCTAATTTTAAGCATAATTATTTTTATTATAAATAATTTACTATTTTTTAAAATAAACTTTAATAATTAGCATATATATATTTTTTAATAGTTATATTATACTTTATTTAAAACTTTTATTTTATAAAAATATCTTATACTTGCTTTTTTATATATATTATATATTTTTTTATATATAATATTTAACTTTTAAGTTATTTTTCTAATTATTTTTTTATATATTACTTAAGCCTAAGTTATTTATTATTACTAATAATAAAACAGCTATATTATTTTATATAACTTTTATTACTAATAATAATATTTACTTATTTATAAAAAAATTATTTATTATAATTAGCATTTTTATTATTATACCGTAAAAATTAAATAGTAAAAATAGCTTAAAAAAGTTAAAAAAAAAATTAAATAATAATAGCAATAAAAAATCGTTAAAAAAAAACTTTTAACTTAGTTTAAAAAAACAACTTATTAAATTATTTAATATAATATTTAAGCTAATTAATAAATATATTTTTTATTTTTTTAATATAAATACTTAATTAAAATAATTATTTTTTATTTTTATTTTTTATATCTTACTTTTAAAAAACAAACTTTAATAAGCTAAAAACTTTTTATTATATAATACTACTTTTAAATTTATATTACTTATAAATAAACTAATTATTAAGCTAATATTTTTGCTTAATTAAGTTATTAAACTTATAAACTATATTAACTAATATTTTATATCTTAATTAAATTATATTTAATAATAGTTTATATAAAAAAATTTTTTTATTAAGCTTATTATAAAAGATTTTTTACTTTAAAAAGCTTTAGCATAGCTAAAAAACATATTATAGCTTTTAAATACTAATATTTTTACTTTATATAACTTATTTAAGTTTAACATTATTATAGCAAACACTAAATTTAATATCTTACTATTTAAAACAATTATTTAAAACCTAGCTAAATAAATTAAAAACTTATATAAAAAAATATAAAACGCTTATAATTTTGCTTAATAATTAGCTAAGCTATAAAAACTATAAAAAAAATAGTATAAGTAAATTAAAAACTTATATATAACTATAAAAAATATATATAATACTTTAAAAATAATAATTATATAAAGTTTTTATATATTAAAAAAGCAAATACTTTATTTTTAGCATACTATAGTAAAAGCAAACAATATTTTTGCTTAAAAAATATAAAAAGCTATTATATAGCTTACTTATAATAATAATTTAAAAAATTAAACTATTATAAGCTTATAAAAAATTATTAAAGTTTATTAATAAAATATTTAAAAATTATATAGCAATTTTTAAGGCTATAAAGCTAACTATAACAACTTAGTTTTTAACTTTAATAAATAAGCTAATAAAAAAAAAGCTTAACTATAAAATTTAAAAAAAAAACTTTAAATTAACTTTATATAGCTAAAAAAATTATATATTTATACTATAAAAGCTGTTTATAAAATTTAAAAATAGCTTTAATAATATTAACCTATTAATATAAATATAATTATAGCTAATATTTAAAAACAAAAAATATTTATTACTTTTATTAACAAACTTTTAATTATAGCTTTTTGCTTACGCTTAGCTATAAAATACTTTAGTACTAAAATAAACATTAAAAACTAATTAACTTTTAATATTTTTTAAGCTGCTTAAATAAAAAAAATATCTAAGTTTGCTTATATATAATATAGTTAAATATATATAAAACCTTTTATTATTATAAAAAGTAAAAATAAAAGTAATAACTTAAGGTTTAATAACTTAAATAACAACTTAAATAATATAAAAATTTTATTATAAAGCTTACTAAGTTTTTTAAAAAAACTTTTAAAAAATAACAGTAGCTATTTAAAAAATAATAACAAAAATAATAAAAATAATATTTTTTTAAACCTAGCTACTAGCTAGTTAGTTTATATATTAAAATAACTATTATATAACTTAGCTTTTATAAATAATTTTATTTTACTTAATAAGCTATTTATTTATAATAATAAAAATTACGCTATATTTTTGCTATAGTAGGCTAAAGTTAAAAAATATATATATATTTATAAAAAAAGTTTTTAAAAAAACTTTTACTATATTATTTAAATAAAATTTTTATTAATAAAAAGCGTATAATTATAATATTAAACTAAAAAAAATATTATAAAACGCTTAAATAAGATATTTTATTAAAATATAAAATATATTTTTATAGTTAATATATAAAATATATATTATGTTATTTTAAAAAAACGCAATAAAAACCCGGCTAAAAAATATAAAAACTTTAAAAAAATATATAAACTAAAATATTATAGCAATACCGCTTAATATATTATAAAGCTTTTAAATTTTAATAAAGCTATATAATAGTTTAAAATTATATTTTAAACTTATATTATTAAAAGCTTTTCTAATAAAATTATTAAGTTAGTTTACTTTTAACTTAAAAAACTATTTAAAAATAATAATAACTTTTTTAATATTATAAAAAAAGCTAAATAAATTTATAAAAATATATTAACTAATTTTAATATTTTATTATTAAAAAGCAGGCTTATTTTAATAATAAAGCTTTTAAAATTAGGCTAATAAAATAAAGCTAAAAAAAACTGCTTTAACTTTAGCTTAAGCTAATCTTTAAAGCTTAACGTTAAAAAAAGCCTAAAAAGCAATATTTTTAGCAACAAACTTAATTTTAATATAAGCAAAAAAAAAAAAATAGCTTTTTAATAAAAAAATACTTTAAAGCATAGCCTAAATAGCTATTAATAAGTTTAAAAAAAACAAATAAGCTTATTAAAAATATAAAAAAAATAACTATTAAACTTTTTTTTATTTTATAAAAAAAAACAAATATAAAATTAAATTGCTTTTGCTACTAAAAAAAGTTTTTTTTATAAAAAAACAGGCTTAAAAAAAAATACTTTAACTTTTACTTAAAAAAAAAGCTAAAATTAATATAATTTTTATATAAAATAATATACTAAAATTTATTAAATTAAAAAATTTTAATTTAAATTTTTAGCTAGCTTTTATATTATATTTTATAAAAATAAATAGCTAAAATAAAATAATATAATAAAAATATTTAGCTTTAAAAAAATATAATTAAAAAAACCTATATAAAAAACTTTAGTATAGCCTAAAATAAAAAACTAACTTTTTATTAATATATTTTTTTTATATAATAATTATAAAAACCTTATAAAAGTACTTTTAAATATTAAAGCTTTTATATTTATATTTTTTTTAAGCAAAGCTTAGTAATAAAAACTACTTATTATTAAGCAAATTATATTTAAACTTATAATAAAATTTAATAACGCTATATTTAAGCAAAAAAAACAATATTTTTTTAATAACTTAATATTATATTATTAAAATAACTATTTTACTTAGTTAAACTTTAAGCTTACTAATATAAATTAAAATTACAATATTATATTTTTTTAATAATAGCTTAAATAATATTAACTTGCGTACTTTTTTAATAAAAAAAAAAAATTTAATTTTTTTTAACTTATTATTAAAAAAATTATATTAGCTAAGCAGTATTACTTAAAACTACCTTTTAAGTTTTTATATTTATATAATAAGCTGTTATAAAAGCTTTAGCAAATATTTTTAATAAGTTTAAATAATACTTATTTATTATAAATAAAAAAGCTATATTTTAATTTTTAAACTATTAGCTATAAAATTATAATATTAATATTATAAAAGGCAAAACTTTTATATAAGGCTTTTTATATATAATAACCGCCTAAAAACTTAATACTTTTAAACTTTAGCTAAAAAAAATATTAAACTTTAAAAAAATATAAAAATTTACCTTTTTTTATAGTATACTTTTTATATTTATAAAAAAAAAAAACCTTAAGAACTTATTATAATTTATAATTAATTATTATATATTTAACGCTATTATAATACCTATATAATATTTTATATTGCTAATAGCTAAGTTATAAATATGCTTTTATATAGCTAAATAGTTTATTAAAATAAACTTAAAGTTAAAGTTTTATTTAGTTAAAATTAAAAAAAGTAATAAATAAAAAACAGCTTTTTAATATAAGTATAAACTTTTTAAATATATAATTATATTTATAAGTTTAATTAATACTTTATTTATATTTTAAATAATAATAAATAACCTATTTTATAACCTTATTAATATAAGATTATTAGTTTATTTAAATAACCTATTAATTTATGCTAATATAATTAAAAAATATAACTATATTATAAAAAAAGTTTTTTGCTATTTAATTTAATATAATTTTGCTATTAATATATAAAAATATAAATAGTAAGTTAAAAAAATTAAGTTTTTTAGCTATATTATTAGCAATAATAAAATCTTTATAGCTTAAAATAAAGTTAATTATATAGCAAAATAAAAAAAACTTTTAAATTTAAAAAAAAGCTAACAATTTATTAGCTTTGCTAACTTTTATAAAAAGTTTATTAAAAAATTTTTTTTAATTATTAAGCTTTTTATAAATGCTAATAAAAATAATTATAAAAATTAAAAATAAACTTTAAAAATAGCTAATATATTTAAATTATTTAAATATTATTTTATAATAACGCTTATTTTAGTTTACTTTAATTTTAATAAAATCTTTTATATTAAAGTAAACGCTTTTAACTTTGCTATTAAATTAGTTTTATTTTAAAAAAATAAAAATAGCAAACTTTGCTTTATTGCTTTTTATTTTAAAAAGCTAATGCCTATTAAAATAAATTATAAAATTTATAATAAAAAATTACTTACTATAATAAACTTATTTAATAAGTAATATTAGTACTTAAAAAGCATAAAATATTAAATTAAAGTTTATTTTAACTATTATAACCTATTTTATTTTACTACTGCTAAAATACTTAATAAAAAACAGGCAAAATAATTATAACAGCTTTTTAGTTATTAATTTATTATAAACTATTGCTTAAGCAAATAAAATAATAAAGCTAATATTTTGTTTAAATTAGCATAATATTACCTTAAAAAAAAAAAAAGTAAAAACTAGCTAATAACTTTAATTTTATAAAACAAATACTTTTTAAACTTAAAAAAATTTATGTTTATTTTTGCTATATATACTTTTATTACTTTTAAATAACTATATAGCCTAAAAATACTAGTATAGCTGCTAAAGTTTATAAAAAAAGTAAAAAAAGCAAAATTATAAAATAAAAACTATATATAATATTTTAAAACTTTAATAAAAATTATAACTATTAATAATAGTTTACTATATTAAAAAAAACGCTTATAAATATTTAAGTTATTAAAAAAAAAAGTTACTTAGTTAAAATATAATATATTAATAGCAAAATATATAAAAATAAATAAAATATTTAAACTAATTATTTATAATTTTTAATAGCTAAATATTAAAACCTTTATATATAAGTATATATAAGATTGTTTTAAATACTAATATAATAAAAACTTCTGCTATATTTTATATAAACTTTTTTAACTTATAAAACTTTATTATTACTTATAAAATACTATTACTATAAACTTTATTATTAACTTTTTTTTATTTAACAGTTATAATTTTATTTAAATAATAATAAACTTATTTATTAAAATAGCATATTTTATTTTTTTTAAAGTTAATAAAAAAAAAATAAAAAACTTTATTAAAATCTTTACTAAAGTTTATTAAAAAAACTATAGTATATTTTTTAATATAGTTTTTAATTAAAACTTTAAATTTATTATATATTTATAAAAAGACTTTTTTAAACTAGTAAGTATATACTTTTAAATAAGTATAGCTTTTTATTTTTAAATTAATAATTAAACTAAATAGCTTAACTAAATTTTTAAAATTTATTTTTAAACTTTTATTAATTATAAAATAACTAATTAAAAAAACTTTTTATTAACTGCTAAATTTATATATAATAATATATTTATAATATTAACTTATATAATTTTTTTTTATATTAATTATAAATTTTATTTTATTATATATAACTTTTTTATAAATTTTTTAAAAAATTTAGCAAGCTAACTTTATATATACTAAATAACCTAAGTATATAAAAAAGCTAAAAAATATTTAAAAACTAATAAAAAAAAAATAAAAAAATAAGCTAACTAATAATATGCTAACATTTTATTTTATAAAAAAAAATAACTAGTAATATTAAATAATAAAAATATTAAAATTAAAAAACTTATAAAAAAGCTAAATAAAAAAATATTAAAACTTTTTAAAATTTAAAAAGTTATATTTCTTATTGCTATTAAATTATAATTATTTAAAAGCTAAAAAATTTATAATTTTTTTTATATTTTTTTTATTAAACCTTATTATGCTAGTAATTAAATACTGCTTAACTTTAACTAAGTTTTATAAAAAGCAATACTTATTAAACTAAAAAAATACTATATAAAAAAAATAAAAAACTTTATATAAACTAATAATATTATAAAATACTTAATTAAGTAAGTAAATTAGCTTGCTAAAAAGTACTAAATTTAAAAACTTTATAAGTATTTATTTAGCAAAAATATAAAAAGCATAGTATAATAATTTTATTAATAATACCTAAATAAGCTTATAAACCCTTAGGCATTTAACTTATAATACTAAGCCTAAAAACTTTTAGCTTTTTTTATAGGCTAAATTATACTTAAAAATAAGCATTAAAAAAAAAAAAAATAGTATTATATAAAAAACTCCTAGTTTTTACTTTTTTAACTAATTAAAAAGCTTTATAAGCTTTAGTATAAACTTTAAAGTTTATTAGTTAATTAAAAAAGTTATAAAAGCATATTTTCTGTAAAAAAAACTAATAGTTAAAACATTTTAAATAACTGTTAATAAAAAAAAAAGTAGTATAGCTGCTTAATAAAAAAAAATATTTATATATAAATAGAAGGCACTTTTTTAAACTTCTTAAAAAAGAAACTCTTTTTTATAAATACTTTAGAAGCTATAGTAGATTATTATAAATATGAACCCTAGTTCTAAGCATAATTATCCTTGTCACAGCTATTGATTTGTAGGAAAATACAACGACAAAAGATACACGCAAGATATAATCTGTTTGCTTTTGCCTACTATATTGCAAAGATGAAAGTATTTCCAATAAATAGTTAAATGTTACCAAGTAGTTTTAAAGTCAGCTTGGGATAGAAAATATTATTAAATGATTACAAATGCCAAGAAGCTATCTCGCAGTGTAGACTGAAGGGGAGGGGGAGGAGAGGATATATCTAAGAAGTTGTGTCTCTGTATGAAGTCTCTTTAACTAGTTCAAATACTGTAGATGGAGTATTTGGCGTTTGCTGAAACACGGCAACCTCGCCTACGGAGTACCTCGAGGTTTATTCCACCTTAAAAACCCATGGTTAGTTCTGAACCTCTGAAGCTATTGATATTTATTATGTATCTAGGTTAGTGTATTTACTTTGACTACTTTAGTCGTTGGCATTTAGTCCTTGGATCTCTTAACATACTCATATTTCTCCCTGTAAATCTGTAAGACGCTTCTCGATATAATATTTGGTACCTCCCGGATAGGATAATAATAAGACCCATGGTTAGCTATATTCTCTTGGTGCAGAGGTTCGGAAAGCTACGATACATTAAGTCGCCTAATGACCATGAGATTGGAAGATCTAGTAACCGGGACTCGTTGCACATAAAGAAATTATTCACGTTTTCTTCAAAGGATATCTAGAAGCTACTGAACTATACTAAACTTAATCGACACTTTAGCGAAGAGTCTGGCACTATATTACTTAAGTATCGGAATGCGTCGATACTACTGGGGGTATATACGTGTCCATATTATCATTATACCATCCATTAAACAAACGGCATTTGAATACTTGACGTTGCGAGAAGGGCCCGTGTCCATCTTATGTAGCATTCTACATCTGGTTGTCCCGAATTAAGCCATCGTGATCAGACATTTCTACTCATCGTCTAGTATGCGACTTGCTACACGTCCAAAAATGGGTACCTCAAATCTGCTCGGCAAGTTAGACTTTGCGATTTTCATTCGTGGCATTGCAGCACGGTTGATAGGTAACTACTGACCTATCGAGGGTATCGGCATCCCTATACGCATGAAGCGCGAGAAACCCTATCAACGCTAGATCTCCTAGCACGATGACCCAGCTGAGGAAAGGCGACCAGGAGAATATGAGATGAAGGACGAAGATGGCAGTGAAGACGAGACTAGACTGCCAGGCGTGAAACCTAGAGGTGTGACATTAGCTGGGGCGCTTCTAGTTGCTGGACTTGAACACGCCTCTCGAGACTCCCCATCTCTTAGCTGGCTGGAATGTAAAAGCCAAAGGCTAGGCCTAGAACGGCGCGATACGCCGAGTCTGTAAGTGGGATGATCTCAAAGCGCACTCACCTAACATAATCACTCTTCCTTTCTAGAATCAGCAGTAAAATGGCGCCGAGTGGGGGTATCCCGATGTATGCAAGCATGGCCTCGTAATCTAGCCGGATACCCAGACTCGTGTCAAACTCGCTGACGAACTCTCCGTTGCCACCCAACCCTATCCCGCGGCCTGCGGCTCCGCCCGCACCGCCGCCACCAAAGCCCTCCTCAGACGCGTATGCGGCATGCCAGGAGCGTTGGGGTTGCGGATGTTGCAGCGGCGGCGGAGAATGCGCGGCAAAGTTGCGCGGGGAGGGACTAAAGGACTGCCTGTGATCGAGGGATGCGCGCGGGGAGGTAGTCCCGTCGGCGACGGGGGGAGAGAAGGGGCGGTTATTCTCGGGCGGAGAGCTCTGGTATGGCGCGAAATCCATGGCGAAAGGCCCCTCCTTGGACGGTCCCTCCTTGGGGTCTCACGTAGCCGTTGTTTGCGTAGGTGGTTGTCGAAGGACTCGCCTCTAATCTGATGCAAGCTTTACTATCTAGTCATCAGATAGAGAGAGAGGGCGAGAAGGATGATGAGATAAAGTACGGGTCGCGTAATGTAACGTATGACTGCCTCGGTGAGTATCGGATTCTTACGATGTAGTGCAGCGGACGAGGACGAGGACGAGGATGAGGAATGACGTTGATGGTATCGTAGGGTCTTAGCTCCTTAGCTCGGAATTGGTACCTACACTATAAATAATACACTATCACAGGTACGTAGAAGTAAGGCTGGACTTGAACTTGTATGGCGCAATCAATCACTGGCAGGAGCTTGGCCTGTCGGTTCATTTAGTGATATGCAGGGTCTAGTTTAGCGCATTCTACACCTAGAATAGAATAACCGTGCTGCTTACGGTGCCTACATGGTTGGTACCTCCTATACTTGCATTGTACGTACGAGGTACCGAGTTAAGTACCCAAGGTATGGTATATAATAGACGATACCTTTAAGAGCTACTTAGGCAGATAAGTAGGTACATACTTATAGCATTATTACAAGTAAGAGGTAGGTAGTAGGTACTTGCATACATGTCTGAATATTATGCAGAGGGACAGAGGGCGAATGATCAAGTACACCATGATGGTTTCTACTATGGCTTCCATATACATCATTTGTTCTAGGTATACTGTTATACATCGCTCTATAGCACATACAGATGAGTAGTACACGCCTTCTAAACATTTGTCTCATTTCCTGCGTCACCTTCCTTTTTGCCGCCGTTGGATTCCTCCTCTAGTTGTGTCCGCCTGCCCTCGAGAGCTAGCCATAACCCCTTGCTGTGGCCTTCCAAGGCCGTGGTAATACCAAGGCCGGCCTGTTGCAATAGGGCAACGAGCTGTGCACGCAGCCCTTCGAGACCGCCCTCAATGCTACCAACCCATCTAACTCCGTCGTTGTCGAAAGCCTTGCCCTCTATCCTGCTGCCGATGAGGATTAGTTTCTGGAATCCGCTCTGCGCAATAGGATCGTGGTATCCTGGGCTCTTCCTCCGTGTGGGCGCAGGGAACGCAGGAGATGGCGAGAGGACCTTGAGCACGGCCCCTAGATGTGCCGGCGAAACCGAGGGGAAAGTAACGGCGGCAACAGGCCCAATTATCAAGGGGCTGATCTGTCCATACATGGACGACTCGTCAACTGTAGCCTCCTTGATCGATTCGTAGGCTGTCTTGGATAGGTCGTGTGTGTAAGCATTAGACTTTTCGATCTGGTCTTTAGGTTTGAAGTATTCGACAATCTTGCAGGCCATACTAAACATGCGCGTGCGCAATACCTGGAACTCAATGCTGGATGAGATATCGACTGGCACGGAGCCATCAGGTCCGGCAGCAGGAGATGGGACTTCTGCCAGGGCGGCACGCAACTCTCGCCGCACGGCGGCCCACTCTACCGCAGTAAGATTATTATGTTGGAAGAAGAGCATCAGAGGCGTCGATCGTAGCATTGCCGTATAGGAGCGAAGAAGCTGGGCTTTTCTCTCATCGGGCCGCCGGGCAGTTGGAGGTTGAGTTGGAGGGATATAGTCGTCGGGTAACCTCAGAGAACTAAGGGGTATTGGGGAGCCTGCTGTCGCATACTGCCTCGAGGCGGCCTTGGTCGCATTCTGAACAACGAGGATTGGTGCTCTCGTCGAGCTTGCTGTCGTTCGCTGGAGAGCTCGTCCGACGCTGCTACGCGCAGAGCAAGTAAGCCGTGGCGGCATTTTGGGCAATTCTGCGTTTCCTGACTAGCCCTTCTTTCTCGGACCACCCGTTCTTCAACCCTGGTGTCGTCGTTATCGTCGTCGAGATGATGGGGATAATTATCATTTGCCCTCCAGACCCCCGTTGACTAGTCGCAAAAAGCTGGCACGAAAAATAATTGGACCGCGCTTGCTTCCGGCCAAGGATGGGGCTAGGCGGGCCTTGGCGGTTGACGGTTAAGGGTCGGCGGTCGGTGGCCGGAGGTCGGAAGTTTCTATCCCCAGTCTTAGTAGATCTGCCGTATCCCACCGCCTCAATTGATAACACACAGTCCAAGACATTCCCCTTGCATAGTACACCTTATACTCCTACCCCCTGTCCTCTTGCCCCTCCAATCTACCCCTCCACTATCTACCGTGTACTTCCCTAGGTATAGGTACCTATCTAAGCAGTAGGACTAGTAGATAGTAGCCTTGGAATGACAATGATGGCGGGGCAACTCGACCGTCAATATTTTGGGGTTGTTATCCGTTACCTGAGTCACTACGAGAAGGGAGGAATCTGTAGCTTACAACTAGCGACTGTCGGCCAATTGAAGTTATTCTCATCCTGCTTATGCTTCCTATGCTTCCTCCCAAAGTTGCTTTACCTTTTCCACGCTAGGGTTTCGTCACAACGCGGGGGCAGCTCATAGTAAATTCGCTGAAGATATTCTGTCCGAACTCGGCAGCTTTTGCGATATGGCCGCTCCTACGCAAGACCAACAAACTCTGGCAGACATCCGCCCTCTACTGCAACGTCTGTGGCCAGATCCTGAGAAGGAGAAGGTGACGGCCCATGAGATCGCTGAGGCTATCTCCCTCATCTTTGTTAATAAGCTAAGCCCTGTTCAAACAGGCTCACTCTTGACGGCCCTGCATTTTACGGGCTGGGACCGTCGCGCCGATGTCTTGGCTGAAGCCTCGGCCGCCATGCGGCGCCATGCAGCCAAAATTGACTTTCAGGGCTTAGAGAGCGCTATATCAAAGAGAAGGCGGCCGGAGGGAGGCTACCTAGGTGGACTGGTGAGTGTTCCCCAACAGCGATTGGGCGGCGAAGACGAAAAACCAGTGAAAGCCTTGAATCAAGAACCTAAAGAAGCAGTGCTGACCTGTCCTGCAGTGTGACATCGTTGGTACAGGAGGCGACTCTCACCACACGTTCAACATCTCTACCACGTCGTCCATCCTCGGCTCTACTTTGCTCCTCATCGCGAAGCATGGCAATCGCGCATCGACCTCCAAGTCCGGCTCTGCCGACCTGCTCATGAACATGCAACCCAAACCCGCACAGCTCGCTCGCATCACGCCCAATACCATCTCCACCGTCTACCATTCCACCAATTACGCCTTCCTTTTTGCCCCTGTATTCCACCCTGGCATGAAGCATGTTGCATCCATCCGTAAAGAGCTCGGATGGCGCACCATTTTCAATCTCTTAGGCCCCTTGAGCAATCCCCTCAATGATGCTATTGAAGCGCGTATGTTGGGCGTTGCGCGCGATGACCTAGGCGCCGTCTTTGCCGAGGCTTTGCGGCTGGCCGGTGCTAAGAAAGGGCTAGTAGTTTGCGGCCAAGAGCAACTTGACGAGATCTCGTGCGCTGGACCTACTCTTTGCTGGCAACTGGTCAGAAATAGCGACGATGATAGCGTTCGAGTTCAGCATTTCTTACTCGAACCCAAGGACTTCGGGCTCAGTGCACACCCACTCAGCACTGTATCCCCAGGGAAAGAACCCCACGAAAACGCAGAAATCCTGCGTAAGATTCTGCAGGGTGAACTACCGGACGACGACCCCATCCTCGAGTTCGTCCTCATGAATACGGCAGCCCTGTTTGTTGTGTCGGGCATCTGTGAGGCTGACACGAGTGCTATGGGCCCTGGCGACGATGGTAAGGTGATTACGGAGAGAGGGCCTGGAAACGGACGCTGGAAGGAGGGAGTCAGGAGGGCAAGGTGGACAATTAAGAGCGGCGAAGCGTGGAAACAGTGGAGTGCCTTTGCCGAAGTTACAAATACCTTGCCCATATGAGGCCAGTGAACATATAATACGGGCAAAACGAAAGAAGATTGCGATAAGTCGCAGTGGTGTCTCTAGAAAGACTACTAGAACGCTAATAATATTTTGGATTTATTCATTTTGCTTCGTTTGCTACGTAAAGTTAGTCATAGCATACCGCCTTAGACTACAAGTTGCGCGGTATATATATACATACATTACTATTATGTCCCTTGAAAGAGATGTGCTACTTATATGCCACCTATCTATCTCTATATCTCCACCCCCCTCCGCATCCGTTAGCGATAGAAAATAGAGAATGTTAAAAATTTGAAAAAGGAAAGTAACAAATGATTGTAGGACAATCACAAGAACAAAGAAAATATGCTCTCTCGATCGGGGAATCGAACCCCGGCCACCTGCGAATTTTCATGACTACTAAGTGTCTAGTGGACCATCGTGGTGAACTAGAGCGTAGTGTGATGACAAGCAGGTATCCTGACCACTAGACCAATCGAGACTTGGGTGGTAACTCGCGACTAAAACTTGGTACATAGCCAAGTGTGACTGGCAAGGGGTGTGTGTGTTATAATTGTCAAGGCTTGCCTCGGTATTCACGGTTGTGCGACAAGGATACGGATTACACACGAAGCGTTTCTTTTATATGCTGAATAATAAAGTATGTAGGTTTTTTTTTTTTGGGGAGGGGATATCTAACAAGACAAGCCCTGTTGCGAGAAAACAAAAAGATAAATATAGATCCAAGTTACTTTTTTAAGAGTTACTATCTAGTTAGATATCGAACCTTCAGAATATAGATCGCTTGCTGCGTTGTTATAGTAAAATACAAGACGCTTTTAGAGCTCGCATTATGCCGTACTAAAGAATGCGTTGTGCTAATTTTGGTACCGTGTCTAACTGATATCTAGGGGCAGAAGGTATTCGCCTGGGTTCTCCTATTTATTCGTGTATAATGAATTCATAGCAGGATTTATGTGGTTTTGTAATTTAACCCTAGTGCCACTCTGAGGCGAGCGAGTGACCTAAGATAATGTATTGGACATGACATTTGTGGCTCAACTGCGACATAATAGTCTAGCTAGAACATAGCATTCGTTAGTGGCCGTAATAGGCAACAGTACCAACGTGACTAGGAGCAGCAGATGGTTTTTGATACATTCCTTTGGGTTAGAATGGATGGTGATTATGCCTACTTAACGTACCGCCCGAAGATGTCTAGGCAAACACGGCATGTGTTGACAGCCAATATCTATCTGCTAACAGACAGATAAACTATCGCCACACTAGGGTCCTTAACAAGTAGTATGCTTAATGAGCGCCTCGTCTACCCCGATTCCATTTACCCCTGAAACGCCGATTAGGACTTTTCCTTGACCCATCCTCATCCTATCTAGACAGTACGCCACGAACAGTTCCCTTCAACGTTGGCTTACCTTCAAAGATACGCTCACTAATGCCGGTATCGCCTCCACTTCCAATATCAAGCCATCGTGCCAACAAGTCGTTACTCTCCTTAGGTTTAACACCATTATCGCGTGTGCCCACAGTAATATGAGCTACCTTGTTGACACACGTCCATTTTTCATCTGGGTCTAGCAGTCGTACTACAATAGCCATTATGCGGTCGTCGAATACAACGCGCTCTAGTATAACTTCGCACTCGCCAACCTTGCCATCCACCTGGCTCTCAGCTGCAAGGGCGGTGTAGCGCTGCCATAGTTCAGGGTGCTGTTGAGCGGTAACCCTGTGCATGAGAGTGACGTGGAAAAGAGACTGGATGCGTCGGGTTTGTTGGAGTTGTTTGTAAAATCGTTGAACCAGTGGATCAGCGCCCTTGAAGGCAGACTCGAGTGTCACATTGACTTCCTTGGCGGGAACCGATATAGACATGTACTCGAGTGGCTTCTTCTTCTTGGGGTCTTGTGAGTGCTGAATCTCCGACCGTTTTTGTTCCCTCTTACTCGTGCGATCGGGTATCTGGTGCTTTATGCTGGGTGTGTAATCCTCGATGGCACCCTTGACGGCCGCGTCTAGATCTTCCGCACTTGGCATAGTAGGAATTAACAACGGATATTTCTTGCGGAGCTCGGTGACCACTTTCTCTACATTTACACGGCTTCCTTGGGCAGGATCGAGATCAATAACAAGGTCGAAACCAACATCAGGACCGCTATCCGGGTCGCAAGGCTGAAATCTGGATATGAAGTTCTCCATGATACCAATGACCTTATTCTCATCTGATGCTGCTTGGATGGTTTGATGATTATCACCGCGTTTCAGCACTCGCTCTCTCGTCACTCTTCTAACTTCATCAATGTCGCCATGGGTAAAATTTAGACCAACGAGTCGAGCGTTCTTGTGCTGTATGAGGACATCCTTGATAATTTGTTCTCGCTCTCGACGTTCGGAGTTATTACGGTCGGCAATAACGACGGGGTGATCTACCAAAAGTGACATAACAGCCTGAACCAATCTTGCGGGACGACCCTTGCCTTGAATATTGTCATTCTGAACAATACCCCAACCGAATAGATGAGATAATGCCACACCCACGGTAGTTTTCCCGCATCCAATTGTCGCAATTGGCACAAGGACAACATCGCCAGACACACTCGAGGTATCGTTCCCGAATATATTCTCAAAATTCGCAGCCTCGGAGCCTTTCATATTCTTATACGCAAGGAAATCATCCCGAAGAGCGATGATTCCGTGATTCTGGCTATAAAGCTTGCTCATCTTCGGGTCCTGGGCCAATCTCTTCCGAGCATAAAGTAAATATTCCTCGGTTATTTTCGTGTGTTTTTTGAATCTAGGGGGTTTTCCAGAAATAAGGGACTTGGTGCATTCCCGCCATTGTCGGTACATTAAATATGGCTCTTCAAACTTGTATTTAAAGAACCAGTCGTTATATTGTGTCTGTTCCGCATCAGATGATATTCCGCAGCGGACAACAAATCCTTCAACATCTCGACCCCCGTGTGCACCAGACTCGGCAACCTTCTCTAAGAAATCCTTAACGGTTTCGATATCGTCGAAAGACTCTAGGTCGACTTTCCGGAAACCCCACTCATCTGCAAATTGCTGGACCAGATGGCTTGGATAAGTCATGAACTCTGGGATGTTGACGTTGATACCATGGAGATACAAGCCAGCCTTGTCTGGGCCGTAAGCGAGAATGTGTTCCTCGAAGTCGTCATCGCACAGTTCGGCAACCGCTGTGATATTTCTCCGGCGCAACTCCCGGGCAAAGTCTTCTCTTGTTTTGCCAATGGTGGCTAACTGCTTGTTCACCCATTTCTCGCCGGCACTGGCATGGCTCACCTCGACATCGCTCCGGTCCCCAGTTGAATGCTTGCTGCAAACGAGGAGAGTCTCATCCTCCAGGCCGCTGATAAATATGATACAGCCGTTCTCCTTCAAAGTTAGCTCGTAGGGACCGCGTGTTTTACGCTTAATGTTCTCCCATTTTGTGTCGAAAACTTCGCCAACATTGAAGAATTTATCATAGCCCCTCACGGCGATCTCGTGGTCATTACGGCGATTCCTAGTAGTGAAGAGACCGCGCGCATAAGTAGGTAGGTTGGGTTTCTTGTAATCCCAATCTTGAAAGCGCCACGAGTCGACGCTGATGCCGTCAGGTGACCCGGGAATCTTGAACGTTGTTTTCTTGACCTTTATATCACCCTTTGCTTTCTTGGTCCCGTCGTTCAGAGAGCGAACAAGCTGTGAGTTCTGCTGCGGGTCCTGCTCACAGTAAGGAGCCTTGGAAAGATCCATGGCTTGCTCCTGGCTGTGGGATGAACAATTAAAGAGGCGAATGGCTCCAGATAGGAACCTGGGTTGCGGGGCCAGGTGAATATGACGGACCGTTGAACGCCCAACGATGAGTCTACCAGTAGTGCCAGAGGTGATATGTGTACAACGAAGAAAAGAGCTGCGGGTATAGTAAGTAAGTAGTTCAGCTCGCTAGTCGTCGTCGCTAGTTGTCCTCGCTAGTTGTCCTCGCTACTATGTGCCTACTTAGGCAGGGAGCTTAGGAGGGAGTAACTTTATGTATTATGTAGTGGGGGAGGGGGGGTGGTGAGATGGGATGGGCTTGAGATATGACGAAGTAAAGAGAGGGGTGTAGAGAGATGTATGTGCTGCCTTCTGCGTTTTATATTTCTTAGAAGGCTTCAAGGGTAGCACGGTACAAAGTGTGCGTTTGTATCCGCGATTTATTCCTGGAATGTTTTGGCAGTGCCTGCAGGACACCCTGTTACACGATGCAAACTTAGGCAGATGGTGAAGATTGAAACTACCCGCATGACTCACTTGTACTGCTGCATAGCTACCTCAGGTACCTAAGAGACTACCAAGGCTACCAAGGTTCCAAGGTAAGGTAGTACTTGTGGAAGTAACTATCTACTAGGTAAGGAGGTATACCTACCTAGCATACAGCTTGCGGGGTGGGTAGGAGACAGGTACCTAAACAACCCGTTGTTGGACAAAGCAAAAAATAGGTAAAAACTTTAAGCAGGTACTAAAGTAAGAATAAAGGGCAAGGAAAGATGACAAGACGGAACCTACCTAGTACCCAACCTATGTACCAAATAGAAGGCTCATTGTGCTGTTTGTGCTTTTTTGTTACTTTGTTATTTTTTTATATTTTTTTTTTCACTGTATACTCATTGCCCTAATCCAAATCAGGTAAGAGGCCTTGACTATCTACATATCTACCCTATAGCATTGCCTACCTAGAACCCCACCACTAAAGGTAGGGATGCCCTATGACAGCTCTAGCGCGGGTTTGGCGGGGTGTTTAATTCTAACGGTGCGTCACACGGCGAACCCCTCCAGAAAAAGTTCAGCTGTCATACCGGAGTCCTTTCTATTCACCTTAAGCACCTAATAGTTGGGTTTGTGCGCCTTGCATCATTGCCGACTTACTTAGGCAACATCCTAGTATCAGCGCCGATTGATTGTTAGATCTTCACACCAACCAGGCTTTCTTGGGGACTTATCACTATGTCTGCTAATCCTTTCATCCTTGCCGCCGACAACAGCCCGGCCCTTCTGCCCCTCCTTCGCGAAAACCCGGCTGTAGCCGCCCAACAAGACGAGCATGGTTACTCTCTAATCCACGCCGCTGCTAGCTATAACCACTTGGATCTCCTACGTGCCCTTATCCAAGAATTCAAAGTCGATGTTAACCTACGCGATGAAGACGAGGAGACCGCCTTATTTGTTGTTGAGACGGTCGATGCTGCCAAGGTCCTCGTCGAAGAACTCGGCGCTGAGCTCATGATTAAAGGGTCTGACGGCTACAACGCTCGACAAAGGATCGCCGAGGAAGGTGAATTTCCAGAAGTTGCTGAGTACCTCAGGCTCAAAGAAGCGGAACAGGCTCGAGATCTACCGAATGGGGTTAATGGTGAAACTATACAAGATAGCAGCGACGTACCACCCTTGCCTGAAGGGCTCAACATTTCCGTCAGCACCATCTCGCCTACTGAAGACAATGAAGACGAAGTCGACCCCGAGTTCCGCAGGAGGATAGAGGAATTGGCTCAGCGTGGAGACTTTCACAGTGAGGAGGGTCAAGCTGCGCTCAGACAGCTTGTTCAAGATGCAATCGCCGACGAAAACCTCACAGGTCGCAATGTCCGGCCTCGTCAAGACTGAAAATCGCAAAAGATATATTTTCCGATCCCAGTCACACACCAACACATGTGCTCATTCATGCCCCTTGATCTCCCAGAGAACGTACTCCCCTGGGCAGTTTGGGGGCCTCATAACGCTGCAATCTGCGCCAAGCCCCATGGCAACCCGAGTGAATGGCGTGGTGCTGAATGAAAACCACGCGTTCGGTGGAAATGCTCTGATCAACTCCGCTAGAGTATTTGCTGCCCAGATTGGCGTCATGAATCCCCGCCAACTAATCTTGCACAGTCGACCCTCTTCGCCACCGGGGGGATCACTCGGTACAGTATAGGTGGATAGGTAAGGGTCGATACTATCGCACGACTTCACCCGAGGACTCTCTAGACGGACAAGAGATAGCCATTCGTAGATCTCAGTAGCGTACTCGCCTAACTCTTGTCGGGATTGGTCGGCAACCACAGCCGGAGGAATCCCCAACGGAGGAATCTTCATCGCCATATTTTCCACAAGTACCGGATTTGATGTGTGCTTGGTCGGGTAGTATTGGGCGATAGGATCTGGGCTGGGCACTACTCGACCTCCATTAGCAGCAGCTCTGTCAATTAGAAGTAAAGAAGGATAGCATACTCTCAGAGAGATTACAGAAAAGCCAGGTTATTGGCGTGTTTAGTACATTCTTACAAGCATATACTAGTCTATCGAATCCTTTCTTCCCATGCAATGCAGATGGGCTACGGAGATCGTACTCGACAACTTTGAAAAATATTAGTTTCATTCATCAATCTAATTCATGCGACTTACCCCATCTCGGTTGCAGTCCTCTTGCCCCTTTGACGCCATGAGGCTTGCCTACAAGACCGGCTCGTTCGTAGGTCTCCTTATCGAGGTACATGGCAAGTTTCCCTATAAAAGTAGCTAGTTTAGCGAACGCAGTACTCTACCAATAGGGAAAATAGGCCATACCATCTCTTATCGAAAAAACATTATCAATGTCAGCCTTTCCCTCGGAGAGCATCATGATATTGCCTAGTAAATATAAGCGGCAATACTTCAAGAAGGAAAACTCTAATAAAACTAAATACCAATCTGGATGTACTGTGTAAAGAAGTCACCCTCGAGCACTTGCCTAAGCGTCATGATAACTCGGTAGTGACTCGGGGTTTGTGCTGCGTCATTAAGGATCCTTTCCTTCACGAGCTGCAAGAGCTCTTCAGGCAAGACTAAATCTACCTGGGTTTTGTTAGCATATTTCTGCGCGGAAATAGCAATAACGGTTAGGTCTATCACCTTGTGCACATAATCTTGTGAAAGCAACGCATTCCACGGCTTGACTTTAGCTGGGAGCTGGCCGGCATTTGGGTAGCTCATTGTCCCATATGTGACAAAGCATTTTGGGGTCTGGTAGACGCTGGGCTTTGGAAACGAAAACATGAAGGGCAGGATATCGGGCATGTGGTTCGGCTTCGAATTCGGCAGCGTGGTTCTACAGTAAAGTTGTGACCGCGACTATATTATCGAAGAAATTAATCACTTTTGTAAAATGACGGTCCCGTGTGGGTATAAAGATACAATGTGGATCACGGACTAAATGGTATAGTTGAATAAAAACATCCATCAAAGAGGAAGCTTTATACGATAAAAAGTATTTTACATTCTACGAGAATGGCGCCATCCTAAGCACTTGGCCATCTTTTTCATTAGCTCACACCCCTTGCTTTTGGTCTCCTCCCACTGGGTCGGCACATCCCCTCCACAATGTACAATTGTCTGTTTTCACGTCTTTATAAATAATGCACATTTAGACACAGATGGAGTTGTCTATACACCAATCGACCCCCGTAATTTTTCAAGCTCTGGACTTCTCAGCCAGGTGCCAAAGAATAGTCACCCACCATGCAATACCTTATTCGCTTTACGCAGTTACATGAGACTTTCCGTTTGGCGGAGGTCAAGGCTCTCGCTGTCTTAGCAGGGGTCGATTTAAAAATCATATCCTATAGTAACGAGGTGAGCACAAATAGAGATGGCGGTTGGCTCACGGCTTTATTACTTGGTATTATTGTATTATTGACTAACTTTGCCTAGTCTCCATTCTGTCTTGTCGAGTTTCCCTCGGATGATGCTGCACGAGCTGTTATTGAGCGCTCAATATTAGCACATAGCATCTATGAGCACTGGGGCACTGCCGAGACACTCGATGACTTACATATTACCATCAAAAGAGACACTGCTCATTTATGGCCACTTTATGTTGAGCCATCCTTCAAGCTCAGCATAGACTCATATCGCGGTTCGCGGTCTCAGAAGCAGAAAGTTGCCCTCATCAACTCATTTTCTTACCTCCCGTTCAAGGGTCCCATTTTGTTGTCGTCGCCTGACAATGAGTTTACCCTCTTTGAAAAGTGGGCGCTTGAGCCTGTACCGGAGAAGAAACTGTCTTCGCCGTTAGAGGTACATTTCGGAAGACTAATTGCCCACAGTGCAAGGGACTTAATAAGTACCTTTGATTTGAAGAAGCGTGATTATATCAGTACGACTTCGATGGACTCTGAATTGGCTCTTGTGACCGCCAATATCGCTCTTGCTGGGCCCGGTAAGCTATTTTATGACCCCTTCGTTGGTACGGGAAGCTTCCCAGTTGCTTGTGCCCAATTTGGCTCTATTGTTTGGGGTAGCGACATCGATGGTCGTAGTATGCGAGGTGCAGGCGGAAAGAAGAGTCTCTTGGGGAACTTTCGACAGTACGGATTAGAAAAATCCTTAGGTGGGGTTTTCGTGAGTGATCTCACAAACACCCCTGTGCGCAGGGCTAGGATACTCGATGGGATATTATGTGATCCGCCCTATGGCGTGAGAGAGGGCCTCAAAGTGTTAGGCTGTAGGGACCCCGAGAAGGATGTGCGGAGTATTGAAAGAGGGAAGTTGATGTACCGGTGAGGAGTTACACCCTTCGAATTGGTATACCTTTGCAACTAACACAAGACAGAGATCCGGCATTCATCCCACCCAAGAAACCATACAGCTTCCTAGCTATGTTAGATGACATACTTAATTTCGCTACTGACATGCTGGTCGATAACGGTCGTCTTTCCTTTTGGATGCCGACAGCAAACGATGAAGATCAGGAGATTGCTGTTCCTACACATCCATGCCTAGAGGTGGTTGTTGTATGCACACAGGTATTCAACAAATGTGAGTCATTCAATACCCCGTAGACAAGTACACAATCAACTCACAAGCCACTAGGGTCGAGACGATTGATCACCTATCGACGGTTACCCGACTCGGATGTGGATTTATCAGCACTGGCATTGAGGAAAAAACAAGAAGATGAAGCGAGTGGACGATCCGCAGATGATCTAAATCCATTCCGCCGTCACTACTTTAGAGGATTCAAGTCAGAACAAGAGCTTCTTGATACTGCAACGCTAGAAACAAACCAATTGCAAATATAGCTAAGAACCAATAGCGCGATTTCCCAATTCTTAGGGCGGCTAGATAATAGCATATTGCATATACTTGTGTAACCCTCGACGAGATTGTAAAACAAAAGGCACCTAAGCCACTGGCAGGCTTATTGAATCCTTGTAATGGGGTGAAATATTAATCGCCAACTTACCTCTTGCTGCCTTGTGGTGTTCTCAAACTTAGCCCGACTTACTTAGTCGTGATCACACATAATATATACTTCAACTAATGATGCTGGTCAACCCCATAACTAGATGGCACTTATTGAGGGTACCAAGGGTTCATCAAATGATCCCTCGTGTTTATAGCTCTCCTTTCTCGCTGGGGCGATAGGCTACGTTAAACTGTCGTCACGGTATAGCGAGCCATTCCAAGCGCCTCTGTTAAACCTTACTCCCCAATTCTTCGTAAACCCTCCTGACAAAACAAATTTAGCGTGCATTTTATCTGCAAGTGACAATGTCGGCCGATGCATCCGAGGCACAGCGGCAATGCAGGCTAATAGAGTTCCGGGACATACTTGTCTTCCTACTGGGACAAGCCACAATTTGACGACGCAACTTGGGTCAGTATCGGTGGGGGCTGTGGATGGAATAATATCGATGGCTTCATTCAACGAATCAGTGCCTACTTTGCGAAGCACCTAAAGCGGGCGTTAATGTTTCCGTTGTTTCCGCACGGTGCATAGTTGACGTCACCCTTTGATGGGGAGTGTCAAGCTTCTGATGTCTGCCGATGTTACACAGCGGCGGTACTCGTAATGCGATGAAAATAGCCATCTACTGTAGAGGTCTGATCTCGCCTAGTACAGGGCAGGAAGAGAAGGAATATGTATTTCCCTGTTACGACTACATAGTACACTACTAGCATGGAGGAGACCATGGGTGCGGTTGAATAAGCGCGAGAATATCGCTACTGTCAAAAGATAGGGAGAGCGGGATGGATCTTCCCGTTGAAGATATAAATAATACCCGTAGCTTGTCTACATAGTACTACATAGTATGTAATAGGTCTTGATAAGTTTCGATAAGGGAAAGATCAACTACAGGGGACAAAGACCAAGGTCTAAAAGAGGTAGCATCCAAGGGTTTCAGGGACTTGAGAGCTGAAACGTGTACGGCGGAAAGCCAATACACGTAGGTGAAGGACACGCCCGTCTAGACCGTAAACAACAACGCTAGTCGTGGGATGCCACTTTCTAGGCATGGTCCAGGCGCAACTCTGGGCAAGCTCTGGGCGGACTCTGGGCGGTGACCTAGGCCGGTTACCCTTAGTAGACATGAACTCTGAACATGGTCGAGGGCTGATGATACTGGCATTCGAGTAGTAGAAGTTTCATGCAATGCGACGTTTAGGCTGCAGCGCGACGATAACACAGCCATCATGTCATTAGCAAACGTATTCGAGAAACATTCGATTCCCAAATCTCCATGGCGGAATTACTGGAACCAAGAACATGACCGCATTAGACTAAGCATCGGATTTTAAGACACTCTGCGCCACCCTGACCACCCTGACCACCCTGACCACCCTGACCTTAAGCGACAGGTGCTCAAAGTAATGTGACCGACAAGCAGTAGTCTAGAATCTAGGTCGAGGTCATTCAGCCGAACCGCAACCAAAGAATCAGATCTACCTACATACCTACCCTACCTAACTCAGTTGCCCACCTACATGTAGGTAGTTAGCTTCCAATGATTGTTTATCTGGGGTACTCATTGACAGAACAAACATAGGTAACATGTGTAAGTGGAGGTTGGCATAATAAGGTAGATGATGATGATAGGTAGACGATGAGTCTAACATGGCCTATCGAATTCCCACTTCCATTAGGTATATAAGGGGTACATACCCGGCGCTACCCGAGTGCCCAAGTACACCATATATACCTAACTTCTAACTGCTTACATAGTTAGGTAGTGTGTACGGAGTATTGTACTATTATACGTGAGTATGGGGTAATAACGTGAACTAGCATCCTGTCTTAGTGTATACTCCCCTATCGCTCACTCACTCGCTCACTCACGCACTCGTAGTCTTCATGGTCTTCATGGTCTGCACTACAGTCTACAATCTACCTACCAGAGGTAATTCTTGGATCCCTACATGTTCTATATTATATATTACATATGATTCCATACTATATACCTTGTAGTATAGGATCAGTCCTACTAACCTTGTAGTATAGGATCAGTCCTACTAACCTTGAGTATTCATTCAAGCTTTTCTGCCTTTTAGGCTCCGTCTCTCTGTCTGCTCTCTTTCTCCTCCCGAGTTAGTTTGGCGTGTGTCCTTGCACAACTCGCCCAAAGTAACTCTCTTAACTACTAGGTAGGTAAGTCCGTACTTGCCTACACTTCCCTAAACATCGTCACTTAGTCAAGTACTTCTCCAATTCCTTCTTAACACTACTTTGCTTCACTTTTTAACATATGATTCTAGCTCTACAAGCTTCTTGGCCAAACTTCTTAACCTGCTTCTCTACCAAGGTTCTTTATAATAGTCATCTCGCTTGTCGCCTCCCCTTTCCTTTACCGCATTATACATTTCTGTTCTTTGTACACACTTGAAACGACACCGTCTTACATCTTGCGCGTCTCTCGGCTGCATTGTCGCGTCGGTATCCGAACTATCGCCGCGGCCGCCCATCTACCTACCAATCTACAGTCGTTATCTACATTCGACCTCCACCAGCCAGCGCCATCACCACTTGCGTTTCTCCAAATCATCACCATGCCTACACCCTCCAGCAACACACCCCCTACCCCTCCCGAATTGCCACCTCGAACACATAGCTCCTCATGTCCCGAGGACATTCACTCCCCAAGCAGTTGGCGCCCCGATGAAGATGGGCTAGAGATGAATGTGGACAGCGATGCGACGACGTCACCTGAAGCCATGAGCGCGCCCACCGCCGAGATCGTCGAGCTGCTGACCGAGTCGCGATCCACCACAGAGTCCCCCAGACCCGACTCACGGAGCGACACCGATCGCTCTGCCTCCGAGCCAATCGACATAGGCTCCCTATCACATAAATCTTCAGAGGAGTTGGGGGAAGTGCAGGGCGGTGCAATTGCATCGCCAGCGGAACGGCGCCGCTCTCGATGCGACCTCGATACCGCAACGACAGAACATGACAAGCTCGACGATGAAGAAGGTCGATCCCCCGTAAACCATGGCGAATACCAGCCGTCAATGGGCTTTGATTACTCCAATGTTCGGGTACGTGCACATAACGCATTTGCTAAATTCAATTGGAAACCTGGGTCTTGAAGACGGAATACAGTACATCCGGCTAACCATTGCCTCTAGATATTTCCTACGTCGCCATCTTCCTTCCTACGCCCAGGGAGTAAATTCCATGGGACACAGCAGTCTGAACGGCAGGTGTACGATGTGCAGGTCGAAATTAAATATATCGATCTACGCGAGTCATTCCTTTGTGGTTATCTCAAGATTCAAGGCAAGTTTTTACCGCCACACGCCTCACTATAGAATTCGACCGCTGTTCCATCAAATTGGGCGTATTTCCGGGTTGTTCAAACTAGCATCCATCTCGCCTGACTATTGGGGTGAAATATATTTGCTAACCCCGTAGAGTTTGTTGTTACAGGTCTGACAGAAGATAATCCGACCCTAACGACCTACTTTGAGGGTGAGATCATCGGCAGCCGTTATGACTTCTTGACAAAACACGAGGGTTGGGGCGCTACAGAGAAGATTGACCTAAATCACTGGGGAAAGTTCTCTGCGTTTAGGCAGTATAGCAAGCAGGTGCGTAAGGGTGTGGCTGTGACAATACCCAATCTTGCGCAGCGCGAAAACATCTTTATGCGCTGGAAAGAACACTTTCTCGTGCCTGACCATCGTGTCACCTCCATCAACGGCGCTAGCTTCGAAGGGTTTTACTACATCTGCTTCAACCAGAAGGAGGGTAGCGTAAGCGGCATTTATTTCCACTCCAAAAGCGAAAAGTGAGTCCCCCGCTGTCCAGTATTGCCTGTGTACAAGTTAACCTTTATTGGCCAAGCAGATTCCAACAGCTAGAACTCAAACACGTGGAGGATAGGGGCTGTTTCAGCGCCTTGGAATTTCGATGAAGGGGATGATAATTATCAATACGTACAACAACAACAATTACAATTAGTTAATCAGCGTGGGCCTGGTGCCGGGAAGAGACAGTCTTTCAGGAAATTGATCGATTCGAGTATGGAGAGTGAACCCAGAGGTTTTTATGTTATCCTTGCGAGCGGCGCGCGAATAAGGTATCCACCAAAGGCATATAATCATTCCGGCGAGGCAGATTCGAAACGGAAATCTAAACATATGGGCATCAGGCGTTGGGTTAATCCGGAGGCGCTTGGAGGAAGGGCAGAGCGACAGTTGATATAACATTTTTACGAACAGCCATGAGGGGTATATTCCGGGTCTGGACAAAGAGAGACGGGCTAGTTCGGGTACATCAAACACCTAACCATCAACTTCCCACCGCATGATCCCCCCGTACCTTATGAGATAGGCTTAATCTTAAAGTGAAGCGATGTCAGGCTGAATACCAGCGCCTTCAAGTCTTGCACTAGGTAGTAAAAGACGCGCAGGCCTTCGGGATCAGCCGACTCGGTGACGTCGATTAACGAGCCAATCTTTGCTGTCTGCAAGAGGGGTTTCCTCGGGTGTAAGCATTCATCTGTGATTCCGAAATCGACGATAATTGAGTGATCCTCTCGCACCTCGAATGATATGTGTTCATTTCCCAGCCGGATTTCTAATTCCTGGCGACCGTCCTTGTTCTTTTGTGGCCACTTTGAGTCATCCTCCTTCATAATCTCGCTCGACTTCACTATGCGTCTGATCTCGTCGACTACTAACGAACTGACACACACTAATTGGATTACCGAAAGGTTAGCATATCTATTTCTACTAGATGTAATGAGCTAGGCAATTGGGAATGGAGGGTGAGCAAGTTGCAAGCAGCCTTGCGAGGCTGGGAGATGTCGCGTGGAAGGGTATCCGGAGAAAGGGGGGCGGCGCACTTTCTTTGCGAATGAGACTGTCATTTCGGTAGTTGGAATTATTGGCATATCGGGCCACGGCGCTTCGTCCGTCGCCAACTACTCTGAAGTCGAACTCTAGGTGTGCAATCGAGTCAGCCTTGCGTGCGCGTCGCCGGCACTTCGGTCGGCCGCCATGCGCGGTGGATAGGCACAATACGTACCGAGGAATTCGTGACCGAAACGGCCAGAATGTCCAGAGCTGTAGTGTTGCGGTATATCAATAAGTGGTGTAAACCAGAGAGGGAGAGGGAGACTAGACGTACTAGTAGCGTATGTAGAATGAATCATTGGATGAAGTCATGTTGGGTACTGATGAGATGGCGATTATTTCTAGAAATGGGTCGGTACCTCGAGGAATAAAGGCACGTTAGGGTTCACAATGTCGTTGTTATGGTTTTTGGAGTGGGAGTTGATATTGTAATGCACATGAAAGCAAGCGAGGCCTCTGTATCTCGAATTCGGTATTAGACAGCTTTATCAGCTGGGGTAGATTTGGCGGGGCAGAATATGTATGTACCTCTTACAATACATAGACTTGCCTATCGGTACTACAATGTTAATACAGCTGGCGTCAGGCTGCCAGGCTATCAGATTAAACAAGCCACATGTTGATTACCTATGTAGGATAGGTGTGGCAGAAGTGTGGCTCAATCTATAGGTCGGAGAAGGAACAACCATCGGAGGCACACCCTCTCTTGATTCGATTAGGTAATCCCTTACCTACAGTAGTAGTATTACGTACACTGTGCTGGCCCGCACTTAACCCAATGCACTAGCAGGTGAGAGTAGTCTGAAAAGTGGCCCACTTGGAGTTCAGAGTTCAGGAGGGACAGATTTCTGTGTGGAACTCGAATGTACGTATATGCTGGCTGGTATCCATTGGGACAGCCTGGTCATGAATTGAGGGTCAACCCACGACGATAATATCGACCATCGACTTCCTGCAACAACAATAACTACCACGACAACGACGACGACTATTACCACTATTGCCACTATTGCCACTATTCTCCGTGCCACTAGCATCATCAGCAGTCAGCCGATCTCTGGGATGCATAGTCGCATTATACCTGACCGACTACCTCTTGACGCCATCCCTCGTTGCTCCCAACCTGATCACATCTCTTCATAACGCTTCCCTTTCCGCTTCCGCATTGTGTTTGGCCGAATATCGACATCAATTCCACTTGGCCATTCCGGTCCACTCTCCTATCGCTCCTTTCCTTTGGACAATCTCAATACCAACATTGACGAGGCGGTCGAGAGCCGCAGCAGTTGCCCATCATGACAACATTTCTCGAGAACGCATACAGCTTAGTCCATCAGGACAATGCTGCTGATGTCCCCTCCATGTCAGAGCTGCGCACGCAGCTGGAGAAGGGCACAGACGAGACCAAGGTCGACACCATGAAGCGCATCTTGACCATTATGCTCAATGGCGATCCTATGCCTCAGCTCCTCATGCACATTATCCGATTCGTCATGCCCTCAAAATCGAAGCACTTGAAGAAGCTGCTATACTTTTATTACGAGATCTGCCCCAAGCTAGATAGCAGTGGGAAGCTTAAGCAAGAAATGATCCTCGTCTGGTGAGCGTTATAATTTCAGAACATCACTCACATCTGGTCAGCGCTGATAAGCGATTGTGTAGCAATGGCATTCGGAATGATCTCCAGCATCCCAATGAGTACATCCGAGGAAACACATTACGCTTCCTTTGTAAGCTGCGGGAACCCGAGCTGATCGAGCCTCTTCTGTCATCTGCGCGATCCTGCCTTGAGCATCGACATGCCTATGTGCGAAAGAATGCCGTCTTCGCCATCGCCTCGATCCACCAACATTCACCCTCCCTTATTCCCGACGCTGCAGACCTGATTGCCGCTTTCCTTGATGGTGAGAGCGATGCGACTTGCAAGCGCAATGCCTTCGCTGCTCTGTCTAGTATTGATCACGACAAGTCCCTTGCCTATCTAAGCAATGTCTTCGAGGGTATCCCGAACGCAGAGGAACTATTACAATTGGTGGAGCTCGAGTTCATCCGCAAAGACGCTTTTCAAAACCAGCAGAACAAGGTACGCTAATAGGCTCTATAACAAGTTTAGTATTCCAGCTGACATGAATAGGCTCGGTATTTGAGACTTATCTTTGACCTGTTAGAAGCTAACACTTCGACCGTCGTATACGAGGCCGCCTCATCCTTGACAACCCTTACTAGCAACCCCGTGGCTGTCAAAGCTGCTGCTGCCAAGTTCATCGAGCTCAGCATCAAAGAGGCAGACAATAATGTGAAACTTATCGTTCTTGACCGTGTGGATCAACTCCGCCAACGAAACGAGGGGGTTCTCGACGACCTCATCATGGAAATTCTCCGCGTCCTCTCAAGTCCTGATATCGACGTGAGACGGAAGGCCCTTGGAATCGCCTTGGAAATGGTATCCAGCAAGAATGTTGAGGAGGTCGTTTTACTACTGAAGAAGGAACTCTCAAAGACTGTCGATCAGGAATATGAGAAGAACGCCGAGTACCGACAGCTGCTGATTCAATCTATTCACCAATGCGCCATTAAATTCTCCGAGGTTGCGGCAAGCGTTGTTGATCTACTAATGGACTTCGTTGCGGATTTTAGTAATACATCCGCTGTCGATGTTATCAGCTTCGTAAAGGAGGTCGTCGAAAAATTCCCCAAATTACGCCCTTCAATTGTCGCACGATTAGTCGATACACTCAGTGAGGTCCGGGCAGGTAAGGTCTACCGTGGGATCGTCTGGATTGTTGGCGAGTACTCTCTTGAAGAGACCGACATCAGGGATGCATGGAAAAAAATACGCGCAAGTCTAGGCGAGATACCTATCCTGGCATCTGAGCAGCGTCTGCTAGATAATGTCGATGGTCAAAACGAACAGGAGCTAGAGCAGGTGAACGGCCACTCCAAGCCTGCACAGCCTTCTGGCTCACGGCGAGTTCTAGCAGATGGTACGTACGCCACCGAGACGGCCCTAACAAGTGCGTCTACCACTGCTGCAAGATTAGAGGCTGTCAAGGCGGCACAAAAGCCCCCATTACGACAATTGATCCTTGATGGCGATTACTACTTAGCTACCGTCCTCTCCGCTACACTAACTAAGTTGGTTATGCGTCACTCCGAGATTTCTTCGGACAAGGCACGGACAAATGCCCTTAAAGCTGAAGCCATGCTGATCATGATATCCATTATTCGTGTCGGACAATCTCAGTTCGTCAAGGCTCCCATTGACGAGGACTCTATCGACAGAATTATGTCCTGCGTTCGGTCTCTAGCCGAGTTCTCCGAGAATAAACAGCTCGAATCTGTCTTCCTTGACGATACCCGAAAAGCCTTCCGGGCTATGGTTCAGGTAGAGGAGAAGAAGCGAGCGGCGAAAGAGGCATTCGAGAAGGCCAAAACAGCAATTCAGGTTGATGATGTCGTCCAAATTCGCCAGCTCTCCAAAAAGAATCATGGTGAAGGTGCCGACGAGATTGAATTGGATCTTGAGAGGGCTACCGGTGGCGAGGCAACGGCTGAAGATCTTACATCGAAGCTCAGTCGCGTCGTTCAACTTACTGGGTTCTCCGACCCCGTTTATGCCGAGGCCTACGTCAAAGTACATCAATTTGATATCGTTCTAGATGTCCTCCTAGTCAACCAGACAACTGAGACGTTACAGAATCTCTCAGTTGAATTTGCTACTCTTGGTGAGCTCAAGGTTGTAGAGCGACCAACAACCCAGAATTTAGCCCCGCATGATTTCCACAACGTGCAATGCACTATCAAGGTCTCGTCGACCGATACGGGCGTCATCTTTGGAAACGTCGTGTATGACGGTGCCCATAGCACCGACACTAACGTTGTCATTCTCAACGATCTTCATGTCGATATTATGGACTATATCCAGCCCGCTACGTGTACAGAAACACAGTTCCGCACAATGTGGACCGAATTCGAATGGGAAAACAAGGTTAATATCAACAGCAAAGCTAAGTCTCTTCGCGAGTTCTTGGAGCAACTTAAGGCTTGCACGAATATGAACTGTTTGACACCCGAAGCTAGCATGAAGGGCGATTGCCAGTTCTTGAGCGCGAACCTATATGCCCGAAGTGTATTTGGTATGTCTCTGATGCTATTGTAGATTTCAATGGAGAGCTAACACAACAATAGGCGAGGATGCTCTAGCCAACTTGAGTATAGAAAAGGAGGGCGAAGACGGACCCATCACAGGCTTTGTCCGCATAAGAAGCAGGTCACAAGGTCTGGCCCTGAGTCTTGGGTCGCTAAAGGGATTAAACAAAATCGGGACGACTGCTTGAGTACGGCGAGTTCTCAGCTTCAAATATCGAACGTAGATGCAACGTATACTGTGCACGGGCAGAAGAACGAGTAATTGACTAAGCCAATGTTCAAATAGACTCATGAAGAGGGACTCCGGAGAGGGAAAAAGTCTTGATATCCAAGTGCAAGCATACCGAGCTTATGGGAGCTCGGGTCTTGACAGCATGATCCAAAAAAAAATAGCGGAATGCCGGCTTCGCTCGGGATAATCTAGACAATGCAAATTATTTTCATCCATTCATGCTCGTTCTCGATGGGGCAAACTAAACAATGCCAATGACTAAGCAATGCTAACTTCGTCCTAGGTGACCTTGGAGATACAAATATATAGTATAGTTCCAATTCTACGCCAGTGTCATATCTTAAACTAAAATTGATACCACTCTTTTTTTTTTCCAGTAAAATTTGTGCTTAATAGGAATATTAAAAGTTAAGTAGATATCGAACCTAGTACGATTTGGCTTTTTGGGAGTGTTATGTTACATTCAACAACGACTAGCACCAGATCAGCTGGCCACCCAGAATTACCTAGTTGGCTTAAAAGGGTAATAAATAAAAGAAGGCTGACTTCGTCTGACTTGAATCTTTTATATGTCCGGTGATCGTTATACCTAGTCCAGAATAGTATATACAGGGGCGATGTAATATTGGTGAGTATCTAACTCATTAAAACCCTTATATTCATTTGTTTAGGCAAACATCTGGGCGGTACGCGGACAGTACTCAATAACCTATAAATGTAGATCACACTATGGTCTGGTCATTGGAGTTTGCTGGGATTAGGTAGAGCCGCGTACATGTATAGTTATCAGATCCTCTCTAGGTGTAAATAATATAGAATGCCTAGGGTTTGTAACACTTAGGGAAATAGGAACGTCACGACGACGCAGCAACTAAATCTAATCGGCTACCTAGGCAGAGCCATCCAGCAGAAAGGCCATGTAAGTGGCTAGGCCGCATTGCAAACATGAAAAGCAAGAGACATGGTCAGCAGTTACAGTGTTATTTGATGGTGAAGATTGCGATGTGCGGAAGGCTAGAAGCATCTAATTGTCTCTCCTTACCTTCCCCCTTTCGAGGAAACGCTGGTAGAATTCTACGTTTTACGAAATTCATGGTATATCCCGGTTACCTAGGAGTTCGATAATAGGATATTCTGTGCATAGGAGCCATAATGCCAGCCATCATTCCATCTACTCTCAGCCTACAATTAGTAACGACCGGTAAGGATTATATTATGTGTTTTAATTTGCCGTATGCTCACAACATAAATGTCAGGACTGCTAGTATAGGGGTATGATATGACATTTGTTGATGCATGAGGGTGTTGAAAACCTCGTAACTACCTATCTACTATATTCAAGAACTTCCTTTGTTTTATGTCATGGAGTTGTGACAATAAACACCAGCGGAGAATGCATGGCGTTAGCAAAACATCTATCATGTAGGCTACCCCTATAATGAATGGCCTATCGATCATTACGGGTAACACAGAGACCATCAAGGCGCTGTGATATCTACATCATCAGGTGGAAATAAAGAATCTCTAGATTCGACAGTGGAAAGCATCTAGTCCCGTAGTTCCTCAACACTTCATATAGATTCGATGACGATATCATTCTAACGTCTCTCACCCCCTGGACATACCTGTCGCAAATACATCGCAGAACCACCTAACTATCACTGCACACGTTATTAGCTTTGGTTATTCGCCTCTAACCTCTACAGCTTGAGATACAGCATTAGTAATAGGAAAGCCACGGACGAACGAAGATAAGACTTCCTATGACACCCTACCATAATTATCTCAGCACAACCTAAGTTCCAACGGCACCTATGTCTAGCAAGTACTATGAGAGGGGATACGGGTCTCTTTCGCAAGCCAATACCAGCTCTTAATAAAAAGAACTTGGCACCGATCTCACTGGTCTGAAACAGCCCTTTCACACACATCTACATATAAACCTTAAGCCAAATCAACAGCTCATTCGATTTGTCTTCGTAGCGCAGTTGGTTAGCGCGTTGGTCTCATAGGTTGTTCTATGATCTAGTTCTTAAGCTAGGCTATCCAAAGGCCGTGAGTTCGAGTCTCACCGAGGACACTTCAATTATGCTGATTTCTTTTTATTTCTTGTAATGGGAACTAATATCACTGTGTTTATATCACTATACGTAATCTTTACGTGGAATAGACCTTTCTCTGTTTAGAGCAAGAAGTTTGGGCTCAGGTTAGACGCAACCTACAACAAGAGCGATACCTCCCTCAAAATTCCCATCAAATCAATTTCTTTCTTCTGTTCCAAGCCGCCTAAGTCTTCAGGGTATTCAATGATCATAGTAGATCTCCCCGGGTCTTATCTTTAGACGCCCTCTTCTACACGTATAATGAGCACGTACGAACTTGATCATGTCGCTAGGGAAGATATTATCCTGGTTATTGCCAACGTAGGTGTCGGCATCTTAGGTATCACAAGGATAATAGGTGAAAGCGCCTCATGTAGAGCGTATCGATGAAGCCTATTTGCCAGAGAGATAAACATGGCTGGCTCAAGACGGAATGAAGCAATTTAAGATTGCGGGATCGTTCATGTATAGGACTCATCGCCAATGACCATACCCCAAGATAGCGTATAAATTCGTTTAAGCTGTTCCTGTAGGTTACTTGTGTCGTAACCATACCTCACGTCTTCCAGCCCGGACGGGGCCGAGGACATCATCAATTTAGCTACAACTAATCAACCCACCTACGGAGCTAATCTGCGTAGTCAACCTAATCAAAAACACCGATTATACGATCGACGCGGTTGGGTATCAGGTATTCTTAGTGCGCCTGTATTTTTTTCATCTTTTTTTTCGGCGCCGCAGTACGCAGTACGGGTACGGGTAGAATTTAAAGAAAATGCTGGATTTAAGAACAATATTATCGTCAGGTTCGTCCTCAGTGTCCAATAAAACAAGGTTGCTGTTATCTCGGAGGAGGGCGGACCGACGAACTCGCTTAGCAACTGTCGAGCTTTAACCTCGTGTACTTAAATCACAGGTTTCGGGTTAGCTGGCCACGTCGTGGGCACGTGATACGAGCTTGATGATGGAATAGTAGGCGTAGCATTTTGTGCTTCTGCGTGCTTGAGTTATCTATTCTATTACTCTCTCCATCCGTCACGTACGACCATATCCTCTGGAGAACTCGGGGTCCCGTCTGCTCCCCCAACGATAAGCCAGAGAGAGCCGAATTAGTAGTTGGGTCGGTGACGACCAGCGAATCCTTGGTGTTGTACGTCTTATTTTTAAGTTCTTTATTATCCCTTTTTTTTTTCTTTCTCCATCGCCATCTTACCTTGCGCGAAGAGCCTAAGCACCACTTATTTCAACACCCTGTGCAAAGGTCGTGTTGCTCTTTCATCTTGTGGTTATAAACATTCCAGCTAAGCAGCTTTAGCTGAGCAGCATTCGCTGCTTCAAAAGAAAGCGACGCGGAGGTTGGTGGAAACAATGAAAATGATGCGCGGGGTATGCTGGCTAGGCGCATAAATGATGGAACCCCCCCCCCCCACTCGGCGATTACCTTGTCGATCCTAGGTATTGAAACACACATACGTATACAAACCAAGGAGAGGAAAAAGAGCCTGGGGCGTGGCATTTATACGTGATAGTGTCATCACCGGGATGACTGCCCGGAAGTCGCAGTAGTAGTACAACATACCAAAATATCTATCTACTTGAGAAAGGAGAGGTTCCTAGACAACGGTATCCTACGCTGTGCCACTCGTTCATTATAGGAAACATTCAATGTCTCAATTCAGCCAATAGGTACTAGGTACCCAGTAAGCATCCATCCATAAATACCCCAGTTCCATACGAATGAGGTTAGTTGTCGATTGCTAGTGGAGACCTAGGTTGGGAATGAGTTTGGGGTCGAGTTTGGATGGTAAAACGGCAGGTTCGAATAACCTAGGTGGTCTTCAGAACTGTAGGCCGTCATGGAGCAATCTCTTTGTATAGTGCTCGGAAACGCTACATCAATAGACTCAATGTACGAGAGCCGCCGATGACTCATGTCTGCACTACGGCGTCTAACTGAGATCGGGTGGCGGCGTGTGCTTCACGACCCAGCGAAACCGTGTATGTATGGGGGTGTGGTGGCGTCAGACGACGATAACTACACTAGCGGTGTCATGGTATACGACACAGCACCTGTCCTGGTGGATTCACGGCGCGAGAAGTTGCCTCCTTTTATCGTGCTTGTTCACATTACATCAACGGCACGAGCTACATAAACCCAGGTTTGGCTCAGGCTAGCTATTACCCCACTCTTCAAACTTCGCGGAGGAGTTGGCATATGAAAAGTCATGCTACTTAACTGATTGGCTGGTGCTAGGTTGAGCAAATACTATCAAGACTATGAACATGGGACACACGGGAAAAAAACAAAAGAAAGAAAGAGGTGCACAAGACAAGAGGACAAGGTTACAGGAAATTAACAGGTTTTGCTTGATGGATGAGAGGACCTAGACTCACGAGAGCCGAGGTTAAGTCAAATGAGTTACTCGATTACCTAACCTTATGTAGGCATTCATATAGGCGGGAAAATTAAGTACCTATTCAGGTAATGGAGTGCCTAAAGTACCTACAAAAATGACGTTTTATAAGTATAGATCTAGAAGTCCGCACATCGTCAGCCTGCCTCGACATGCATTCAAGCGCAAACAACTCGGCAGATATAGCTTGGGACATCTTGGCCTAGTGTCCTATCTAGTCGGTATATCAGGGTTCCTTAGGACACACGCCTGACTACATGGCAAAACGTCAACAATATTGCACAGAAATCACTATCTCGTGCTGCCTACGTTGATGACGCGTTACTACATGTTTCCCAGGTTAAATGTCGTGGTCAACAGATCTGAGTGTCAATTGGCTGAGGGTGTCTCAGTGCCGCCTAGAATTCCCTCTCACGGATGGACTTGAAAATAAAATACCGCAAGAGAATCAATCAGCGAGACTGATTGAAACGGTCCCAATGCCTATCCCGTGCCGATCCTGTGGGTTTGCTACGAGTTTTACTGTCGCGTAGCGGGATGACTAGACTCGGTGAGCGTGGTTTGACAATGCAATGCAACACCTTAACGTTGTTACACTTCACCTGTGAGCAAACTGTGAGTTGGCGGGGAGCAGATATCTACAGATGAATGTAGATTATATGCCTCAAAAGCACAAGAACGACATGCAGATGGATTGGTAGCACATCATTGGGTACGACCCCCGACTTTCTTGACTTTCTTCCCCAGTCAGTCCCCAGTCAGCACCCAGTCTTCTGCCCAGTTTTCTGCCCAGTCAAATCACAAGTATCGACATCTACGGGGTGTACTATGTACCACACTAAGTAGTGTACCTCTTGAAAAGGTAGGTTTGAGGAATTTGGATTACTTGACAGGCTCGCTGCACTCCGCGATCAGATGGGACCAGGCTGGGGAGACCGGGACCTACCTAGTCCCCGCATGATGCATATGCGCCAATCCCCCGCATGTAGCATCGTAAGAGCTCGGCTCATGCTTGCCCGTCGGGTTGTTCACAATAGCCCTCATATCATACCGTACCGTTCGATGCCTAGAACAGTACCAGTGGCCTTCCGTTGTGCCGAAGGGAAGGATTGTGTACCTGCACTACTCGATGACTACCTCCATACCTACTCAATCTGGGCACAAGAGGTCAGCATTTGAACAAGGTATGTATTGTATCTAATTAGTACCCTGAACACAGAAGACACGGGAAATCCATTCCATCAAATCGATAGGGTGGAGACCACATGCACTAGGGGGTACCTGGTAGGCAGGTAGGCAGGCAAGAGGTACCTAGGTCTGCAGTAGTGCGTATACATCGTGTCTTTTCTCTGGGGAGTTTATAACAAACGCTCTTATTAATATCCTCGGTCCCAAACCCTGAATTTTACTCCATCTTGGATCCATCATCTCCCTCAAAACTTATATTTAGGCTTGAAATCACTGATTGAACCATTTTCTACATCCCTCTACACTCTACACTCCACACATATACACCCGTCCTCTCTCTAAGTCGTTCCACGACAAGGCAACCAATCCAACCCCCAGTGATAACGTATAACCAACTACATCACCGACTCACACACAACTTGTGATCTTAGTCGTATCAACACGGTGCAGACCACGATATGTCTCCAAGCTCAGCAGCTCGTCCCTTCTCGACCACTTCCCACGTTTACCCGAGCCATCTACCGACCTTGTACAAATCAGGTCGATTGGAGAAGAAGTTGTACGACGAACCGTCACACCACTGTCAGACAAACAGGAGATGCTTACGAACTTTGTGTGATAGTGCTACTGCAACAGCTGCCGTAGTAGGCATAGGTTAGTAGTACCACCTCATAAAGTACCGTGTCAATCTCCATCTAGACTAACGTGTGATTATAATAGGCTACGGAATGGCCAAGTATAAGGAGTACCAGGAGCAACAACAGTATCACAATGCTGAGACTGAAGCGGCCTCCCGGCGGCAATCCGAGGCTATAATGGATGCCTATGCTGACCGATCGAGCCTAGCTGAGCTCGAGGCCGCCGTCAAGGCCTATGAAACCCATCGAAAGGGCTAGTTTATTAAGGTCATATTTCCGCGCAGGGCTTTAACCATGGGCACCTGCGGTTCTCAGCTGTAAACTCACAACGCTTGTTTGGGGCGCACGATAATGATTTACGACCCAGACGACAAACAAAAGATCACAGCGTGGGCTTTAGGCGGTACCGCCTAACCCCAGAGTCATTTCCGACTCGCTAAGGGCTATTCCTCGTGCATCGGGAGCATTCATGAGGGATCCTTCTCTACTCAGTCCATCAACCCATTCAACCACAACATACCTCGGTTAATTTTAGCCTGTGATGGTGTCGGCTTCGGAAAGCCTTAGGGGCAGTCCCGGAAACTTACGGGCGTTATGGAGCATCGGATGATATTGAACATCTGATACGGGACGTATGATCGGGGACGACCGGCTGCTCCGAAGAACATTCGAACTCACAGAAAATCATGCAGCTGGTGTCAGAGAGAAAAATTCAAAAGGCGAGAGGTCTAAATACACCGACCGATAAAATGAGCAAGCCCTCGTTGATTATACCTTGGGCTCTGCAATTTGAAAAGTTTGTATACCTAGGTATAAATATATATCCGGGGATCTAATCCGCCCGGCTTCAAATCTTGGATCCATTTGACCTAGCTGCAACGTATCAACCATAGAACTCTGTTTTCGTCAGCCCGCTAATATGTTTAATTGCCGAAAGAGGAATAGATACCGGTAGAAGCCGTAAAACAAATCTCCCCGTTGTGTGCCTGACATATCTTCCCCGCAAGACCCGCAAAGTTTCGCTAGATGTAGTGCTAGAGCGAGCTGCAAGGGCGACCAACACTCCAGGAAACGCGACATATCGACCTTTTTTACGGACACTTACTAATAGAATCCTTTTCTTGACACATCTAAAACCTCTTTTGCAACCATATGCGTGTCGTGTTTAGTCAGCCGGGTGGGTATCGTCGCGGTCCTGCTATACAGCACAGCCTTCATTCACCATCAGCAATATTGTCTCAACTCCTTTCAAGGTGAACATTATTTTATGCTGTAGTCTTGATCTTGCGCTAACGGCAATTACCGTAAGAGAGATAGCCTCGAGCGGACATAGTGTCCGAAGTCAATGTGTTCTTGCTGCTCTTCTTGCTCTTCTGCTACTAGGTACCTCTAGTTCAAACTCCTTAATCTCAAACTTGTCAGTGTATAGTAAAGGCCTAATGACCAATCAAAACTGCAATCTGTAAGATATATATAAATATCTAGAATAGCTTTTTGGGCTGTAGAGAAAGTATAATGATACCCTAATGCACTAATAACGGGTACTCAGACACCAGCGCCCACGCATCTTGGAGGGTTTCGTAGAGCACGTCCTGATGTGAGGCCATTTTCGGCTCGATTTTGCTGCATATCTAGCCCCGAGGAAAAAAGTAATGTCCTGACGCACTGATAGTAATAACCACCGTTACGTACCTCGAGGGCCTAGACGATCGAGAATAGGTGACTGCCCGACCAAACCAATAGACTGGTCGGGGCCGAGCTATGGGGTGTAACGAATACTATATACAAAACATCTTCCTTGTTCTAGAAGGTTTGACGAGACTTGTAGGCCAGTAGCGAGACCGGTAGCGAACCGATTTGTGTCAGGTTTTGAATAGGATCAAGGATGCTACTGGGTGATATGACTAGTGAAACATATTGGAGAGCCTTGGTTATATCATAGGACTTGGGATAATAGGGTTTAGGTTGCTCCTTTTCTTATTCGGGGCTTGGTTCCCTACCGAAACTACATGATCTACGTTAGTACTCACATGTATAGGTAATGACTTTTAATCTCTTCACTTTCATGTTTCTCGTTTGACTATCTTTTAAACCTGGGACCGGTTGATGGCTATACCGAGCAAGGGGATGAGGAACCGAGAAACGTAAAATATGTACCGAGCTAAAGTGGCTAGAATTCTAGACACAACAAAAACTAACATACGAAAAAGACTAGGATGGAATAAAAGGCTCATGCCCCTATATGTACTGGAATCGAGGACCTGACCAAAGGGTTATGAAGGAATCGTTGAGTTCTAAGTCATATTCCCCCTGAGATACCATCGTATACTACCGCCCAATCAGCCTTTATCGGGACAACAACTCCAAAACCGACTTGAATAGCCGAATTTTGCGAGGCATAGTTTGTATCATGATGTACACGGCTTATAATATCGTAGCGCTTAATCGTCGACATCAATATGAATAAGCCATGATAATGAATAGACGGTCTCATACTGCGTATATTGCCCGTGCTACCAGACACCGCGCCGACACAATAGGGTGAACCATTTATTACGAAATTATGTTGCGTCTCTTTTGATCCGCATGCAGTTGGAAAGTAAAACTGTTTCTTTTTTTTTTGTATCATCCTCATACATAATTCTCTTGCCTTGTCCCTCAATCTCCCAGTACCAGCTTTAAACGAGTTAGACAGGTCATCATTATCCCGCTTTCTAGCCAATCAACGCGGGCAATATCGCCGTTTCTCGTGAGTAAACTCCAAGTTGTTTGATCGCCCATCATGAATGACCAAAAAATGGGTACATCGGGCCGGAGATGGAAGCCCTAGTTGTGGCGTACCGGTCAACAAACCGATCTTACCACGTGGTAGTACATTTAATCCGCAACCAATCCGACTAGACAATTATGTTTTCCTCTCAGCCATGCTCTCTTGCCTGCAATACTGGTTGTATGCCTTTGTCTATTCCATGTTGTTCGATAGGCTAGCATACGTAAGTGCTGGCTACGAGAATTTATACGCTTTCGTTCCTCTTAAGTTGCCCGCATTGTACCTTATGCCTGCGTCGTTTCCGTGTAAATGATAAGATATGTAAGCCATTAGAGCGTTCGCTATACAACTTCCTTGCTAGCTTTTCTATGGTCGTAGGTTGTTGCCCCTTTTTGTTAAGTATTATATGGGAGTTTTCCTACGGGGAATACCGAGTTGAACTATATTTTGTTGGAATCTATCGGCTGACACGAGTGAGAGACTATGGTGTGACTTTTGAAGAACGACTACACTGGCGTAGTTGTGCTTCTCGTAGTGACTAGAGAGGACAACTGATGTGGAAGGGATGAGCTGGGTGTAATCGAGCTGGATGAAGAATCCGTCGAACTTGATGAAGAGAATATTTCTAGCTTCGACCTCGGTTCTGATTTGATGTACTAAAGAATCCAAGGTGACAACGAAAGTAACAAGGGAAGTATCACTTAAGGGAAGAGGCCTTCTTACATAGCATGAGACTGAGCTGCCCTCATCCCTCAACCTCCTATTGGTGCGCATAAATAAAACCAAAGGGCACCCGAAAGCGTGGTACGCTTCTCGCCCTGCCCCGCGCCGTATGGGTCCAACATAGACTTCTGTGGAGCTATGATGTCGTGAATTTGAGGGACTTTGAAAAAGGCTGGATTGAATTTCCCGTGTATCATTGGCTAGCTAGACAGTCATGCGTTTTTGATTGCGAGGAGGCTGTGCGATGGGGAAAGCCAGTGTAGATCGTCCCGCAAGCGCACAAATTGCGTGAGACAACAATATGAGAATATGGTGGAATCAAAGGCGATTTCACTATATCTGCAGAGTCGGGTGTTCCACCCTGCGTCATATCAAAGCGGCTATATTGTAACATAGGTATGGGGCGTCTACGATAGCAAGCTCGACCAAATTGCTAGTTCCAGATGGCATTTTCTAGAAAAAGAAAAAGTCGAGTAAATGGCTAGTTAGTCTATAAACGGAGCCGCTTTGCCCCTCCCCCTCTTTCTAACCCCCTTCATAAATTCCACGATAGCCATCTTCTCACTTCATCTGTCTCTTAACTGCACCTAGCGCTTCTTCCAGCCTGTATACATCTCGACGACAATATGGCAGACACAAAGCACACTACGTAGGTGTTTTGAAGCAGAACCTCTCACGCACGGGTTGTACTAATATAATTATTCGCAATAGCAAGACTTATACTCTCCCATCGGGGGACAAGATGCCCGCTATCGGCTTGGGAACTTGGCAATCGCCCAAGAACCAGACAAGCATTGCTGTCAAGGCCGCCATTGACGCAGGCTACCGTTATATCGACACGGCCTTCGCCTACGGTAACGAATCCGAGGTCGGTGAGGGTGTGCGGGCCTCCGGGGTGCCTCGTGAACAGATCTGGATTACCACCAAGCTCGACAACCCCTGGCACAAGCGAGTCGCCGAAGGCATCGACGCATCCCTGAAAAACCTTGGCATGGATTACGTCGACTTGTATCTCATGCACTGGCCCAGCTCGACACGTCCTGACGACCTTAAGAAGCACTACGACGATTGGAACTTCATTGACACCTGGCGCGAGCTGCAAAAGCTGCTCGGCACGGGCAAGGTTCGCAACATCGGTGTATCTAACTTTGGTATCACCAACCTCGAGAAGCTGCTAAACGATCCCTCTTGCAAGGTATACGGCGATCCACCCGATAAATGAGGGATGTGAACCTCGAAGCTAACAAGCGTTAGGTCAAACCATCGGTCAACCAAATCGAGCTCCACCCCAACAACCCGTCACCAAAGCTCGTGGCCTATTGCAAGGAGAAGGGCATTCACCTGACGGGCTACTCATGCCTCGGTAGCACCAATTCGCCTCTCTACAAGGATCCGACACTACTTGAGATCGCGGAGAAGAAGGGCAAGACCCCACAGCAGTGCCTCCTTCAGTGGGGTATACAGAACGGCTGGGATGTGATTCCCAAGTCAGTCACCAAGGAGAGAATCGAGGGCAACTTCGCGTTGGACGGTTGGGCTCTAACGGACGACGAATTGACCAAGCTGTCAAACCTCAAGGATCGCTTCAAGGTTTGCGGTGATGCTTGGCTTCCCGTTAAGGTTTTCTTTGGCGATGATGAGTAAGATATTGGTCTAGATTCGCTGTAACCTAGGCTACCCTGGACAAAATTAGACGAATAGACGGGCCAACGGTAGCCTAACAATAATTCAACGTCGAGAACTCAAGAGTCACGGCAAACTTGCCGTCACGTGTGACGCCTTCCCATATTATAATTTGCCTTTGCGTGATTCCTGTTCTAAAACTGCGGCAATATTGGCTCTGAGCTTCGCCGCCAACTCAATCGCTTCGTCGTCGTCTAGATCTTCCCGTTGGCCACGACCGAACATGGTGAAGCTCTCTCGAAATTTGCCGCTTGCACGAATCTCGGGGCGTGGTATAAGATGGTAGTGTACATGGTTTACGACCTGCGCAGCGGCGGCGCCGTTGTTTTGCACGACGTTCCAATCATAGACACCCGTTGTCTGCGACAGGGCCTTGGAGAGGATGCGTAAGTAGGAACCCAGCTCGGCAGCTTCTTGGGGCGACACATCGGAGAGTTTCGGCTTATGCGACCGTGGACATAGCAAGAGGTGCCCATGTGATAGGGGCATTATGTCGAGGAAAGCCATGAGCATTGGGGTGGACAGCACGACAAAGGAGGCCGGGGCTAACTTGGAGGGATCGAGCTCGGGCGAGTCGGGAGCAGGAGGCTGTTCTGGTGGGAAGGAAGGGTAGGTTTGCGCGATGTTGCAGAACGGACACGAATTGTCCGGTGGCAGCGCCATGGGATCGAAGGAGGGTCCTGCCATGGCGGCGCTGTGGTATTCCTTGAACGACTGTTACGGAGCGTGATGCTTGCGCTTTGCTCGGAATCCCGGTTTTACAAATAAAAGATATTAGATTAGGTACACTACTCAGTAGAAGTACAAATATACATAGGCAATAAGAATTAAAAGAAAGCCGCTGCTGAAATTACAAATGGCGCTTGTGCCGAAAGAATGATGCCCAAGAATGATGCCCGTTGAAAAAAATCATCATACGAGGGTAGATTCTCGGAATGAGGTTTGTTTGAAATACCTCGGTAAGTACTTTATACACAGAGATAATAGTACATGTAGATACAGGGCAGAGTTACAGGGGTCCTTGGGGAACCAGCCATTAAAGTTTAGGTGGTGTAAGCACCTAATCCTACACTGCCTAAGGTACCCAAGATACCTACCTAGGTGGGTTTGGTACTTACATGGTAATACATAGTTTCGTGCCACCTCTTACCGCCATTTTTTCTTTGAATGGCTGCCATCAATCGTCTACCCTGAAACCATCCATCCCTCGACCCCTCCAGCCTCTCCCAGCATTACAAATCCAATCGCGCAACTCCAGCAATCGGCCCAATATCTGCAGACGAGATAAATAATAGATAAATAATAGAGCCATTCATCCGCCACCCACCATGTCGCGCGAAGCCTACCAGATCCCCACGACCCAGGGCAACGCCCAGGGCGGCGGCGCCAATCTCACGCGCACTTTCGACCTCGAGGGCGCCACTATGAACTACATCTGCGGTGACTGCGGCTTCAAGTTCGCTCTCCGAAGGAGCGACACCATCCGCTGCAAGGAGTGTGGCTGCCGTATCCTCTACAAGGAACGGACCAAGAGGTATGAGACGACTGAGACGGCAGAGAGAGATACTATCCCGTCTCAGACGCGCTGCGTTTACTAGGACTAACAGTGAAGCAGAATGGTGCAGTTCGAGGCGCGGTAAACAAGACAATCCTCCCTGTAACGGCGGCCGCTATACGCAAGGAGAGAGCTTCGGAAGCCTAGAAGCATTGACGAGCCATGTTTTGACGCGAGAAATGGCAATGAGTGGAGTGTATGGACCATGATCATGCAGCGTTCTGTATGTAGCCTACCACAGAGGAATGCATCATTAACGGGAGTCGGGAGTTCACGGCAATTGAAGACTATTGTTTTGTTTGTTTTCCAGACCAAAAAAAGAATCAAAATTGGTATCATCGCGCCATCTATGCTACCCTAGAACTCCACACGAGTTATTTTGCCTTGCATCCTATATTCCGAAATCTCCTTAGTGACCTGACCCTTTCCGTTTACTGTCGCTGTGAATGAAGGTACTTGGCAAAACTGGCGTCATTCATTGTTGAATCCTGGTTTGCCTCCATGGCTGCTGCGTACCTCTCCTGTAGGCCTTCACGGTCGTACTCGTCGTCGACGTCTGCGTAGTCGTCATCGGCCATGTCGTCATTGCTCGAGACGTCTGAGTCGTCGTTATTGATCGGCTTGGATCCGGAAGCGCTTTCGGGCTCGCCCATGGACATGCCTTTCATCATCTTATCCAACTCCTTTTGTCTCAATTTACGCTTCTGTTCGTCCCTCTCTTTCCGCTTCCGCTCCAGCTCTGGTAGGTAATCAGCCTTGAACTCTTCTGCCTTCTCTTGCACGGCCGCGAAAAACTCATCGACGCCTTGTCCAGTCATGGAAGAGACTCCGACAACGCTGAGGTGAGCGTAGAACTCCTCGAGCATGGAGCTCATGGAGTTGAGAAGGCTTCCCATGTATCCACTACCCGCACCCTCTCCCTCGACGCCGCCGAAGGCGTTACCAGCCTCGTCTCTTGCCAAAGCTTCCTGGAATGCGTCGTAGTCTGTCATCCACTCCTTTGCGAAGCCCGCGTCCTTGACGTCGATTTTGTTGAATACCAATATCATGGGCAGCTTAGTCTTGTACAGGATGGAGCAAGCATAGAGCATGTTACTCATAAAGGTGCTGGTGGAAGCCGTCCGAGGGGTATCGATGACATACGCTATGACTGTAGGGAAGGAAGATGCGAGGGATTCGAGGAGAATTTGTCCAGATGCGGACCACACGAAGACTTCAATCTGTCCAGCTAAGGAAGTGTCAGCTACGAGGTATCCCATAAAGAATACTAGAATACTAGAGCGAAGACATACGTGTGTCAACCAATATGTTGTTAATGGGTTTCTTGTCCGGCTTCGCCGGATCGGGGGCTGCGCGCCTTTCAAGAAGAGCCAGTATCTGGTCGACCTTGGTCGCGAAGAGGTTAAGCGACGTCAAGATGCCGCCGTTGGGGCCGAGGCCGTACTGTTTCATGACCTCCTTGTAGTTGACGGAATCGCGAATATCGATATTGCTTTCGAAGGGCACGTTCAACACAGCAGGGTCAAGGTTGATGACATACGGGGGGTCCTTTTGGCCATGCAAGTGTGCGTTTATGCGCTGCATAAATGTCGTCTTGCCGGACCCGGCCATGCCTACGCAGACGATGGCAACAGGCTGCTGAGCCGCGGCGGCGGCGGATGACGATGCGCTTGCTTCGGAAGCCATCGTCGTTTGGGCCTGATTTAATGTGGTATAATCGATCTGGAGTCGGATGGGAATCGTTAGTTGAATTAGCCGAGTGGTGTGCAATGCTGATTTAGAAGAAAAATATGGATTCTCCTCACAGATGAAAAGCAACCAACCTACCCACATTGCGGGGTGTGGGGCTGGGGGGCTGAGGGGTAGATCATAGATGCGTATGTACCTACGTATTTCATTCGACCAGGTCTGTATGCTAATAGCCTCTTCCATTTTATATATTATATCACATACTGACCTAACCTTTGTAGATCGCTACATCTATACTGGTGTGGTAAGAATAGGTAAGAATATTTCAATAAATTGTTCCTGTCTATCTCCTTGGGATAATTCATAGAATCTAAAAAGACCTAATGTAGAGAAGTATCATCTATTACACCCTCTCCTTATATCTAAACCATCATATCTCCCAACAGGCTATCAAATCCATGTTCTTGTGAGGAAGAAACACATTGGAGCACCTAACAAAGCTGTCTGTGTGAGGTAGATTTTATATATAGAGAGCAGGATCAAGCAGAAGGTGATCTATCAAAAGAGAGAAAGAGAGAGGGAGAGACTCACATTATAGCCCCTGTCAGCCTCTACTGCGCCCTCCTTTATCCCATCCCTCCTCTGTTTGTCCGTCAAATCATCGGTGAGAGTAGGGATGTCAACACTGAGGTTGACATCAGCATCTTGGCAAGCTAGGGCAGCTGCCAAACGGGAAGATACCCTAAACAAGATCCGCCTAGAGTGGAGACTCAGCCCTACAGATCTTGCCAGGGCCAAGGAGCAGAGAATCCTTACCGGGTCTTTTATCCAGCAATTCCTCCAGGCTGACGAAATATCTATCGTTTCGAGGGACAGTATCGAGATTGTAGAAGCCATCAAGAAAGGCGAGCTGACTGCCGTCCAAGTCACAAGTGCCTTCTGCAAGACTGCAGCCATAGCCCACCAAATTGTGAGTTAGCTAAGTAGTTTCTTGTCATGATCAATTGACTTCGAATTGTAATTTAATCTCACTTAATTGAATTCATCGGACTAGGGTGGTATGCTAACTATCTGTCGTGTCGATGCTAATAGAACAACTGTCTCCATGAGATATTCTTTGATCAGGCTCTCGAGCGCGCAGCATGGCTCGATGGCTATCTCGCCGATACCAACTCGACCGTCGGGCCTCTTCACGGCCTGCCGGTCAGTTTGAAAGATCAATTCCACGTCAAAGGTGTTGATACCACAATGGGATACGTCGGATGGATAGGGAGTAACCTTGGAGTTCGCAGTCGGACGGACGCTCATCAAATCGAGAGCCAAATTACAACTGAGCTATTGTCTCTCGGAGCAGTGCTCTATTGTAAGACCAGCCTCCCCCAGACACTGCTGTTCGGGGAGACCAAGAACAACATTATCGGCCAGACGCTCAACCCACACAACCAACTCCTCTCATGCGGAGGCTCTTCCGGCGGCGAGGGTACGCTACAGGCCCTTCGGGGCAGTACTCTCGGCGTCGGTACCGACATCGGGGGCTCCTTGCGGATACCAGCCGCATTCAACGGTATATTCGCCTTGAAGCCCACTCCCGAGAGATTGCCGTACCGTTGCGTCGCAAATACCAACCCTGGGCAGAACGTCTATCGTTCCACTGTTGGGTTCCTGAGCACCTCGCTGGGCGGTCTAGACTTACTACTACAATCAGAACTATCTACCAAACCATGGCTTAGAGACCCAGAGGTAGTTCCACTACCGTTCCGAAATGACGTTGTGAGCGAGTATGAATCGCGGGCCAACCCTGATGGAACCGCCAAAGCCTCCGTAAACCCGTTGAAGCTTGGTGTTCTCTGGACCGACTGTGATATTCAACCGCACCCGCCTATTACTCGCGGTCTCCGTATGGTGGTAGAAGCGATGAGGGGTGCAGGGCATAAAGTCTGGCGCCTCAGCTCCTCTAATCCTCTTTTGAGATGTAACACACCGCAGAGATTACTAACCTAATATGTTTTTGCAGATTGTTGATTGGAAACCACCAATCCAAGGCGTTGGAAGAAGCATCCATGTAAGCCTTTGGTCTTCCAAGATGCTGCTCTCACGTAGAGGCTGCGTTCCTTCGTTTATATACACTAACCGATGTTGGCAGCTGGCTTTCTTGATGGCCGACGGAGCACATGATATCCATTCCCAACTCAAACTATCTGGCGAACCACTGATTTCAGACCTCAAAGAGCCCTTCCAGTTGAGAGATCCGATAGACCTCCTGCAATACCAAGACTTGGCCCTTAAGGGTCTAGAGTATGAATCCGCATATTCTGACTACTGGAACTCAACAGCGGGCGGTGATGGCAAGTGTGCTTCCGTGAACAAATCTCTGCGACTCTCCAACTTATTAACACTTACCTTCGCATAGGGCAGATCGTAGATGCTGTCATCATGCCCGTGGCACCACATGCCGCCGTCATTCCTGGGAAATATTACCACACGGGTAAGTGTGTATACAATATCTAGCGATTGCTTTGCCAACTTGGTGCCAATGAGTGCTAATGAAGTTTGTAGGCTACACAGAAATCATCAACTTACTGAACTACAGCGTAGTCGTCATTCCCGTCACCAAAGCTGACAAACATGTTGACGTTAATGACAATTCTTATGAGCCTGCAAATGATATAGACCAACTAAACTGGGAAGCTTGTAAGCTCGCTCACACCCTCCTTATCTCGAATCTAGGCTGATTCGCTAGATGACCCTGAGATTTACGATGGGGCCCCTATGGGAGTCCAGCTCGTAGCACGGAAATTCGAGGAAGAAAAGATTCTTTCCATCGCTAAGATTGTCATCGCTGCATTGAAGACTGTGAAAAAAAAAAGGGGCGCCTAGCGCAGGGATGTGAATAGAATTGATGCATTTTTATTACTATATAATCAACTACCTTTATGCCTAGTAATTAGGTAACCACTGTCATTTTGGGCATGAATAATCCGAACGTTGCTCTTGGCTTACCCAGATAGTCAACCTATACCTTTGAATTGTCTAACTTGACGAAACTTCTGGGTTGGGTGCTTCGCAATCGCTATGCCTCTAAATTCCAATCACAATCTTGACCATGAAACTCGAGTAACGATAAAACACAATAATCACATGCTATAATCACGGAGGGAGTAAGAGGAACCATCAAGGTGAGGTGGCCGAAGTCTCTCAATTATCTCGCCCTGACGAGGGCTCTGGCCGGGGTCGTCGACGTTTTCGTTTCCACAGGGGGAAAGAGGAAAATCGTCTTCTTCCCTGGATTGTTAATACTAGCTAATCATCAAGAAAAAACTAGATCTGATCATCCAATTTACACATCGTCCTCCATCCTCCCTTTCCATCTCCATTCTAGTCTTCTATCCTCCTCACGTGAAAAAAGTCGGATAGAAAGAAAAGAAAAAGGAAAATATAGTCGTGAAGGATCTCGTAGATGCCAGCTCGGGCGCTAGCGGAACCAATTTACAAGGGGTTGCTCGTGTGGGGTGTACACCAACATACAATCTATCTATTATATTCGTTTTTTCCAATCTTGACTTGTCGTATCTTTCCTAGCGGAGAGATATCGCGTATAGACATGTAGAGGTGTACATAGGAGTTGTTATTTTTTTTTGGGTTGTTTTCGGTTGGTATTTTCCCTTGTCTTGTTGTTCTTGACACATAAGAGATGGAGTGGCAGCGAAGAGGCGCGCCAGCCTGTGGTCACATTCGTCCTCCCCGCTTGCCCACGGCGAAGGTTGGTTAGTTCTTGTTCGTATTTCCCCCATCCTAGTAACAATCTGGTATCAAGAACGTTTGCCCTAGTGTCCATCATGTATTCGGACGGGTCTTCGTCGTGTTGTGAAATAATATAGCAAACGCAGTGTAAAAGACAAATTTGCCAATTTGAGTGGTGAAAACCCTTTCTTCCCTCTCCGCCGCATCACCAGGCTGTTACACGCGGCTCGGCGTACTGGACCAGCTCGCTTGGTAATAATTTTCTCACGAGGAGAAAAGGTTTCCCGTGGAGTGTTCCGTCTATAATCATTCTGGCCTTGGCCCTAGGGATGTGGTCGGAGAGGTCTCCTGGGTTATGTTAATGGAGTTGCGATGTCGGGGTCATTAGAATTCGGTAAGTCGAGGGATGATTGGGGCTGAGAGTCATGTACGTCCGTACCCTGTCACCCTCCTTGAACGCTCAGGTTCATCAATAATGTAGTCGGCCAAACCTCGGTGAAGAAGTGGAGTGTTGTCTGCCGCCAAGGGCAGGTAATAGGTTCTCCCAAATGGTGTTTCCAATCTGATGAGCTGAGATGTCTGAGAGAGCTGAATAACGGGGAAAGAAACCAAAGACAATGAACAAACGCCGCCGCCCATAACTAAGTCCGTTTCCTCGCCGAAGCACGCGAAAAAGGTAGGATCTCCATAAAAAAACACAATCCAGAAGAAACTAAATGTTTGGTCGTCTCACGTAAGTTTTTTTTTTGTTTTGCCCCTTCAGATCGTCTTGGGCGTGTGAGAGTTGGTCATGTCAACGACATCGTCGAGATGGTTGCACATGGCCACAAATAGATCGAAGAAGAGCTTGCCGCCCTTTTCCATCTCAGCTTGCATGGTTCCGCTCCTCTTAAATGTCTTGCGACATCGGATGATCAGAGCGAGATAGTGAGCGCGGAGTCGTGAGTCCGAGTCGGGCGTGTTGTCGTAGGCGTACTGGGCCGACCGAAGAATCGTGCCGACGTCGATCCCACTCTGCAGACCCTGCTTCCGAAGAGACAGGCGCTTGAGCTCCTCGAGTCCGAATCGATCGGCGGCGCAGTACAGGACGGTGTCTCGGAGAAGGTATTGGTCCACGCTCGGTACGTACATGGTGGCCTCGACGGCTCCGCGGCCGCCTCGGGGGGTATTGGGGTCGGAAGGGTCCGGGGATCGCACGGCGTCCTCGAGCTCCCAAGAGTTGCGGTGCTTGTTGTGCATCAAGCGGGGGTAGTAGTCGCCCTTGTAGAGGTATTCGAGTACAGCCGAGAAGATCTCGGGTTCTTCATCTGGGAGCGAAATCCTCTTATTCTGCGCATCAAGGTATTGGTCGCGGCAGACGCGCTCAAAGAAGGGCGCCTGGCACAAGACCTCCTCGTGCGCCGCAAACAGTCGCCCGTCGGGCCCAACCATCAGGGTAACGATGGGGGAGGTGAGGGTCCTCTTGACCGGAAGAGTCTCCTCGAGGGACTGCTGCAGTTTCGACAGCTTCTGGGGATCGCGGGTGGTGGTGTTGGACTTCTTCAGCCTCGCCGACTTGTCAACTCGGTCCGAGGATCGAAACGAGCGTTTAAACATGTTGGCGGTGGTTGATGGGAGGCGCAAAAGAAATCGAGACAACGTCAGAGTTCGCGATGACAAAATTCAGGAGAGGTACACGCAAAAAGTGGTGCTTTCTCCTCGAGATTGTGTGAATTGGCTAGAGAGCGACGAAAAAGAACGTGGGTAGGTTGTCTATAGGATTCGACAAGTCCGCAGACGAAAAGAGAGAATGAAAAAATGAGTGTAGAATGTGTGAACACAAAAGTGAAAAACACGGGCCCGGGCGGTGTATCCCAGAGGTCAATTCGAGAGAACAAACGAATGTCTCTAGAGATATCCTTCTAATGCTTTGCGACCCTATGCAGATGTGGTGGGGGAGGGAGAACGAAAGAAGGGGGGTAGAATTGGAGGGGGGGTATTGTAGATACTTATACGATTCCCTCGTCCTGCAAATATGTAAACAATAATTAAGATACGTAACCTACTTGGTAGTATGTACTTAGTGCAGGTTAGGCACAGTAGTGTATGGTACCATTGCATAGCAGAACCCTACCTCTACCTCACCACACCATACTACAAGTACCATGAGATGGTAGTGTGCAGGCATTGTGCAGGCATTGTGCAAGCATTGTGCATCTCAGCCTGCTTGGCTTGGCTTGGGCGTAACTGGGACGGGACGGTTGGATGCTAAACTGGTTGGACAGATGCGCCTAAACATGGATTCGGATACGGGCTAAAGATAGACGTGATAGGGAGCCACCTAGTCGAATGCCTCACTCACCGTAGAGACTAGGTAGCAGTAGCAGTAGACTGGGGTGTGTACTACCGCCGGTAAGTATGACGACAGCCCGACGACTAGCGACAAACCAGCGACAACCAATTCTGAGCCAGGGCTTCTACCAGGGCTAACACTCATCCCACCGTCCATCCCACTGTCCATCCATCCTCTCCATCGTCTTACGCTGCACTACACTACATAGGCTTCCGTGGATTGGCCCGGGCCATGCACCTCGTCCAAAAGGGCTTGGGATCGTCATGACGCGAATCGAGGGTACCTACTGTAGCCTGCTGTTTCCAGAGCCTGCTCCTGGATAGACCCGTGGATAGACCCGTGGATACTTGTGCAATGGCCATGATAACAATGATAGCGTAGTACGCGAATACAAGGACGCTCACGCGCGTGGGCATACACGTAGCCCGGTTGGCTAGGCTCCTTCCACCTGCACCTTTCGTGGTATTTCCGAGATAGACAGCTCTCTGAGCCCGATCAGGTGCGACATGATTGGGCCAATGGGCCATGTGAGACGCCGTCTTCTGTAAAACACACCGCGTCGAGCTAGATTCTGATTAAGTTGCATTGGGGATGGGTGAGGCTGCGGCTAGGGGAAGATAGGCGAATTAGAAATCCGAATTGATGCGCTATCCCATGAAGAACATCATAGATCGATTCTGTCGATTGCTGAGTTAAGCGAATAACGGGTGAAGCACGCCGTGACGTTCCATGGCTCGACATGATTCGTGGCATCGAATGAATGGGCGACCTCAGTATCTACTTACTACATAGTATCTTAGGTGTGAGGTGACTTGGCAGGTCTCGAATGAGGAGGATGTTCATACGAGGTCTGTGAACGAACCATCATCTCGCATTACTTATCATCTCTGGGCAAGGAATGAGCACGTGCTGATCGGTTTCTAGCTAATAGTCTCCGACGCTGATGAGATGTGTAGTTTGCTGTCATGTCTAACATTAGATTAGGTATGGACTAGTCGAATGTTCAGCATTGACGTGTAAGGCACGCAAGAAGATTAAGGACCACCAAAGGCCACCGCCAGTCATGTAAGTGGTTCGGTATAGACGGTGGTGGATAGAACATCTCGTACCAAGATGTGCGAACGCCGGTGAGTTGGTTAGCCATGTGGAGGTGCGTGTTTGCATGGGCTGTCTCAGGCACCATTCCATCCACTACCTGACCATCCACTAGATACGGTTTAGGGCATCGGGAGCTAATCGCGGCCCAGGAGATTAGGTGAAACAAGCAGGGATTACCTCGTTAGACAGACAACTCTAACAGGCGGAATCGAAGGGCTTTCTTTCTGCCCGACTCGGGTCACGTTCTCCGAGTGAAGCTTTGTGGTAAAGGAGGAACAAGCCTTTGAAGATACTAGAACATTCTAAATACATCGCCTCATCGCCTCATCGCCTCATCTGGGAAAGCGTATACGTTATCCGAAGGAACCTTGACAATTCACCATTTCAGTCTCATCCGTCACTACACCGAAAGTACTCTATTATTCGACCTGTTCCAAGACCATGGTGCGCCCTACGCAGCCCGAACTATACCTTATCACCCAACTCGACGGCTGAGTCGATTGCTTGTCAAACACTATTCAATAGCGTATAGCGACTTTCAATACTACACACTTCAGCCTATGTCCTTCGCGTTCCATGAGATTGTCTCGGGTGGAAAATAGGCGGCAACTTCATCCTTGACCGCTCTAACCCCATCTCCATGTTCATTAGTAGGATTCTTAATGAGAGGCCGTTAGCGATTCTCTCATCGCAATGAGGCCATGGATATATGTGAAGACTTTTAGAACCATCAGCATCACCAGCACGGGAAAGATACCTCTAGCCTAGTAGGGACAACTCACTGATAGGGGAAGCCACAATGAAACCAACGCCGGCGGCAACGGCTGCCCCAGTAGAATTGCCCATGAGTTTGGGGTCCAAGAAAAACAAGCCCCAGTGACCTGTTGCTAGCTTGCCGATGCTAGCCCAGGCAAGATACAGGCCACTTGCAACCATGGTGCCAAATACATGTCCTACAATCGACTATTCTCGTTATCACGTTAGCTCAAAGTTCCCATCACTAGGTTCCAAATGGATGGAAAAAATGAGACAGGTACCCTCCTAGACTCACACTATGACGGCGAATGCTGTTGAAGAAGACTATCTCGGCGAAGGCTATAATTGCTGTGATGGTCCAGATATTGAGGATACTGAAGCTCTTGATATCATCTTCTTCAAATAATCCTTTGTCTACACCGGTGTTAGCGCTTATATAAAAGCGCCTAACACGTCACAGGGAAGCCCCGAAACTTAGAACTGTTGCTTACTCGGGTCATAGAAGATCCCCGTGCTATTGCTTGGACCATGCCGATGAGAAGGGAGCTCGGGTGCCTTAAAACCACCATGGCCAGCGGGCACAAGGACAGCCCAGTATAGTCCCGAATTGAGCAGAGTGAAAATGTGAGAAACCGTATAGAACAGGCTGAAACTAGCCCGTTCGATGGCACTCGGCTGTTGGGGCGGTGAGAAGAATCGAGCGATTAGAGCTTGCACGGATGAGTCTTCGGAATCATCGTCTGGGTCTGCATTGCTCGGCTGGAAGGTATGTACACCGGTCCATGTCTGTTATTTTAATCAATAAGGTCCGGATATGACCAATGGTAACTTACTAGGGCTACTATATGGTATATCCACTGCAGGACAAAGGCAACGGTGGAAAACTGGAATGGGATGCGCCAACCATTATGATCGTCCTTGCTCTCAAGTTTCTACTTGAGGGCGACTCCGGCCACCGAGGTTAGGTAAGAGACTAGAAGCGACCGGATACTGAAAAGGCCCTTTTGGTTAATGTAGTACCAGGGAGAATGGCAGGCTCTCAAGGTGATTGGCTGTACGCGGTCAGGCCCCCTTCACAAGGTATGAAGCGGTAAAGAAGTATTTACATGGCTGTCTCCCTGAGGCGCCTGTGTCTGTTCCCTAGAGGACTGAGGCAAAAGAGGTGTCGTGTCCGATGGTGGTGGCATGGTGAACGCGATACCGTGGTATTGCTTGAGTAAAAGGACAGCTGGAGCTTGTTCGGGAATGCGAGGTTAAGGATAAGTATTTAATAGGATATATAATAGGTTATATAATAGGGTGTTGTTAAAGATGAGAGGAGGGTTTTCTGCTGAAAATATAAGTCACGGAAGATTCGAACGAGGATAACGAGGTGGGAGGATGGTGAGCTGAAGCAAACGAGCTAACCTACAACAGCAACATAACAGTTAGAAGTAGAGGCAGCAGCAGAAGAAGCAGCGGTAGGGATAGATATAGGAATAGGAGCTGTTGGAAGGTGATACTATCATGTTGACGAGCGGCAACTGTCAGAAATGATAGTCTTGTGCCGGCCCACAGCAGGTGTGATCTGAAGTATTAATGCTTTAATGGGAATAGATCTACGATGGGAAACGTCCTACATCTATGAAACTCAGATTAACGATCAAAAGTGATCGATTCATCATCTTGTTTGCTTAGCTTATAGTCAACATATAAGCTGTATTTAAAATCATCATAAGAGCTGGTCATAATCTCGAGTTTATAATCTACGTTAATTGAAGAAAGGAGGTTTTATGTTCTCAACATTACCGTGCGTACCTGGGATCTAGCCATATGAAGACAATGGAAAAGCTGTGGTGGTTTTCATTCTCCCGGTCTCCATGTGCGAGAGGACGTTCTATGTACCTAATCCAAGCTATATGCAAAACAAAACAAAATAAAACAAAACAAAACAAAAACAACAGCACTACATAAGATTATGTATTAAGTTGACCTAACAGAATTGGTGTAGGTAATGTAGGTATAACTATAAGTCTACCTACTACTATAGAAGTGCCCATGTCTGATCGTGTTCCAGGTACCCAATCCCCCACATACTTGGTGTGTAGGGGTATAAGACGTGCCTAGTTAGGTATTGTGGAGCTGAGGACATGGGATAAGCAGTATCGTGTTCAGTAAAACGTACCTAGTTAAGTATTCTTAGCAATATCTTAATAAATCAAAAGTATCTTATTTAATACTATAGATTTTTTAAATATATATTTTATATAATAAAGCATTATTTTAAAAATATTTATTAAATAATTTTTTTAATTTTTTTTTTAAAGTAATAGCATATAAAAAACAATATATATATAACTGTGCTTTATGGCAGCTTTGCGGACGAGTTTTGCGCTCCACAAAAGCCGAGTACTTCGGACCCACTAAATATTTGCCCAGGCTACCTGACAAGGCACGTTTTACTGACCACCAACCATAGTACTACCTTAGGTAAGCAGAAAGTCGCATACCGTACAGACCTGGAAATGCACTGTAAGTCCCTTGCGTAGGTATTCACGACTTTAGCAACCTGTCATCATTAGCATTTTTTGTCTTGATAGTCAGAACAACATCGACCAAAGTGGCATCCGAGCTGGCCTCAAAAACATTCTTCTCACCCGAGGTCAGCAGAGACTCTCTCAACACACCCGTAGTCGACACTCCTCCCCACACCTAGCCAATTTCTCGCACATTGATCAAACAGTTTATCGACCGGTCATGTTGTCCGGCCTCCAGAACCCGCGGCAAGCTGCCGCGCAGCTGCTCAACTTTGCTCTCATCCTGTCCACGGCCTTCATGGTACGTGTGCTTGCTCTACCCACCACTGATGTTTTTTTTGTTACTCTCTAGGGCTAACTTGTTGCGCAATGCACAGATGTGGAAGGGCCTCTCCATAGTCGCCGACTCGCCGTCTCCCATCGTCGTCGTGCTCTCAGGCTCGATGGAGCCCGCCTTCCAGCGCGGCGACCTCCTCTTCCTCTGGAACCGCAATCTGTTGGCCGAGACGGATGTCGGCGAGGTCGTGGTGTACAACGTCAAGGGCAAGGATATACCCATCGTCCATCGCATCGTGCGCAAGTTCGGTCTCGGGGAGCACGCGAAGCTGCTGACCAAGGGCGACAACAACGCCGCCGACGACACCGAGCTCTACGCCCGCGGCCAGGACTATCTCGAGAGGAAAGACATCATCGGCAGCGTCGTCGGCTACATACCCTTCGTCGGCTACGTCACCATTATGCTGAGCGAACACCCGTGGTTAAAGACGGTCATGCTCGGCATAATGGGCTTGTTAGTGGTATTGCAACGAGAATGAAAAATTAATTAGAAACGCTTTATTTTTTGCCCTTAAGCAAACACGATCCCTAGTTCTAGAAGTCTTCGAGTGTGTGTACAACTCGACTTGCGCTATAGGTTTGTCTACTGTGTGCTTAAGCATACTACGGCTGTCCTAAACATACAATGTACTGCCCAGTAAACGTTCTTACCCTCGCCGTTAGTTCTTTCCGTATCTGGGAACTATTTCCAAGGCCGCCAAAGGTGACAGCTCCCAAGAAAGGCCGAACAATAGTAGACCAACTGTTTCGAATGCTACGTGGTCCTAGCTGTGGACTTTCTCGTGTCGGGGGGTCGTAGATTGATGAATAACTATTATATGCAGCTATAACCCATCGATATCTCACAAGAATATCAGAAGATTGATAAAGGTGTTTAGATAAAGGGGCTGCTCTATGTTTTATAGGCGTTGCAACAAATAGCTTCAGAGTTTTTGGTGGGCGTTACATGGAGATTGTGCTTCACTTCGAGATAGCAGGTTTAAAAAGCGAGAACAGGGCTCAAATTATGAAGTATGCTGGAGCCCTTTACAATACCACTATACGAGATGTGCACATCCGTGGCGAGGCCTGGTCAATTTTCATAGCGGAAGACGGGTTTCGGGGGCGAGTAGTATATTAGATGTTCCACTAACGTTGTAGCTAACTGCAATATGCATGTGAGTACAAATGGGACACATGGTCAGTAAAACTACTGTGTCAAAAAATCATTTTAAACTGTGATGCTTCCTCGTTCACAATGCTCGCGTGTCAAGCCTAGATACACTCTCGTGAAAGTCATCGGTTGCTGAGTATCTCGCAGAAACAGGTTCTCATTTCCCTGAGAACCAAGAAACACGCTATGCCCCTATTAGACGGTACACCAGAGATATGCAAGTCTACTTCCGAAGCGTGATTCCCAATAACGCCAGCCATGCAATACTAGTCGTACACTTCTCCTTCTCCATCATCATAGGTATCACCATCGCCGTAGCCGTCATCTTCGTAGTCATCCTCCGACTCATATATTACCGGAGCTGGCTCTTCTTCTTCTTCCATGTCTTCATCCTGTTCTCCCTCAACCGCTTTTGGAGGATTCTTCTCGACTGACGGTCTGGGACTGTCATAACGACGAGTAGGGGATCCGGCGTCTGATACGCTGGCCGCACGAGAGGTCATATGGCTAGTGGACTCACTTTCCATGCGAGAGACGACGGAGCCTGGACCACGTTTCTTGCTGCTCCCGAAGAGACTGGCAATGGCATCGTAGTTGATTCGCTTTGACACAGTATTGCGCTTCTTCATTACGTCGATTGCCGCTTCTCCAGGAGTGGAGGCTGGAGTCAATTGGCCTTCGCCGATTCTTGGCTTCTTGACACGATTACGCCTTCGCTTTGGAGGACCTAGATCTTCCATCTGTTGCCGATATGTCTTCTCTTGCTGCTTCCGCACCCAATCCTTATTTGCATTTAACCATATCTCTTCTTTGATAAGCACTTCCTCAGGGTCAAGCTCGCAGAATTGCACTTCTGGGTCATCGGCAAATTCATCTTCGCCAATAATTTCATCCATCTTTAAGTCTTTCTGGCGAAGCTCTGAACGAGCCCACTCAGCTTTAATGTGAGCAATATGCGCCGCCGTTGCCAGAGCCTTGCTGTGTGCAGAACTGTGAGGGTCATTAATCACTTCATTGATCTGATTCTCTAGTTCGGCTTCGTCACGCTCCCACTCCTCGTCAAATTTAAGGGTTGCTTCCTCTGGTCCTTGTTTGTTACGCCGACCCTTTTTGGATCGCTCTTCTTCCTCGTTATTTTCATTATTTTCTTCCTCGTTCCTTATATCAGAGGCATAGATCTCGACGAGCTCATCTATAGCTTGATTACTCGTGGGGTCTTCCGCATTCAGACCTTCTACAACATCCTTTGCTCGTTTAGGAGCTGGTTTGGGAACCTGCGTGGGGTCAAAGGGAGTTACGATTTCTCTACTTTCTGTGTCGTCGAACGACCTTGGTAGAAACTCTGTAACTTGGCGAACTTTCGAAAGGTCTGGCGGTGGAACTGGTCGAGGTGGAGGTGGCATACTTGCCCTGGCGGACGTAGCGCGTCTTAATGGATTCGACTCACCGTTTTCTTGATCGAACTCATTATCGTCAATATCCTCGAGGGCTCGTTTTCGTTTCCTTCCACCGGCCTCTCTTTCTTTCTCAGCCTTCTCTTTCCACTCATCGCTTTGTTTGTAGAAAGAAGGCGGATCATGGCGCGATTCGAGGAATTCTTGGGTTAAGAAATTCTCAATAGAAAGGTTGCTACTTTCAGTGACGGTGAACTCGTCCAAACGTTGTTCAATAGTGTGTGTTGTGACTTTGACGACGTAAACAATCTCTCTGGCAGTCCGCCGAAAATTCCACATACGAGCTGCCATTAAGAGACAAGCTCCACAGATACCTGACGGTCGGCGTCCCATGACCATCCAATCCCGGCCCATTCTTTGGCAAAGTCTCGTTGCATCGGCGGCGACTTTATTGGTGAATTCACCAAAGTCTAGCTTTTCGGCAAAGCGCATGATTAGATCTTCGGGTATAATCGATCTCACATTGTTATTTTGAAAGGAGTAAATACTACTCAGGTCCTTGAAGACGTGACCAAGCTCATAGACATTGATCTAGTACAGATACGTTAGCTTATACTAGGATCGATATGCATGGCAATGCCTACTTACATGAACAAGTTCGGCGAAATCAATGAGCATAATGTCACATTTGTCTTCCCTTCGACAGGCTGCGTAGAGACAGACAGGAACAACCTTATCCATGCCACGACCTTGCAGCCAATTCTCGTTGAGAACAAGCTTGAAAATCATGATGGCAGATTCGATAGCACTTTCAGTGACATTCCTTAGTCGCGACTTAAATCCCCACATCATATTCCTAGCTATTGCCAAGCGTTAGTAATCGACAGAAGGCAGCTGATGGTGACCGAATAGAAAGCCCACCTTCACGAATCGTCTTTTCACGGTTGTCTCCGACCAGCCCTCCCAGTCGTCGAACTCCCGGTGCCATATTCCGAGTTGTGCCCTGGTCGGCAGCTACGTAACTGCCCTGGACAATAGCGGCACCCGAAGACGTTTCACCAAATACCACTTCGGCCACAATGTTTGAGCTGTCGATTTCACGACCACAAGCGGAACAGAAGCCATCGGTGACAGGTGCTGAAGGGTTGGGACACCTGGGGTTGGGGCATGATGGACGATCTTTGTTGGTAGAACGAGGTGCAGGAGAGGAAGTGGGTTCGGAGCTCATGGCCCGTTCATTCTCCATCCTATTCCTGTTGAGGACTTCTTTGATACGATCACCAGACCCGGCTCCTTTAGGACGTATTTGGAAACCTTTAGGCCCTCTAATAGAAGGCCTGGCGGGTTTAATGAAAGAAGACATGATTGGCGGTAATGGTGTTGTTACGGGGCAGTTAATGCTCAGTTAATGCCGTTGCTGTTGTGTGAATATGTATATAGATCCGACTCGAGACGTCAGCCGAGATGGTTATATCAGACGGGAGGGCCTCATGTATAAGTTGGTAGTGAAGCCAAGTCCACAGAGAGGGACTGGTATTCTTGACAGAATGGGCCAGATGAGGTCCATTACCCCCCGTCTGGGAGGCAGGTGAAGAACGAGCCTGGATAGTCGAGGCCAATAAGCTGGGTTTATGGGTTAATTGATAGTGCACCGACGTTTGCAGTAATACCACTGATAGAGAGATATGACGATGTTTTCTTATAAGACGAATGGATGTAAGTGAGTTACGGGATGGACGAATGGGAATCTGGGGCGGGAGGATATACTCGTGAGGAATTTTGGAAAACGAACGTCGTGCTGGAGTGGGGCGGATGGTGGAAGTTGAAGTGGGGAGAAGAGAGGAAAATGGTCGAGTGGTAATGGCAGTGGCTCAGAAATGGTACAAGCGGCACAAACAGCTAAGAAGGCAGCAGACCCTCCACATCTCGCTAAAACTTTTAGGGTGGACCTTTGTGCTCCTGAGGAGATAGTTCGAGTACCGGTGTTGACTCATTTTTTTCTGAACCTTATCCGTCCATTTTCAATCAACTGTCCACTACCTGATCCCTACGTAATGATGTACTGCTGATCAACTCATTGTATGCCATACAAGTACCTTCTTGGTCATTGACTCACCTTATACCATATATGTAGATACCTCTGCGAGGTACATATGTGGTGTTGAGCCAGCCATCAATTTTTAAACCCATGTTAGGTTAGATACATACATCCTAGGAACAATACGCCTAATCATATAATGCCCATTACGATAAGCATTAATATTGCATAATATGCATATATAACTGAAGCCTGTGCCTGTCGTCATTAGGTCGCGATTAGGAAGCTCGTCCCATTTTACCCTCAGCTGCGAGGCAAACTAGAGTATTCTCTTTTTCAACGCCATGGACGGTCTCGATGAGTTTGAAAAGACACTTGCGGCTGAGAAAGCCGAACGGGAACGAGACGCACGCGATTCAGACGAAAGACACCATCGGAAACATCGACACCACCATCATCATAGACGCGACCGCTCTGCAGACAGAGCTCGTGATCGCGACCGTCACGGACACCACCGTTCACGCGGGGACGATGAACAAGAGGAAGATGGCCACAGAAATAAGCGATCGCGCCACTCACGGGACGATGACCGCGGAGATCGGGACCGCCGCAAGGAACGTCATCGACGAGATCGCAACGAGCGAGAGGCTAGCGACGATTTAAGCAGGGAAGCTAGGTCAAAAAACTCGGATGCTAAAAAAGACCTGCCTCTGCCAGACGAAGAGACAACTGCGGAAGATTACAAGAAGCCCTTTCGCTCTGCACCGCTTACTAGAGACTCGTGGATGACAGCTCCTTCTGCCCTCGATATCGACTACACTCAGAAGGGATCAAAACCAGCTAAGCCAGCGCCTCCGAAGGAAGAGTCTAAGAGAGCGATACACACGAGAGAGCTCAATGCCGCTCACTTGCAGGACTTGAACGATGGCAAGACAGGTGATGAGCTTGAGCTACCAGCCAAGCATGAGGTTGATTACGTCTTTGGCGACAGTGGGTCACTCTCGAGAATGACGAAATTGAAAGGTATCTATAGCATGGCGGAAAGAACCGGCCGCACCGTGGAAGAGGTCGCTTTGGACCGATACGGGAACTTACGTGACTTTGACGATGCTCGCGAGGAGAAAGTTGAGCTAGACAGGCGGGAGGTCTACGGGGATGGATATGTTGGCAAAGAAAAACCCAGCGGCGAGCTGTTTCAAGAGAGAAAACTGGCAGCTGGAGTGCATGAGAAGCGACAAATATCACCACAACCTACTTCACTAGACCAGGGCACGGTTATCCCTAACGATGCTATCTCCCACCAGCCGACACAAACAGACCAGACAACCTTGAATCGATTAAAAGCTCAGATGATGAAGGCAAAACTAAGGAAGGCGCCGGATGCTGCTAAACTTGAAGCCGAGTATAATCAGGCCGCTGCTGCATTTGCTGCCAAGGGTCCCGAAGCCGTAGTTCTGAATGTGATGCAGAATCGCATGATGGCAGGAACACGAGCAGAGGCCAAGGCTGTCGACACCAAGAGAGGCCGAGAAAGGGGTCTAGTAGAGCAGAACGAAGATATGACAGTAGAAGACATGGTTCGGGAAGAGAGACGCACACGGGGGCAGGCTGGAGGTGAAGGACTTCGACTTGCCGAACGTATCGCCAAGGATGGGAAATTCGACAATGATCTCGAATATATGGACGAGAATGCAGAGAAGTTAGCCAAGCGTGTGCAGAAGTCAGAGCTGAATCTCAAGAATGCAGCCGTCAACGAATTCCAGAAGATCAACAAGATACTTGATAATTGTCAGCTTTGCCACCACGAAGATCGCAATCTGCCTCCTGTGGCGCCTGTCATCTCCTTAGGCACACGAGTATACCTGACGCTACCGACAGAGCCAGAGCTGAGCGAAGGTGGGGCTGTCATTGTCCCTATCCAGCACCGGACCAACTTGCTCGAATGTGATGATGACGAATGGGAGGAGATGCGAAACTTCATGAAGTGTCTCACCCGATTATATCACGAGCAGGGGAGAGAGGTTGTGTTCTACGAAAATGCCGCGGCTCCTCAGAGACATATGCACGCTGCAATGCAGGCGGTACCTATACCGTACGAACTAGGGGATACAGCGCCGGCCTTTTTCAAAGAGGCGATGCTCTCGGCGGATGAGGAGTGGTCGCAGCACAAAAAGATCATTGATACAGGGTCGCGAGCGCGTGATGGGCTCGGCAAGCTGGCATTTAGGCGGTCTATCGCCAAAGAGATGCCATACTTCCACGTCTGGTTCACTCTGGATGGTGGTCTTGGTCATGTAGTGGAGGACTCTAATCGATGGCCGAGGGGGGATTTATTTGCTAGAGAAATCCTTGGAGGCATGGTGGATGCCGAGCCAGACGTGATCAAGAAGCAAGGTCGGTGGCACAGGTCAGACAGTAGGGTCGATGGGTTCAAGAAAAGATGGAGGAAGTTTGACTGGACCAGAGTCCTATCTGATGGGTAAAAACGGGGCCCATGTGTCTGGGAAGTATTATCAAGAACTTTACGCAGTGGCTAGCTGCGCAATGCAGGAGATAATTAATGAGACATATCTCTCCTTATCCAGAAACAAGTGAAGTAGAGGATTGCTTGTAACCATACACAAGCCATCTTGTCGATCTTGTTGTCTATCTTGGTTGTACCTGAGTATTCTAGTGATGGTGCTACATTGTACGTCATAGGGCATGCAGTAGCTTCGAAACCGACATGGTCTTGGTTTCCAGCTAATAAAGAGCACAGGAAACATGATTTACATTTACCAGGTAGCCACGGGGAGACATAGATTATGAGGTGTTCTTTCGTGAAAAAGACCTTTCTCAATGCTCACTTATATGATGTGCCTAAGGACTCACAGTACCTTGGGCATGGAGGAGAAAGAGAGCAAGGCATACCTAAAAGAGAACGCGGGGTGGTGAGTGGGAGATGCTGATAGGCTAACAGGACTAAGGTACCTTTTACATAGTAAGGGAAAGAGTATGTACCCAAGCTTGTGTTGCCCATCCGGGTACCCGCAGGGGTCCATACCTCCTGTACACTGCACTTCTCAGGTACACTTCCCAGGTACACTTCCCAGGTACGTGGGGTTATGTGCCTACCTAGCTTTATACATGTGTAGGTACATACATGTAGGCAGCCGTAGGTACCTAAAGCAGCCCAAGACAGCGGCGCACTCAGGTAGGCTGCCTTGCTGTTTTAAGCCTCAGGCATGATATCATCTACACTTTTACCTGCCTTTAAAATACATCGTGCTGCCTCCAACAATAACACAACTTCCGTGGAGGACAAGTCAAAAGCTTTGATGGGCTCTTGAACAACCCGTTTGACTACCAGACCTCACAGCCAAACCAACACAAGAATATTTTTGGCCGGCATAAATGCAAAGCTAAAGCTACATAAAGCTCTTATCATATCTCGCCTGTCTCATCAATAACGAACTACCCCTCCATCTGACGCCGCCCAATACTATCATCTACCACCAGCAACCCGATCTGTGACACGAGCACCATGGCTGCCTCACAGAAACGAATAACAAAGGTACGGATGCATCGTCCATCTGATATACTCTCTTTTCTTCAACCCCTAAACCGAACAATACAGCTAACTCGGCATACACCAGGAGCTGCAGGAATGCATGGACCTCCCCCCCGCAGGGATGACCATAAGCCTGGCGTCCGACTCAGACCTGAGCAAGTGGGACGTCGTGCTCGCGGGCCCGCCGGGCACGCCGTACGCGGGCGGCGTCTACTCCATCACGGTGACGCTGCCGGCCGAGTACCCCTTCAAGGCGCCGCAGGTCAACTTCGCGACGCGCATCTACCACCCCAACGTCACCAACGACAGCCTCGGCAACATCTGCCTCGGCCTGCTCAAGCCCGAGAACTGGAAGCCCGCGAGCCGCGTGCGCGCTGTCCTCGAGGCCGTCCGCCAGCTCCTCGTCGAGCCCAACCCCGAAGACCCCCTCGAGACCCGCATCGCCGACGAGTACAAGAACAACCGCCCCGAGTTCGACAAGAACGTCAAGAGCTACGTCGCCCGCTACGCCAAGGCTTCCAAATAAAATAAAACCACAATTCTTGTTTTTTAAAACCCCCCCCCCCCAAAAAAATGAGGCTATGGATTCGGAAATAGCCCCGCTCCTCTGCTGTGCGGCGTCTCCTATTCACCCTGTCCCCCCTCTCTAATCATCATCTAGAGAGCCCAAGCCTACGCAAAAGAGGGGAAGATGGACTGAACGAACGAATGAATGAATGATCACACGCCCTGCGATTAGATTAGGCAAGGCAACAACCCTGCAGACAGTAGATAAGTGCGAGGGAAACGTGGTTGAGGTGGGGATAAGAATGGGTATCTTGAGTATCTTTTCATCCAGTTTGATTAGCGATTACGATTCGGTAATAGTGTGATGGGAAAGGCCATATTCTACAGTCGTCGGCGGGTGAGGGCTCATTATGGTTGATTCATAAACCCCACTAGAATAGTGTTTCCTTGCTCTCTCACGGAAACTATCGGGGTGGTCTGTCTATTCTCTACCTGGTTATCCCGAGGAAAAGGGGCAGATAGTCTAATAAGAACCCTTCTTTTTTTTTTTAATTATCACGGAGATGTTATTGAACCAGATGTTATGTTGAAAGCGGAAGCCTATACGGCAAGTCGCTGCTGTTGAATGACTCAAAAGCTAGTAAAACTATGTTCGGTTTGTCTTTTCCTATGTGACCCATGTATGCATGCAAATTGTGACCTATATAATGTCCCCAACGCCTTACACCATTGAGAATGCTGATGCTGATGCTTATGCGATGCCCCTTTCCATTTAGGTTGGGGTGGTATGCTCTCATGTATACCTCGGTACATGTTTCAGGCGATCCATCATGCAATAGTCCCTCGCCGCACATGTAAATGCACCCTATGTGATTATACCGATCCTCTCTTTTTAGTTTTCGTCCGTCTGCTCTCATGGTTCTCAAAACCATCTTTCAACGACTAGGCAACACGCCAAAAGCGTCGGCTATTCTCATACTAGGCTAAGCTAGCACTAGCCTCGTGAGTCTTGTGCACGAATGAATGAATGAAAGAATGAATCATAGCACAGCCCCCAACTTTCCATCAGTCCTTCTTCAGGGCCTTTTTTTTTGTACCGGTGATCGTCACATCATTATGCGTAATTAGATAATAAAAGAAAGATAGTAGTCTCCTATGGTTGGACCACTGGATAAAGAATGGTAGGCGCTATTTGGGTCGGGATGTCAACTGGTCAAGTCCAGGCTGGTACAAGAACAACTAATGTAACCCGTATATCATCGTGGATCGCCAAGTAGGGTGATATGCAGCGACCCGTGATAGGCAACAGAATTATATTGCATGGGGGTTAATTTCGGTCTTTGGGTTTTCGTTTGAAGAGTGTAGCTTTCCTACCCACGTCGGCATCTGCTGACATGATGGATTCTCCTAATGCGAGCCGCTCATTCTCCGCCTTAACATGCTTTCGCCGTTCCAGACGCTTTTGCTCGATAGTTTCCTGGCTGAGGTGTCCGAACCCATTACGCCGCTTATAACATGCTTCCATTAAGCCATTGGCATCGATCATTTTCCTGGGTATAGTTTGCACAACCTGAAATATTTCCATTGGGTCTCCCACTGTTCGAATTTCAGACTCGCCGAGTTTGAAGATAGTGAGTGCAATGCGGAATAGCGTTTTTGAACCTTCGTAAAAAAAGATATCCCACACACGCAGAGTGCTTTCGATCGGTAAAGTGCCGATGAAGCAGCTCATGAACCAGGCCGTCATGCAGAGAGTAATGGGAGGGAGGCGAGTTGTTAACTCAGCGCGCTGTCTATGGCGTCGACTTTTAGGCCGTGCGACATCCGTGCCATCCAGCTCACCACCAATCTTAGCCCATACATTAGGCATACTATCTCGAATTGACGACATCAACACACCCAGGTCCACATTTGCCCCCTCCAGACTCATCTCATGTGTACCGGGGAGGTAGACCCTCGTGATTATGTTGAGTAGCCAGAATGCTTGCTCTTCGGATTCGACAAAGAGGAGCAATAAACCAGCTAGGAAGTTAAGGGACTGGCAATAACCGATACGAGGGTTATAGATAGAGAAGGCATAGAGCACGCGGCGCAAGGAAGAAATCATAGCTGTTTCGCCAGGTAGTGCAGCATTCTTCGCAGTGCTTGTCGTCACTGTTTGCTGGCTGTTGCGAGCGGAAGCCTTGTCCTGGGCCGGAGTACTAAGGTTTGCTGATGAGCGAAATTTGATATTATCTGGGAACGTACGATGTAAGTCGCGCTCAATAGCTTCGGCGTCCACCTCTTTCACCTCACAATCTAGGAGTTCGTCATACAATCCTGCATGCTTCGCCACGATAGCAGGCCCCCCAGCATAGTAGAACCAAGCGGCACCTCTCCAATCTGGAGGGATGCCCTTTCGAACGAACCGCTTAGCCTTAGCCGAGCGAGGAGGAAACCGATTAGGAGTATCCGTCATCAACCCGTTTTCTTTCAAAAAGACATTCCATTTCTTTCGTCGCCGGGCGAGGTATTTCGAATATTCACTATCCCATTTATCATACTCTTCCCCCGTGATGTATTGGTTACTCTTTTTAAAGCCATATCGATCACGCTCTTCTTCCCCAGTAGTCGTCAGGTTCGTTTCATGGCGGGTTGGGGGTGACGGGGTGAACTCTTCGGGTGAATTTGGTTCAGTGTCGGCTGTGTTAGGGCGTTCCTTTTGTATTGCAGCGTCCTCAGATGGTGTATGTTGATGATTGGAGATGCGAAAAATAGCGGCTGAGTCGCGTACAATAGGACCGTCACTCGTAAAGACGGAAGGCGGTACTACGATAGCAGCATCGACTTCGGTCACAACATCTAATTCTATCGTCGCTCCCTTGCTTGACTCAGACATCGCTGTGGGCGGAGGCGACTGATTAGAGTCATTATCTTCTGGAGCCGAATCATCGTCAAACCCCTTATCGTAGAGCCCCAGTACATCATCTACGCTAAGGCTATCATCAACGTTCCCGTAGACTGATGTCACAGAGCTGCTCTTTGTCAATACGCTACTCCTCTCGGTTGCAAGGGTTCCTTGAGCAGTTGAAGCAGAAAGCTGGGACCGGAAGCTAGATCTAAGCTCATCGTTTGGTAGCGAGGCCATGCGAGGGAGAGGGTCGCGACCGGAATTATGTCCACTACTCTCAGGCCGGGTATATGAGACAGGCAAACGGATAGGCGGTGGGTGGGGCTGTCGAGCCCTAGGGCGCGGGTTATCTCGGTTGTAAGATTCATAGGATGGCCTAGTAGTTAGAGGAGTGAATATAGAAGCAGACTTGTTGGAGGAAATAGATGGATCCCGGGATCGAGGCCAAGCGCCCGCAAGAGGGTTAGAGAGATCATGTTGGCTAGGCTCAGGTTGAGGCCGTGTTGGGGATCGTAGTCGGGAGCCGTCGTGGGATGATTGCTTGATGCTTAGTACGCGGGGCCGCGAGAAGTTCTCAACTAGCATAGAATTTTCGGTAGCGTTCGACCGAACTGAAGGCAAGAGAGGGAACTCGTCCCGTGTTTCCGAGGTTACTGAATCAACGCTTTGATATGACTCATTCGCCGCATAGGGCAACTCGTTTGCGAAATTCAGGGCTACCGGCGAGGTAGGGGCGGACGTTGTTGCTGGGTTATAGATGACACCAGAAGTCTTAGGGAGAGAATCCCACCGTGACGAGATAGATGGTGAAGGTATTTGTGGAGATAAAGCGGGAGCGTCTCTCGGATAGCCCATACGTGAACGCGGGTCGCGGATCGAGTTACTGGTGGTGTATGTAGGCGTTGTTATGGGATTCGAAGACTGGTAGTGACGTTGATCATATATATTTCCACCAAAGTTCTGTCTATGGGCAGGATGCATAGATGGGGAATGGGACGGCAAAGGGGAAGGTAGAGTAGGACTCCTCGCCTGGGTGTGTTTCAAGTTCCAATCCCGAGTAGCAGAATGCCCGGTTTCCCTAACGTTCAAGCTATGTTCTCGCCGAGGAAATCGAATAGGCCCACTTCCTGATGTCAGCACTACACCCGAGCCAGAATTCGTGGCATGGGTATCGGCACGCGTGCTAAGATGTTGTTCCGAGAGGCTCAAGGGCTCATCATCCGCGTGCTGAGCAACAGCCATTGTCCTGTTAGGCACGTGTCTCAAGCTGCCTCTCCTCTTTGCGTATATCTGAGCCAAAACGTCCTACTTGACCCTTACAGTTCTCGCGACGCAAATCGTCCAAGTCTATCGGAAGTGTGGGCGGGATCGTGGTGGTAATATCAGACTAGACGGTATAGTGAAGTGCAGGATTCGAAGTTCTCCCCCTAGGCAGCAACCAACAACACGACAGTTCGACTCGACGCTTGAGATCGTCCGATCGTAGGTCCGCACGTACATATACCGTATATACGCACACGATGAAATCAAATATCGCGAAAGGCAGTGCGGTAGATGGGTGCAGTGGGCAGGTGGTGTTATCAGTTGAAGTTATGGACCATCCATGCTACTAATTGTGGTTGAGTCGCAGGGAAAGAGAGTGGACACGATATATTGAATCAGGACGAATGTCTGGATGAAGCTTGGACGAGTCGATGCGTGTCTCAGCCCAGAACCTAGTCTTGCAGCAAGCGGCTCGAGACAGGGAATGACGAGAATAACGGATGGGGGGGAGGTCACGAGATACCGAGGCGAGGTGAGGCATCCAGGTCTTTTTTTGGAAAACTTCGACTACTTGAGGAGGGCGACAAATGAAGGACGAATGAATGGATCGTGTGGATGGGCAATGCACATAAACGTATAGGTAAATGAATGTAGGTATAGAAGGTAAGGAGGCCGTTGCTACCACTACGACCTATGGTACTCTCAACACACGATCGGATCTGTGGCGTCGACCAAAAGAGGAAAAATGAGTGGAAGAAGTGAAGCCACAGACGCAGGCACCCGATATCTACTACTCCGTGGTACTGTCCCAAAGTAGCAGCATATACTCAGTACTATGTACAATCAATGGTCGTAGGGCAAAGAAGAAAAATAAATTAAAATAAGAACAAGACAATAATAGTAATAATGAAAGCCAGAGAGCGCAAACAACAGGGATTAGCAAGTGACAAGAAGTTGTTCAGGTCGCAGGCAGTTGTTAAATAGTGTAGATGGACCAGAGAGCATTAGCAGAGCATGCATAGCAGCTAGTGAGTAGTGCATGCTAGCTGTCTGCCTGCCTTGACCAGTGACGGGTTACCAATTTCTACCTCTAGCCGGACATGCCGTCCTAGTATAGATTGGCCGCAGTGATCAATGGATCGATGCCCTGATGAATATTTTTTTTATTCTCTTCTCTTCATCTTCAATTTCCCGCTCAGGCACTGTTTGGCCAAAGTTAGTAAGGTACTGGGACCTGGTCTAGGGTCTGTCCGGCGGTACACAATAGTTACATAAGATGCCTAACTATTTTGAGGATGTAGTTTTCTATGTACATAGTAGGTAGTGGCGTAAGTACCCATGGATGTCAAACGCTGTGCACTAACTCCACTACATTTTCACAACGTTGGAGGCCTTCTTTTGTAGTATAGGGTGCGATACCGCAATGCAAATGCAGGTACCTACCAACTTGGTCATGTCTCTAGCCGCCGAGATTAACACATACATACTTGCCGAGCGTTGTTCAAATACGTAGGGAGTTACTATGTGTAGAAGTCCGAAGATAGAGATCATTGTCAACACTGGCACGACTCCTTGTATATAGTATATCTCTTAAGCATATCATCTCTTCTCATCTCTTCTAGTGTACTGCCTTGTATGTACTAGTAGGTATTTGATCCACTTATTATGATGTCTTAAGTGCCCAAGCAGAACCCAAGTACCTACACTGGAGCAAGATGATTTGCAGTGCACGCTGTACTACACTAGACAGCATTATTCCAGGGGTAAACCTACTACGTAATACATAGTGTATCTGCAAGTAACATTGACGGCTGCAGGCGATCTCTGTACTATGTAAGGTATGAAAAGCCTGGGGTATCCCGAGTCTCCTGCAGAGACGGAAGTTGATTCCTGTCAAGACGATTGGGTAGTGTAGTAGGTATATTACTAATAGTATGGCGTGTGTACGTTGCATTTAAGTACGTACTTAACAAACACTTCAAGGTTTTATCTCGAGCAACAAAGAGTTGAAGACACTTTCTGAAGAGCATGTAATGCAGCGCATACTGCAACTTACACTACTACTATTTGAGGTAGGTATGTACATATGTAGTCTTTGTCTTTATCATTACCCAGACATGTGAACTATTCGACAAGAGTCTCAAACCGACTACAATTTATTCAGGAAATGCCTCTGGATTGTTGAATTCTCGTTAGCTGAAACGATGAGGTACTATGTAAAGAGCTCGTGAGGGGACATCATGCCATAGAGGCACACTACATTAGGTACAATAGTCAAGGTAGGTTATTTGGGTACCACTAGCTGCATTAGAGACCCACTGCAACGCCCTTGGGTAAGTACCTAAAGCAGGTACGTATCCATGTACCAATGCAGCAACAGATCCACCTATACTAAACATAAAAGCTGGGCAAGTTACCTACATACATAGTACTACAGGTAGTATATAGTACATTATGTATGTAGGTAGGGACCCAACCTGAGCAAAACCCGAAGTCGGTACTATATCGTCGTGTATGCACAAAGTCAACTGTTCCAGCTAGGTGGACGCGGACCACTTTGGTATGCATACTAGGATTCCGGTCCGTCTCTTGGCAATGATAGTGTCCTCTGATTTGGCCCTGATTTGGCCCTGATTTGGGCTGCTTTGATCGGTTAGGCCTTCGGTAACACACCGAAGAGGAAAAGAACTAACGACGAGGGAAGCTCTCTTCAATTTGGCCATTCATATGAAGGACACAGGTTATCCATCATCAATTTCGGAAATTTATTAACCGTGACGCTCCCTCAGTAACATCCCGTGAGACGAAGGGCTTCTCTCTCTTACATGTGTTGTGTACCACATAACGAACGTCATTGCCCAATTTGCATTGTAAGTTCGGATTGATGCCGAACGGTTCCTTGGTTCCTTGGTTTCTTGACACAGGGAAGGGAGACTCTCCCTCCTACACTATAGCAGGTTACTACACTATGTAGTAGTGTAGTCACGTAGTCACATAGTCACATAGTCTAACAGAATTACATGAGGGTTTGGGCAGAATATCATAGACATCCAATGTGTATTCCTATGTAGGTCAATTCATATTTCCGTATTTTCCCAGTGCAATAGGTAGTAATATACGTGGTATTGCTGCAACCTGAGGTTTTCTCTACGGCATACACTAGATACGTGTAGCAGACCCCAGTCTCCCGCCTCTATACTAGGACTACCATACAAGGTTCAGTGCACTGTAGTGTGTGTAGGTACTTACTCAACTCTACTGTATGCAATTTAAATAATACGCACTGTACGCGCAGCCATGGATGAAATGAAGATGGAATGCTCAGTAACTCCAGCGCCCATCAGCCGTCTCCAGGTATTCCAAATTTGCCCATGTCATCTAGCAATTTCCCCAGCATCCTAAGAGAAACGAGCAATGCTCTTTTTTCCTCCGATCCGGGCCAAAGCTCTTCAAGAACTCTTCTTTGCCATCTAGTTTGAGACCCCAGGAAAATTCGACTCCCTTTCCCTTTGTCTCTTTTATCTTTCGATATTGACTCTTTCCCCTATTTAATTGTGACCGGGCCGAAAGCTGCTCTTAATTGTGTAAGGTCGGATCAATTCAGAGACATCTCGGCGAACACTCGTCTCGGATATAAAATACAAGCTGCCGTGATGATTCAAGTACACCACCCAAACAAGCACCTACAAAATAGGTAGGTGGGCTATCGATTTTCACCACCATGGTTTTGCGCATAAGTACATATCTACATAATTTCATTGTAAATATACCGATTTCTCAAAATATGGCGCTCTCCATTAAGATAACGATGGCACCAGCCCATGTTAGAGTCTCTGGTTTCTATTTGCTCACCTCGGCAGAATAATATGTGTACTTCACCAACAATCTCAGCTTCGAATCATTATACGTCCAGTCCTACACGCCCACGGCAGTTACCATAATACGTGTAGTTACACTGCGGTGGGTTCTACCGGCTCAAGCATTACTAGTTCAATCGTACCGTCACCCTGCGACATTCCTCGAGTGTCGCAATACTCACAGAAGGGAGAAAACAACCCCAAGAAAAAAAAAACGGACTTGCTGGTTTCTCCATTCAAAAGGAGTTTTGCATCGTTGAAATGGCAACACAATAAGCAGAGCCTTGCCCTTCCGCACCACCAGTGTTTTGATTCAGACAACACTAAAAAAGGTAGGATGGATAGCTTTACCACATTTTCTATCACATTGGTCTAGGTACCTAGATATGGTTTCATGTGATAGGCAACTAGTTGTTTGTATACAATCAGCTCCGGAGAGCAAGCTTTCCTAGAGAAAGCCAGCATATCAACAACGATCGATACTAACATACATAACTAGTCGTACAACCAGCGTCACAACTTCTACTGGATACTCGCCACGCCAGTTTTCTTTTCCCAAGCTTCCACCAGGTATCCACTAGGCCATCCCAAAATGGATTCATAATCAAGGCTAAGGTACCAGTATACACACTACTATGTACGAACTTAGGAACGTATACATCCAAAGTCCGGGTGGTCTTAGAGATAACCAGGGGTAAGCTTGGAACACACAACCCCAAGACAGAAGCCAGAACGAGGTCCGAGCTCTCTAGGCCGGACAGGAAGACACCACAGACAGGGGTATAGCTGGAGATGGAGATGGAAATGGAGAGGTACCATGCTGCACCGTAGACGGTGGTCTGTACAGAACTGTAGCACAGCGTAACTTGTGGTGTACAGTATGCTGTACGTACCGTACTACACTAACTTCTCCCGACCAACCATCGGCTCTGTCTCCTGGCCCCGTCTTCCTTTTAGGACTGGAGGTGCTGGAGCCTGTTGGAGCTCCCCTCCCCACCTCAACTTTCGAGGATCCAAGGCCAAGCGGGCCCGATCGCAGCTCTCTGCTACCTACCTGGGTAGCGGCCCTCCCTCAAGGGGTCATCCATCCACCTGTAGGGCAGAATAGAGAATGGTCTATGTAGGTAATGCGAAGTACCGCCCCATCACTTGCAGTGTTCGAAGTGACATCGAGTACGTACAATATGGCCTTCGGCATTCCTTGGTGTCTGGCATCCCGTCGCAACAACAGTCGAACTTAACTACAGATTTGCGGGTCGGAATGACGCCTACTTGTGGCTCTCCCTCGCCCTCCTCCTCTCACTTACACGCATCTCACACTCCCACCCGCACACTCCCTCCTCTGTCTCCTCCTCCTGCCCTCCTCTCGCCCTCCTCCTCTACCTTTCTCCTACGACGTCCACCCCGGGGCTGCTCCAGCCTTCTTCCTCTGGCCCACGGGGCTGCCGGATCAACATTACTGGGCGGTAAGTCCAATAAGCAACCCGGCCAACAGGCAAAGCTAAAGCCAAAAGCAAGCTGTAAAGCTCTCCTCTAAGCTTGGATCCCTCGCCCACTCACCCTCTCACCATTCCGCCTGTTCTCCCCCCGCTCTCTTCTCCTTTCCTCCCTCCCTCCTCCTCGCTCTCACTTCTCAATGCGCTTAGTTCCCCTGGCCCCAGCTCGACCTACCCAGCTTACCTACCGTAGTCCCCCTCTGTCCCCTACTCGCTCCCCCCCAGCAGCCTCAGGCGCAACAGCTAGACTACCCCCCCCCCCCTTCTTGTCTACTTCTCCAGCTCGCACCCACCTCTCCTTCCACTGTTTATTCCCTTTCCCCTTCGTTCTGCCCTTTCTAGTCCCAATTGCTCCCATCCATTTCGTGTCACATCAGATAATCCAACTCTCTCTAATCCAACATCCCTCAATTCGAAAGTCGCACTAAAATGAGCGCTCGCAAGAGGAAGCAGGAAGAAGAGGAAGAAGAGCTCGTTGCGCTCCCAAGCGATGAAAGCGAGGAAGAAGAGGAGTAGTAAGTTGCAGTCTCATCATCCCTTCTTCAATTATCAACACCATTTTTGCTTGGTCCAAAATCTAGCTGCTGTGTCCTTGACAAGTGGCGCTTCTATATGCGCCGATGTCGCCCTCCTTCGAAATAGATAATCGACACCGTCTTGTCGCCACGTGTTTGCAGTCTTCTTAGTGAACGTCGTAAACAATGGTAACGAACAATTTGCTAATGACCACCTTGTTAGTGTATCTGATGAAGAAGATGATGACGACGACGATGACGGTGAGGAAGAGGATGAGGAGGAGTACGATGATGAAGGCGAGCTAGAGGTAAAGAATGGCGTAAAGCGTGAGTTTGATTAATTCTTACTTGCTCCAAGTAACGCGCTGCTACAACATCCTACAGCCATATTCGAAGCCATATTATATTTTATTGACATTCTGGTTCCTTATAGCTGAAGCTCCCCCCAAGAAGAAGCAGAAGACAAACAATGCTTCAAGCGATGCCGTTCCCGTCGTCGATGATGGCGAGGGTAAAGGTGAGGAAGAATTGGATGAGGAAGACGTTGAGGCCGCTCTCGGAGAAGAGGAGGAGGAGGAGGAGGAGGAGGAAGAAGGCCTCGAGGAGGAGGAATGGGACGACGATGCCGACGAGCCAAGCTCTAAGGTCAAAGTAGGCATTGATGCCCCAGCCGGTGGTAAAAGCGCTGCCGCAACGGCTGTCGCTAATGGCGATAACGAGGAAGATTGACGCATCTTTCAAACTATCGCCGCCTAACCGGTGTCGTGGCTACCATCCTAGCTACCCTCGTTCTGATCTCTTGTAGTCGGACTTACTATCGTTGGATATCTTGCCCATCTAGTTGGTAGATTATTGTCTTGTACACTCTATGTTGTGCTGGGATCAAGGAAATAGATAATTTCCTTTAGATAATGAATAAGCACAGAGGCCGACAGTGTTCTAAGGTGTTGATATGCAATCAAACTAGAATGTCCCTTCGTGCCTCAAGAGTAAGCCTACATGAGGTAACTCCATCTTGAGATAAAGCCGTTTATAAATATTCTGTTGAATTGACATTAAAGCTAGCCAAAGAGTTGTTCCAGAGAATTGCGTGAGTGTCACGGCAAAGGTATTGAACGATGACGCCAAACGAAAACTGCAGAAAGGTGAGACAGAATAGGAAGATTCTAATTGACCGCCCATGTTAGTTGAAAACGAGATTGAACTTCACTAATAACCCCACAAACCCCACGCTTCTTGCAACCTCCTCTCCTCGACAAGTGTCAGAGCGCTTCCGGTTGGCCCACGATTGCGGCCCAACTACGCTCAACACTTTGTCGGGCCTTTGAGGCCAAATTCATCGCTGATAATTGAACAGTAGACAAATTTAGGCGAATTAGCTGAAGAATTTCGCCTATATTTTGTCTGAAATCAAAGCAATTTGCCACTGCTTGCGCCTCTTCGGGGCTAAATTCTTGCAGTCGTAGCTTTGGAGACGTAGACTTTGGTAGTGTCGGAGTCATGGGCCTCGCGAGAACAGTACCATCGTTTGTCCCCGTGGTGAATGCATTCTCTCTACTGCATTTGCGCTTCTATGCCTATTCGTCGCCCACAGGTAAGGCGAGCTAGGCCGCTAGTCTTGACCTAACTTGCTCATTACCTATCTAACCGCCTGTCTATCTGTGTTTCGAGTTCCGGCGAGTCGGTCTTCATATCCGCCCTATCTGTAATTGCTCATAGGAAGGTCGGCGGCCGAGTGATTACCAATATTGAGATGTTATCGTGGTTCTTACGGGTTCAATGGCGCGGCGACTTTGCCTTTCATGCCTCTCCTACGCTCCACGAATTGACACGCAAGTTCTTCACCAGAAAATAACTGAGATTGCGGTCCGAGAAAATGCTATGGGCTATGTGTCGCGGGTCTATATAAGCCTCTCCCAACCAACCCATTGGATGCGTGATGCCTTTTCCCACTGTCCTGCTATCCCTTCTCAATCTACGAGGACGGGACCAGCGAGTTCACGTAGACCTCAATGTTAGCGTACCCAGAACTACTAATCTCCATGGCGTCGCTAGAGTCCTGGGGGTCTAGCCCATGAGCCCGTTCCCAATCGTCCGGGATCCCATCGCCATCCGTGTCCGTGGGCTTTGTACCGCCGGCAATGTATCCCGGCCCGTACATGGGGCTCGCCGCCTCGTCGCTGATCAGTTGTCCCGTCTTGCCCCAGCTCCGCACCTCGGCCACGAGACGCTCGTCTACCGCGTCCCGGGATGGGTACGTAGTCCCGACGTTATTGAGTACGTACGTCACAGCGTCTGCGGGACTGCGCAGTGTCGTCGGCCCTGGGTAGTCAAATTTCGTCGAGACGATGTCCATGTCGCTGTAGCAGGTCGTCTTGGCGCATAGCGCCGTGCCGTCGAGTACGCCGTTTCTGTCTGAGTCGTAGAAATTGTTGGACACGTCTAATAGAGAAATGTTAGAAGGCCAAGTTCCGCCCGTACGCTGACTAGAGGAGCATGTTAAGAAGAGACTAACATCCGTGGAAGTTGGCGTTGCCTCGCGTGAAGGCTGTGACGCTCGTAGTAGGGCCAGAGATGAAATAGTTGTTGATGATATTCGCGTAACTTTGCCCGTCGCTGTCACCTGCGATATAGCCGCCTCCGCCTCCCCAATTGTAGACGACCTGGCCCCAAACATTAGGTAATTGCTCTTACATGTGTATTCGAAGTCAACCTTACGTTGTTCTGGAAATCATTCACGCCCTTGACTTTGGGATTGCGCGTCTTGTTATCGATATACAGGTTTCGGAAGAGACTAATGCCACCATCAGTCTGCATCAGGCCACCACAGCTGTGTGTGTCTAATCCCTGGCCGATGATCGAGTCCTGTATTGTCACGTTCGTGACGTCACCATTGATAGAAAAGGTCTCGTCGCGACCCCACGTAACGGAGACGTGGTCGAAGATCATGTTCTTGCCGTCGGCGATGGTTATACCGTCCTTGCCCGAGTCACCCGACTTACCCATGCGGAAGCGCACGTAGCGGACGATGGCCTCGTTGGCATTGGACCATGACAACCCGTTTCCGTACACGGTGATCCCGTCACCAGGCGCCGTCTGCCCAGCGATGTAGACGTTCTCTGTAGGAATATAGATGTTAAAATTTACCCTGTATAGTAAATATTTGATTCTTGTTCAAGTGGCCCGGGAGTATACGAGGATTAATAATATAGGAGCCAAAAAAGGATAGAAGATTCAAAAAGGCATACTAGAAACAACCACACGGTCAGTGATGTTGATCGTGCCACCCACATCAAAGACCACAATGCGATTAGCTTGAGAGACTGCATCCCGGAATGAACCCGTGCCTTTATCGCTTCATTTCGGAATATCGTCAGCTTTTATGCTCGATCTCTATGACCCGAAATCAGAGTGCCGTCGTTTGTTGAACCTACGCTAGATTGGTTACGTGATAGACGCTACCGGTCCGACCACCGAGGGCATTGCGCCCGAAGCCTTCGGCTCCAGGAAACGCGAGCAGTCCTGACACTCGAGGGACGAAAGCAAGCAATGAAGCCGCAGATAGATACTGAAACCAACCCATCATCTTGTTAAGACTGCCAGGAACTCGTCGAGAGAGAAGTAGGAGACACGCTCACGAGGCTTATTGGCAGCCATGGTGAACGGTGAGCCTTGAATATAAAGCGAAACCAAATGTTGCGGCTTCTTCAGAATCCTGGTCTAAAACGTCGACGCCGGCCGCTGTTTGATGGAAAAACCGGTGCCGGACACCATCGGGGCGCCAAGGGTCCGTTTGGGCAGGATGGAGTGTGGTATTCCGAAGACAGCCCATGATATATTTTCTTCCCAAACACCCCTACGAGCCGTCAACATAACTCGGTGCCTACGGATAAACTATAACCAGGGTCGTGGCCTAAGGTTACAATTACGCGTTGAAGATGATTCCATCTCTTTTTTCGTCCAAGCACCGCAGCATCTAATTGCCTTTGAGCTAGCTACCCATGTGATCTAAGTATGAAAATGGTATAACAAGCTTTTATTTTATTCTTTAGAAACGTATATTTTATGCTCATCCTGTATACTACCTACCTCATAATTGGCCGTATAGGCATAGATGAAGACTTCTGAATCTTCAAAGGGACATACTATCGGCGATAGTCCTAGCAGTTCACGTCAAGGCAATTTATGACTACCGAGCTTTCTTAATTGACGGCGAGGTAACAAAGCACGGAGCCTATCTATTCGTATGAGACTTTTAGTATATTTGATCGTAGAGAGTTTCGCATTATGTCTAGTTTTCTTGAAGCAACGACCATAAGACATCTTAAGTCGTCGTTTGGCCCAATTGTCTTTGATCTTTTTGGTCAACACTGGACTGCGAACTTGCAAGCAACGTTTGCCTAAATTTATAACATGGTCGCCGTCTCCGTATCAACTGCCACCACAATTCCTAATTAAGGCACGATGATACAATCGCAATTAACCTGCGTATTCCAGGACCGTGGGCTTGGGATGTGTACAGGAAGGGTTGGTGTACAAAGTACCCACCATTGTGTTGGTGGGGTGGAAATGGAGTATACTGGGAGATCACTTCTCACTCAAGCAGAGGAGACGGTCGGTGGTCTGGTTAGGTTGTTCCATCTGAGCTCATTTCTGTTTTGCAATTTATTGATGAGACCATTAACCCTCTTCGGCATCCATATTATCACGGCGTCTCTTGGTAGCACTCTGACCTGCCTTGCGGCCGCTTAACACAGAACCTCTATTTCCTCGGTCGTCCATCAAATTCTTCATCTCATTTCGAGAATGTCGCTGTGCCTCCTCCGTACGCTCGCGGAAGACCATTACTTCATCACGCTCTGTTGGGAATTCACTATAATACTCGGGTCAGTTCTCGCTATTTCACGGGCGATATTTCCTATTGTTCCAAAGGTTTGGAAAGGCCAAGGTTTTACCCTCAAAAGGAACCTTGATATCTTTGAACAAGATAAAGAAAAACCATGGATAGTTACTCACGGAAGTTGTGTCCCTAAAGCAGCCTCGATTCTTTTGTAGACCTCGATGTCGTATTGGGTAATGAGTGAAATTGCTTGCCCCGACTTTCCAGCTCTCGCTGTTCGGCCGACCCTGAATAAATTAGCAAAAGGGTTATGTGTAATTCTAAATGCACTCTTTACCTGTGAATGTAGGTTTTACTATCGCCAGGTACTGCGATGTATGGTGTCAGTTATACTTCTCATATCTAAATTTGACTAAGACTTCAACGCTACGCAGAGTCTTATGCTTATAAGAGGGAATTGGGGGAGATGAACGCTACTTACGGTCATAATTCAATACTAGGTCGACGCTGGGAATATCGAGACCTCGGGCTGTAGAAATCTGGTTAGAATTGTTGAATACATCGGCTAGCTACAGAATTTCATACCTGCGACATCGGTAGCAACTAAAATATCCCTCGCGTTGCTTTTAAATTTGCTCAACGCTCCTAGTCGGGCTGACTGCGACAATTGTCCTATACTAAGTTAGGATTGAAAAGTAAAAGAGCGTATTCGGAAGATGAAATCACGGAAAGGGGGGGGGGGATAGCATACCGTGAAGAGGAATGCCCTTGAAGCCAAGCTGCCTAATCATGATGGAGATCCGCTGGGCTTCATATACTGTTCTCGTGAAGATGATGGTGCTTCTACCTGCAAATTCCGAGAGCAAATATATAAGGTAAAAGTCCTTGAATGCATGAGGGATGAAAAGCTTAGAACAACAAGGTTAGTGATGACTTTAACAAATTAAAACACCCTGCGAAAAAAAAGGATCAAACTAGAAGGTGAGTAGTGGACTGGACTGTTTGCATCCGTTAGAAAGAGATGTCAAATACATACGTAGAACTAAAGGAATTATAGGTTAGTGGATAGAACCAAGATTGAAGTCCTAATGAAGGGAAATCGACAAAGAAAATTACCTGTTTTAAAGTTGATACCGTCTGGTATTTGCTAGACGAAACGGAAACGCGAATTGGATCCCGCAAAGAAGCTCGTTGTAGCGATTCCACCTACATAGTATTGGTTAATGAAATGATTTTACAGTACCAGAGTGTAGCTGGTGACACACCTTTGAGCTCATTGTTGCAGAAAAGAGAAATGTCCGTCCTGAGTAGTTGACTAATTAGCGATCGAGACACGGGATTGAAACCTGCCGATTCCAGAATACGTACTTTCCCTTGGTATGAACTTTAGCAGCTTGTCCAAAACGGGGCCAAAGTCCATGTCTAGTAATCTATCGGCTTCGTCTATAACTAGATATTTGAGAGAGTTCAATTTAAAGCCTTTCGTCTTCTCGAGGTGGTCCAGAAGCCTTCCAGGTGTGGCAACAATAACGTGCGGTTTTTTTCCTAGGGAGATTCCTTGCGCGACCATGTCGAGGCTTTGACATGAAGAGTTAGCAAATTCTTTCTGTGTATAACACATCGAAAGTAGGCTTCTTAATTCATGAGTTATGAATCTAGCCCCGGGAATAAGACCAAAAAAGACCTCAGTTACTCACCCTCCAACGATGGTGCAGCTTCGAACGGAAATTGTGGCTCCGAGGGCATCAACCTGTTGGCCAATCTGCTGTGCCAGCTCTCGAGTGGGCGCTAGGATCAAGGCGTAGAGAGGTGACGGGCGCTCGAGAAGTGACTGCAAGATAGGGAGTACGAAGGCGGCCGCTGTCAGAGACAGGTTAGCGAGGATGAGGAAATAGAAGGTCAAGGTTGGGATGCCATACTCTTGCCGGAGCCGGTCTCAGCTAGACCAATGATATCTCTACCAGCAAGGGCTTCTGGTATAGACTTGGCTTGGATAGGGGTAGCATGGGTATATTTGAGGGAAGCGCATGCATCGCAAAGACTGTCGATGATACCCTGAGGTACCGAAGCACGTTAGCTCGAGCATGGAGATTCTAGGAAGCAGTATAACCGCACCAATTCCTTGAACGTCTTTCGTGGGGCATCAACTTCGGCAGTAGCAGAAGCTTCGTCGCCTAGCGTAGCTGACATCGTGGTAGCTGACTCGGCGGAAGAGGAGGAGGCCTGAGGCTGAACGTGGGGAGAGTCGTCATCGCGATTCTTCTGCTCCTTCTCGGACAGGCATGTTTTTCGTTTCTTAACCAAGGGCGCCATATTGAGTAAATACGGGCTGTCTCCCGTCTTTTATTATTGCATAAATCGTGCGCAATCCGGTTTCGAGACGTATTTATGAAGAACTTGAGAGGCGTCGAGTGTGTCGGGTATGCTTTTAATTAACTTACACCGAGAAAGGCGAATGCTAATGCGATGAAGATATTAAAATGTTGGATAAGATAAGAAACAAAGTTACCTACGGACAAGGGTGAGTATACATGGGTACCTGCGGGGACGCTACTAAACTTGCTTGATCTGGTCCCGCGTTTTCACAGGTACCTCCTAGTAGTAGCTAGTGCTAGTGTATACCAAGGTGTGTTTCCCAATAAAATGGGTTTGCTTTGCAACCGACTTCCTAGGAAGTCGATCTTAGCCAGGTAGGTGAGCAGAGTCAATGCAGTTTAACTGTTCTGACTGCTTTTTTATTTATGTATTTTGATTTAATGCGTCCATCCAGGAAGGCCATCTGCTAGCAGAACTACCTTAAAAATGCTGCGGAAACAATAAATTAAATAGATAGATAGAAGTATTAGGACAAGCACAGTCCAAGAAAGGCTCTCACTTATGTATACAAGCTCGAGCATACGCTGTACATAACAAACAGAGAGACTAGTTTCTATTACAACACGGACTTAGCCCCCGACTCGTCTGAAATAACTCCTTTTCTTTATTTCATATCTTCTATTTCGTAGATAGTCGCTAGATCGATCACACACCGTCCTGCCAGGGCGGCTTGAGACTATGCTTGGGGTCCGGACGATGAATGAACACAGTTGGGTCTACTTCCCCAATCACCGTGACCTCCGAGAGTAGTTCTGGACCACATTCTACCATTGCCTGGGAACGACGTCTAAAGCGCAGAAGTGGTGCATCAAGGTTGCGAGGCTGACTGGTCTTTTCCTAGAGAATGGTTTCGTCCAGGAAGAACATGGGGATATTAATCCAGTCACCGAGGAGAGCTTGGACTTACGTTACCTCGGTGCTATTGTTCTCGTCTAATGTCTTGAGTCTCGGTACCGTATGACATCGATGATGAGCTGGGGATAGAGCTACTATCTGTTAAGAGGAGAAGGGCCCGCGGCCGTTTTTTTCTCTCTCTTTTATTTCTTCTTAGAAATGAGAACAGCGCGCGTGTGAGCAGAGAGTACTAGAGGCTGATGATAGGTGAGCCGAGATCTGGTTGCTTATCTTGAATATAGATTTCTGACGCAGGAGAAGAAACACAACCTATTCCTAGGGTAGAGCGACTAGCTTCGAACTCGGAGGGAAAGAATGCCGTCTCAGTCAGAGGAAATGACAAAGCTAGATCCCTTACACATAACGAAGGTGGCTTCGATGACTTACTTGACGTTGGGCGGCTACCTGGTCGGAAAATACGCAACACACGCAATTATGACCTTGGGCTAAAGTTTTCTTCTGCCTCGTCCCGAAGGCTCGAGCGGGCTGCTCCGTTATGACAGGGCCCTCTCTGAAGTGTATACTAATATGTTACATTCCATGCTATCTGCCTTGGAGGTGGTTCCCGAAACCTGAGTGCAGTTGGTCGGTTGGTTGTAACATGTGCATCTTGGACGCTAGCTGGTCCGCATTGACCCATTAGGTTATCTGGGTAAGCTACGCTACCCGCCACAGTAGGTAGTACACTAGAAGAGGTGGGGTGGGATCCCCAGTAATTTTTATCTTATCATTATCAGACCTTAGTTTTTTCCTGGGCAAGTATTCTTCCAGCCAGTCGACTTTTGTAGCAGCTACTCACAATCACCTAATCTGCCACCGTGGAAAGAGAGCTTCGAGATCGCCTTCTTCGAGTGGACTCGAGCATTTACTTGAAAGAGAGGCATATAGTTCCAACAATGGCGAAACCGCGCACAAAAAAGCGCACCCATGTGGGCGCTGCTAATCCTAGATACCAGGCACCTCCCACTGGTCGCTCTGCCGTTCTAGACCCTAAGAGCATGGTCATTCGTATTGGTGCTGGCGAAGTTGGGTCGAGTGTCAGCCAATTGGCCAAAGACGTCCGTCAAGTCATGGAACCCGGCACCGCAAGCCGTCTCAAGGAGCGTCGCGCAAACCGCTTGAGAGATTACGTTACCATGACCGGTCCCCTGGGTGTCACTCACCTCCTGCTCTTCTCGCGATCCGAGTCTGGCAACACAAATCTGCGAGTCGCTACCACCCCGAGAGGCCCGACGCTGCATTTCCGAGTCGAGAAGTATTCACTGTGCAAAGACGTGCGCCGTGCACAGAGGCATCCCTTGGGCGGCGGCAAGGAGTACGCTACGCCTCCGTTGGTACGAATATAGAAAGCCCATCTGCTCCAATGATGCATGTTAACCAACTAATTCTTCCCATTGTAGCTTATCATGAATAACATTTCTACTCCGGGAGCAGATTCTCACTCTACTGTTCCTAAACACCTCGAGACCCTTACGACTACCATTTTTCAATCCATGTTCCCCCGTATAAACCCACAGACGACTCCCCTTAAATCTATACGGCGTGTTCTCTTGATAAACAGAGAACCGGCAAGCGACAAGGATGATGGTTCGTTTGTCTTGAATTTCCGACACTATGCTATAACCACCAAAGCCGCCGGCATCTCCAGGCCACTTCGAAGGTTGAATGCCGCCGAAAAGATCTTGAACGGGAAAAAAGGACGGAAAGGAGGTGTGCCAAATCTAGGAAAGCTTGAGGATATTGCCGACTTCATGATCGGCGGCGAGAATGGAGAGGGGTACATGACAGACGCCACCAGTGGGAGCGAAATGGACACTGATGCTGAGGTCGAGGTGTTAGAAGATGCGCCTCGGAAGATCTCTAGCAAGGCTCGCGCGCAGCGCGAAGATGGAGGCAATGATGCCGCAGATGATGAAAGGGTGGAGCGGCGTAAAGTTAAACTAGTCGAACTTGGACCGCGCATGAAGTTACGCATGACAAAAGTTGAAGAAGGTCTCTGCTCTGGAAAGGTTATGTGGCACGAACACATCCATAAATCTAGACAAGAGGTGCAAGAACTCGAGAAACGATGGGAGACTAGGGCAAAAGAAAAGGAAGCTAGGAGAAAGGAGCAAAAGGCTAATATAGAGAAGAAACGGAAAGAGAGAGCAGCCAACGGAGCAAAAAGCGGCGGGAAGGGGGACGATGATAACGACGATGAGCTAAATGGAAATAATAGCGATCTCTTCGATGAGATGATGGAAGAGGACGAGCTAGATAGTGAGGGGTTGGCGGGAGATGGCGAAGAAGCATTTAACGAGGAAATGGATGACGACGAATGGGAAGATGAGAGAGCAGAGATTGCTGGTTCATAATCCAATATACCCAATGTTGATGGCACCAAACCCGCTTCTTATATCTTTCTATATCTATGACTATATTCATTGCGGAGCATACGCAACTCGTTTTACATCGATAATTTCAAAAACTCTTCAGTACGAATAATATTGGATGACATGCAAAAGATTCGAAATACCGGCTTAATGGCATCATCCTGATCCCTTGCAGGGATGATTCGCATTACTAGGTACTAATTGCACCTTACGCCATCCCTTTACTCGATTGTGTTCCGTCATATGCGTGATTTGGCGTTATGAACTATTGCATCCGAGGGAGCCCTTGGAGGTAGTAAGGAATGTACAATTGACGAGAGACATTCCGCACCGGAGGAATGGCAAAACATGAGCAACACGCTGCTAAAGAAGGAATGTCGGAGTCTGGCTTGTCTCAAAACAGCCAGCCAAAACAACATGGCCTTTCAACAAACCTTTGCATCGATCGCGATGCTACAGTCCTTTTCGATTTGTTTGTATCAAAGGGTCTAGCCGAGCAAGTCACTGACGACAGATGAACATGGGCCTTGACATATACTGGGTCGGACTGCTAGTCCTCGTGCCTGTCGTCGCGATCGTTGCAGGACACACGGTCATCCTATCAGCATTTCGAAAAGTGCCTACCGAAAAGCAAGAGCCTGATCCGCTCGACGATGGCGCAAGGGAACTCCAGTGGACCTTCTTGCGCGTGTACCTCCTAGTCATTGGGTCAGAATGGCTCCAGGTAAGCTAGGAAAGAGAATCGAGCCGCGAGGTCCCTTGGCTAACTCGCAATCGTTCTAGAACCCGTTCATGTACTCCCTCTTCCGAACTGAGAAGACGCTAGACGAGGCGACGGTGGCGACGCTTTACATCAGCACTTACGTCGCGGCGGCCGTGTCGGCCCTGTTCACGGGCTACCTGACGGATCGGTTCGGCCGGAGGAGAGCGTGTCTGGTATTCTGCGGCGTCCACTCGCTCGCCGCCGTGTCCGTCTGCTTCGACGGGCTCGCCATCTTGATACTGGGGAGACTGCTGGGCGGCATCGCCCTCACCCTGCTCTGGACGGCCTTTGAGAGCTGGCTCATTTCCGAGTACAACGAGCGCGGGTTTGCGCAGAGCTCACTGTCCCTGAGCTCTATGTTCGGCATCATGACTACTTCGAAGTGTATAACGGCCATCTTTGCTGGCGGTGAGTGTTTCGTAAAGTCATTTCCTTATTCTAGCGGTTTCGGGAATATAAAGGCTCCTTTGGGGCGACTTCGGATCCTAGAAGTTTACTATGGTTTTGAGATGCTAAAAAAGAATCACGCTTGGATAGTGATAACTGACACCGATTATCATAGTGTTGGGTCATTACGTTGTTTTGGCCTTGGGGTCTAAGATTCACCCTTTTATACTTGGTGTGGTAAGGGATATCCCTAGAGCGAGGTGTATGCGTAGTGGTTGTATCTATTATCCAACTAATAAATACTAGGCTCTTGACTTGTCTGCTGCGATCTTGATGATCCGGACGTGGAGGGAAAACCGGGGGATTAACTCGATCACCGATGAGGGCGCAGACGGCGACAAGGCGGCCGAAGTGCTAGAGCACTTACCATCAGACCAGGGGACGGCATCACTATGGGATTTACGAGTGTGGGCCATGAGCTTTGTGACGTGTTGTTTCGACGGCACCATCTTTCTATTTATGTTTTTCTGGCCGGAAACGCTTCAAGATGCCCACGATAGAGAACACTCGGACCAGAATGGTACCATCCCGCATGGTGTCATCTTTGCGTCGTTCATGGCGATCATGGTCCTCGGCGCGCTGTCTTTCAATCTGATGACTGGGGACTCGAACAGCGGTTATCGGGGGCCGACGAGATACGCCTTGACACCAACGCAGCTCCTCCAAGGCGCTTTAATAGTCAGCGCTATTTGCTTCTTAGCCGCAGCATTTGCCCGAGAAGAGATAGCCTTGTTCGTTTCGTTTTTGTTACTAGAGGTTTGCAATGGGATATATGTTCCTAGCGTCGCGTATCACCGTGGCACAATTGTCACCGACGACGCGAGGGCCCGCGTATACAGCCTCATGAACATCCCCTTGTTCGTGTTCGTCATCATCGCGCTGCACGCAGCGAACGGTAGTGGTGGTGAGTCAATCTAGGAGACAATGATATATCTAGACACTAATTGGATGGATATAGGAGGGCGCTGGCAGCCCGTGTTTCTCTTTTGTGCGGTGTTGCTCCTCCTTGCAGCACTAGTCACCTCAGTGTTTATCCACGTTGGAAGCAGGAGTCCCGAAGGTTTTGCGGAGATACCTAGTCAAGACTTGGCAGGTATCGATCGCTTCCCTTCCATGCAGGCAGCACAGACGGCAGGGGCGGAATTAGATCCGGATGCGCACGAACAAGCATAGGAGTACGGCTGACTCCGAAATCTATAAGGTTGAGATCTGTCAAGTCCATCGGTCTGTCCCCTATTGAAACTATTGCGGGCATTTCTTGGCCCCTCGGAGAACTGTAGCTGTTGGATTGTTCTATACCGGAGCGCTGCCGGAGGATGTGTATTACAGAGTCGGTCATTAAATGATAGTTATCTTTACCCGTTCTTCCTTCATTGGGGTTCTTCGATTTAAGCAGACTGATGTATGAGCTATGCAGGGAGCAGCACACCCCCATCGAGTGTGTCGGGAGGTTTGACAGACTGTCGGATAGGGCTTTCATAACTGATCTACGGCTGACTAGAAACAGATGATCCTCATGCTACAACTCTTTAAGGCGGCAGTAGCAATACCTCAGGTACTCGTATACCAGTACTGCCTTTGTAGGCATAAACTACGTAAATAACGGCACGTACATAACTCAGTACACTACGTGTTGGTAGATGCACAATATCGTCCCACACGAGGTTGAACCGTTTCAAGCAGGTGCCTTGAAGCCGCTCTACCTTCATCAATGCGGACCTCGGCTGGTCACGGCACGGCTAATGCAATACCACCCACCTAGAGTTGCAGCGATCTTTCAATGCCTCTCGGGCGAGCCAGCAGGCTGGGACCGGCGACCATTCATCTTAGCCTACCTTATGTTTCAAACGATGCTAGGAATGAACCGCACGGCGAGATACATCTACCTAATCAACCGAGGATCGGCGGCGAGGTCTTGGGTTTGCATGTCTAGTGTCTCCGTGAACAACTCTCGATTGGACCAGGCAGTAGGTATCACAGCAGCGTCTAAGGCTAGGCCGAGCGACTATGGTCCCTTATCTGGGTGGTTTGTCTTGCTCGCGGGAAAGGCGAAACTATCGCATGAAAGTAGTGAGCACCGGTTTGGTTAAATGATGGAACTTGATCGGTGGTCGTCGGTTGTTCATTGATAGGTATTTCTTCATATCACCTAGCTGGATAACTTGACCTTAGTGTCCACTAGATAGATTGATCCTTTTGGTTGCTGACATTTATAGCACGGAGGCGATACGAATGGGGATAGGCGGCTGATAAGGTCCCCTACCGAGTCCTAATTTCTCATTAGATGTTTTCCACGTGTGGTTTTGGTCAGTTCTGTCGTTTCTCGAAAGACTAGACCCACAGAGATATCGGACACAGATCCTGATCCTAGTCGCGGATAATTAATATCATCGTTAGATTGGTGTGGTGCGTGCAGAGAGCGGGATAGTGCAAGATAAAAGTAAATTTGCCAAGAAAAACGGCCAAACGGTTCTTGATATAGGCATGAGAGGCTATAATTGGTCCGACAATTACCAAAGTCCCGGCCTGAAACCAATGAAGCCTCGATCGATACTACTTTTCTACCAATATGCTTTATGGAACGGGCTGTCATCTGGTTTGGGTCAAGAGGAGGTGCCAAGGGAGTGGCCGATGCAAACTAGGGTAGCCCTAGCGCTGGCCCTCTTCCAGCTGCAGCTGGGGCTGGGACGCGGGGAATGATTATTGTTGCGCACGTGAGGCGTCGTACTATGCACAAGCGAGCAAAGCAATTCGAGAGACTAGCCGGGGAGTTCGAGGAAGCACGAGGACCTCAAGCCAGATGTAGTGAGGGAAAGTTAAGGGCACTCTATACCGATACTATATTCTCTTGCTCTCGTATTTAACCTCAGAGCTTCCTAGTTACGCTACAGCTAGACGAGGGCGCACAGGGCAAGGTCGTGTAGTATAGTGGAGAGATATTACATTCTCAGCTGAGTAGTATACATTAATATACAGGAGGAGGTCTACTAGAGTACCGAGTTACCCATGGATTAAAACCCTTGCGGTTTTGACAGTCGTTATCTCTGGGCATTGTCGAATGAGAAACGAGAATCACATAGCGGGGGCTAACGGAGTCGACGGCTTGGCACATGTTATGATTTTCTGTGCAGAAGCCCTGCGCCTGTGTATTGCCTGTGCCTCTGGGAAACGTTATCAGGACTGGCTGGGTTTGACCGAGTCTGTCCGGCGTTACCGGCGAAGCACCTCCTCCCGCCACTGTGATGTCGTTCCCGCATACCGTCCCAACATATCGTGCTTCATGGTGCGATGCGGCTTTGGTGGCTGCGGATAGTGGTGTCATACAATTGTGCACGCAGGCCGGCGGAGCCATCGTGTCGGATACAGTTTTCTCAGGCTTTCTAGTTGGTTTTTTAGAAGTAGTTTCTTTTTCTCGGTATGCAGCTAGAATGCAGACAACCTTGTTCGAGGCTTCCGATCTGCTGCCTGACAAGAGTCTCGTTCCTTGTCCCATGTATTTTGTACACACAGAATCTCGATAATCTCGATAATTGTTGGTGTAGTGTACATGCTAAATAGCACACTAGAGGGCGATCCACGGCGCTCTTTCATATTCCTAGTGCAGTACATTACACGTGTAGCAGACTGTCTAGTACGTGAACGGTATAGGCAGACTGTTGAACAGGCGTTGCCGCGTCAGTGGCCGATAAGATGGCTTGCGGATGGCCTAGACTGGGCGCACTTTGACCATTCAAGTTGTGGAATTGGTGATGACCATTGATGATGACCGTATCCGTACGGAGTAGTACTATGTAGATAATGTAGACTGTGTCCTTCCACCACACTACACACTGGCCGTGTTTAGACTACACACTATGACGAGTCATAAGGTGTTTGAGACATTGACGTACTTTCTACGCTATGTAATGAATGTTATTATTCCGTTGTTTCTCATTAATAGAACCGGGAAACTATGTTATCATCGTAGGCTACAATTGTAATTCCAGGTGTAAAAGTCTGATTAACTCGTCTACCCCAACCTCGGCTTAAACACTAAACTAGGTAGGGCGCTATGCCTATGTGGTGTCGGCAATGTATCCTGGCTGCGATAAGGTACTGCACACTACTTCTACTTTGCAGGACCCAAGGTAGTGAGTAGGTGTAGTGTACCGAGATGGCCAAAGATCAGAGGTACATCCATCGCCCACGGAACTATTCCACAGGTAGAGTATACCAAGGGCCATGAAGTGTAATGTAGGTACAGAGGAGTACACAGGGCCAAACCCTCCCGTTGTACACACGCCTATCAGCTTCAACAAGACCCATGCGGCGTCGTGAGCTAGACTTTCGCACAAAGGTCCTTCCACTTTCAGACGCACACCCATGCCATCCCCGTACTCTAGCGCCGCCTTGATTTTCGCTTTTTTTTTTCTTCGCTTCTCACCAGGTGCAGGTACACACTCTAATGCCTACGCTGCGCTAAGTGTACCTAGAGAGATAGGACCACGCGATCATCAGCGGCGAAATGAGCGAGTGGAAAATATGACTTTGGCTTACAACCCCAATCAAGCAGCTCAACTGGGTAGATAGCCGGAAGTGGGCTTTTCTTGGCACCTATGCGGGTACTAGTAATTGCTCTTAGTATAATACTGCATCTGTCTCCTCTCTCAAATACCTTCGTGCTTGGAAAAGAGCTCGTTAGCCCTTTCGGCCGCAACCTTTGGTTCTTCCCTTTTCCTTGTCTCGTTTCGCCCGCCCGAAGACACTACCCAACCGGGCCAGTAGCTCTGAACAAAGGTCGCTGAATAAGGTGTTCAAGTAATCGGAACACCTTAGGTTCCACGATGAGTTCTCCGGATGAGAAGGGCCAAAGCCCTGCCACCTCCCCGCAGGAGGGCGCGCATCTCCATGAGCATACCCATGAGCATCTTCATCACGGCGGTGCCGCCGCCGATCACGCCAACCACTCTCACGACGTCACCTATGCCGATATGACGCAGCAGGACCGACCGCAGAGTTATGAGAAGGGGGATTTCCCCTCCGCTGAGAAGACGTCGCTTGGCACCGATGAGGAGATTGGGAATGTTGACCGGTCGAATGATGCAAATGACCCAACGACATCAACCGGCTTCTTCAGGAAGTGGTATCGGATACTGAGGGGTCCTATTCACCTCTTCATTTGGCTGGTTTTCACCGCGTGAGTCTCAACTAGTCATTCGTCGTCTTTGTTTGGGACGACGAGACGTCTCCCTTTTGTCGAGATGGTAAACTGATAGACGTTATGTTGCGCATCAACAGTTGGTGGATTTTTGGTCTCGTCAAGTTTCGCAACTCCAAAAATTGGTTAATCCCCTTCTTGGTTTACCTAGCCATCACGTTGCGCATCATCACCCTCTGGATTCCCGTTAAGTACGTCATGAATCCGGCTAAGCTTGTATGGCGCCATACGGTCTTTAGGCTCTACGAGCTCATCCCTAAATTCCTTCACCGGCCCCTTGCTGCCGTTGGAACGGTTGCTGTCTTTCTCGTCGGCACATTGGTGCCCGCAGAGTCCGGCGATAACACGAGGGCCGGCCGTGCCCAGGCCCTCTTTGGTTTAGCTGTCATGATCGCTGGTATGTCAGCGACATCGAGGAAGCGATCTGCCATTCCCTGGCACACCGTCATTGGTAAGTGGTCTTGCAATCCGTCTAGTGTAACATTAGCTGACATACTGCCTCAGGCGGTATGTTAACTCAATTTATCATCGCCCTGTTCGTGCTGCGGACCCATGCTGGTTACGATATCTTTAGCTTTATTTCCGAATTGGCTCGCACCCTGCTCGGCTTCGCCAACCAGGGTGTTGTATTTTTAACAGACGATACTGTACCTAACCTACCATGGTTCTTTGTTGGCGTGATTCCGCCCATCATCTTCTTCGTTGCTTTGGTTGCCCTTCTTTTCCACGTCGGGCTTATCCAGTGGTTTATTGGTAAATTCGCTGTGTTCTTCTTCTGGACTCTGCGAGTGTCCGGAGGTGAGGCTGTCGTCGCGTCAGCTACTCCCTTCATCGGCCAGGGTGAATCCGCAATGTTGATTCGTCCCTTCGTTCCGTATCTCACCCTGGCGGAGTTGCATCAGGTCATGACCTGTGGTTTCGCCACCATTGCCGGCTCCGTGCTTGTTGCGTATATTGGGCTAGGACTGAATGCCCAGGCGCTCGTCTCGTCCTGCATTATGTCTATTCCAGCCTCACTTGCTATCTCGAAGATGCGATACCCTGAGACAGAAGAGTCTCTGACCGCTGGACGCGTGGTTATACCCGAAAATGAAGAGGACAAGGCTGCCAACCCCTTGCATGCATTTGCCAACGGTGCTTGGCTAGGTCTTAAGATTGCAGGCATGATTGTTGCTACGCTACTCTGCATCATCGCTTTCGTTGGTCTGATCAATGCCCTTCTGACATGGTGGGGTGGATACTGGGGTATCTCGAACCCTGACTTGACGCTGCAATTCCTCCTTGGTTATATCTTTTACCCTGTGGCCTGGCTCCTTGGTGTGCCGAAAGGCGAGCTCCTTCAGGTTGGTGAGCTTATCGGCCAAAAGATCATTATCAACGAATTCGCTGCCTTCATTGCTCTTACTACTGATCCTCGTTACACGGCTTTGAGCCCTCGGGCGACCATCATTGCCACCTACGCTTGCTGTGTAAGTTTATGATGACATATAAGCGAGGCATTCTAGAAACTAATATAGCATATTTAGGGTTTCGGTAACATTGGATCTCTTGGAACACAAATCGGTGTCCTGTCCCAAATCGCACCGGCTCGTGGCGGCGATGTCTCTAGAGTCGCTATCTCTGCTCTGTTCGCCGGTGTCATCTCCACGCTGACCTCCGCAGCCGTTGCTGGTATGGTATATACTGAAGGAATTGGTCTAGCAAGCAAGGTACTGAACGCGTAGTGACGACGGTTCGGTCAAAAAAAGGGCGGATCTAAAGAAAACAAATACAACAATAATGATTGTCGAGTAAATAAGATAAGATTTAAATCAATATCTAAACGACGTACCATTCATACGTTTTGTATTGACTTGACTGTCTTCAAATAGCCGAAATGAAACCTGGATCCTACGCTGTGCCGCCGGAGACCTGCGGCGAAGTGACTCATCGCCGGTCGCGTCAGCCTGTTAAGGCTACATTAGGTGAATAAGTGTGTCTTGCCAAGATGTAACTAAGAATCGCGCGTTTCTAGAAGGCTAGTAGAACCTCACTAGTCAGATTTCTCCACGTATGAGCTTTGGCTTGAAGTGGCTATCGAAGCCAGCCGCTCCTTAGCTTGAGAATAGACGTTATTGGCTATTGTTGTACTTTGTCCACAAATTGTTCTAGTGTAACGCACATTGGTTAGGGTTAATCGGGGTATAGGCATGAACCGCAGTAATAATGCATGCTTGGTGGCTCGCTAAGCTTCTTTATTGGGCAATTTGCGGTATCCTGGTGCTGTACTATTATCTATTAACTCGACAACAAAGACCGGGCGTGAGCGTCTTCACCAGTGCTAGAATTGATTTAAATTCCCGTGACTTGGTATTATAAATAAATATAGAACTCTTCGAAATTACCCGAAATAGTCCTTTAATTTGTCCGCCCCGCCAGATCAAGTTCGGTTGGTGTGGTTAGGTCGCTATTGTTGGCTGGTGTCTGTAGTTGTTTAGCTATTATCCTTTTTTCAGTGCCATGACCTAAGCATAATGGGGTGATAAATATTTGTTGTTACACGAGGAGCTAAACCGTATACTGACTAATACCTTTCATGTATTTACATAACACCTACTCTACTCCAGGCTAGAAGGTTGTGACAAAGCCAGAGCCTCTCAGCCTCCTTTAACATATCCCAAGAGTAGAAGTTACCTGACTAGGAGTCTCCTATAACTCCTTTAAGCTCCCTAGAACAGGTTATAACTTCAAGGTTTTATTTTTCTCGAGTGCTTTATTAATCATGGACTAAAAAACATGCAAGTAAAAACGCCCACTTTGCATCTAAAGAAATTCACTTAGCTTTCCAATAGTAATTTATCTCTAATATGCTTACTTAATACCACACGACTTATTGTGCAAGGAATTCTATAATCTTTTAAAAGTTCTGCTATTCTATTTATTGTACCTAGTGTAGGATTTCTTTATATCTCATTAGTCCACTACTTTCTATGAAATCTGTAGAGAGAGTTTAAATGCGTTTTGCGTATGTTTGATTTTGCTTAGAGTCTATATTTATGTTATTTTAACCCTTCTTAGGCTTCTCGTTGAAATAACCCTCGTATCTCGGTAAATCGATGCTCTCATGGGCACTGGGATCGATGATGCTAATAGTGTACCCAGGGAAAATAGGCTGATCTCTAGTATTTGCCTTCTCTATGGTTAGAGTAAGCGGTGGCAGACCACCGGGCAGAGGAGCGAGTGACTGAGGCATCGCAACGTCTTGAGCATCTACTCTGAAGTGAAATGGCGCTTTTATTTATGGACAAAATATTTTTTAACTAGAATCGGGGAGGGGATAATTGATGCAACAAGATCAACTCGACAATGTTCTATTTTCACTAGTAACGTTGTAGTTTTATTCCATGATACCATGGCATGGGTAAAATCGGCACAGGGTAAAAGGAATAGCTTACAGTGTTAGAGGTTAACCAATCGGCCAATTGGCCAAGAGAGAAACTGAGGGCCTGTTACCCAGGAGAAATATGGCCATGTCTCTCAGTAAGTCAGGTAACAGTGAGTCTATTTATAAGGCAATGTATGTCTTGAAATATGCCAATCATAAGACAAACAATGATTTTATGTTTTATGTAGTCACATATCTAATCCCTAACCTCTATAATTAAAGACAAAAACAATCGTGTTATCATTTAATAACTAAAGGAATATTGAATATTAAGCCTAGCAAACTATATGAAATCTTAACCTATTTTCTCTAATAACCCAGCATATAATCTATTAGCGGCAATAGCATATGGACTAATATGAACACAACTAGCTACTAGTTATACAGTACTGCTGAGGCAATGTGATAAAAGATATCAAGTAGGGCCTAGAGCTAGTAAAAGACTCGAATTACAAATAAGCATTTAAGATTTCAAGGTTCTTTTTAAACCTTTGAGGGGTTCTAAAGTATTGGAGTTTTGGTAAATAATATTCTATCCTAGACATAGTCTATCTATATTTCTTTATCAAGAGTAGAAAAGAAAGGCCGCTCTGTTGCTAGTTCTTTAATGCAACCAGAGACGAAGATAAAGTATGGAATTATTTCATAGCTACACTCGAGGAGCTATGTTATCTAGAGTTAGTATCAGTTCTATCTTAAACCAAATTTAATGGTACTATCCCTGACCCGTGCTGGTATAATCGAATCTAATGTTCGGTGCGCCTTTCCGGTGGCACTCATTGAGAGTCGTATGATCATTCCTAGCGCGGCGTAATACGTTTCACAATTCTCTCTAGAGAAATTAAGTAAGATTTAACTATATATTCGGTGTTTCACTGAGTTTTACATTGGATTGAAAGTTTTTATCATACGATCTTGAAAAATATTAGGGTTGAATCACAAGCCTTAGTGAATATGACTTCCGCGCTTCATTTTGGTGCCTAGTCAAATCTTCCCGTGCCCAGCACTATTCGGAACGCTTGATTGTGCCGAAGATGCCGTGGAAGCTGAAGCAATATTCTTTCCGCTAAAGTATTGCAAAAAGCTCTGATCTGTGCCTTTATAACTTGTTGTACTTCCGTACGCATTGAGCTGACAGGCATGACCAAGGTATGACGAGCAACCCGCATTCGAGTTGCTATCTGGGCTGGTGAAGATCTTTCCCGAGACGCTGCTTACCTCGACTGCTTGACCTGCGTTCTGGAACACGTTCCCTTCTAGTAGGATCTTGGAACCAGAGTCGACTTCGAATGCATGTCCGCTGTTCTGATACCAGTAGTTGTTGACAGCATGGAGAAGAGTATTACCTGCAACCTTAGGGGCGCGGCCTGAGGTATGGAGTATATAATTTCCCTTGAATGTCACGAGATCGTTAGATCCAGTGAAGTATAGGTTCCAGTAATGATAGCCATCGCAGGTAGCAGACCAACTAGTTCTCCCATCAATAAAATTATTGCTAATTGTCACCCGGTTAGAGGCACCGTTTCCTAGCACAATATGTTGGCGACCGATAAGCGAAGTCTAATCAGTACATTAGTTTGGACTCTTTAATTCAAAATCAGAAAGGTTAACAAGTGCTCACCGTGACGTGGTCAATCCATACTAGATCAGTATTGTCGAGCGTTATAGCATCGCCTCCCCATACGTATTGAGGGTTGAGGTTGGTGATCATGATATTCTGGATAATGACATTCGACGCGCCACTGACGATTCTCAGGCCCTTGCCGATAATGACACCACTGCTGCCCTGACCGACGAGTGACTTATTGCTTTTTACTATGTTTGGTGTTAGTTCCGACTGGTTTAAGCGCGGAATAATGGGCGCTCTGGAGCCGGGGGAAACTCTAAGCGTATATTTGGTCCAAACGGAGCCTTCGTATCATCGAGGTTCTAAAGTAAGAAACAAATGGCTTCGTGGATTACATACCTGTGATACCTAAAATTCCAGCTTGGTCGTACGAAACCGGGACTTTTGGCGCACTTGGTTGGTAGTTAGTGCACCAATTGTCCTTGTTGATGGCTTTCTGGCAAGCGGAACCGGTACCCCAAGGAGCACAACCAGTTCCGCTAACCGTACCTTCAGTCCCTCTAAAGTCGAAAGTCTTGGTGAGTATTATAACACGTGGGGAGCTGTCACCAAGATATGACACTAGTTCTGCATTGGTGGTTGGGTAGACTGGAGTAGCACTCCCACCTCCGGTCACCCCCTTCGCAAAACCCTCAGCTACACCTGTGACCCCTGCGGCGTAGGCGTACCTAGCAAGGGCAGAAGCCAGACAGGTGAGAAGTATTGATCGCATGGTGATCTGTTGCAGCCCGTGATATTCAAGCTTGTGCCCCTGGAAAGACATTTGAGGTCTTGGGTTCTTCATACTATTTAAACCTACATCTATAGCTAGCCCCAGGCAGCTGATATTACAACATGGCTAGTTTGGTGCTTAATTGGGACATGAAACCACCTACTTCCACAAAGTTTAGTTAGGTAGGTACTACTCATAATTAATATAAGATCGAGGATACTCCTTGGGTCAGAAAACTCTAGATTTTCCACCTATAGATTGTGGAAAGATCTATTGAAATAAATGGGCCGGACAATTCGATAGTGTTAAGTGAAACCAATTAGACCCTAGATGTGGGTGTATAAGGAGACGGGGATATCTAGGCGTCTCCAGGTTGTGATTTTCTGCCTAGGAAAAAATATAGTCCACTAGTAACTTCACTGTAGGTATTCTTCTCAAGAAACTCATTATCTTATGGGTAGGACGGCAGTGAATCTCTGTGAGTTTACTCCATGACAACTGCGACTTGGCGATTGGTGGAACAAACCTATAAGGATGGGAGCGCACGTTCGGTCGCCTCATCGGTGTTACGATCTTAATCCGGCAGAATCGCCGGCAAAGTGGATCACGGTGGTCGACGGCTGTTTCGGTGACGGTGAGCTAGACGCCCGAACTACTGTACTATAGACTTCGGGCCTGGCCTTTTTACCTGGTGTAGATAATCAATTTTATTTGGCTGCTGACCAGCCAATTGACCGTGATAGTTACGTAACTTCGAAAAAGCTCATCCGAGAGTTAGCCTAGAGAACTTGATTATATTCTCCCAGTAGATGACCTCACTAAGCGTCATTATTCACACAGACTCCATATGTCGTGCCTCTGCTTGTTCCAATCTTTTATCCCGATATATGGGATCTTTCCTGTTTCTATCTAACCTTCCGGTAACTTTCGACTCGATAGCCTAATAGTGTGTGTTTTCTTCATTAAAGTAAAACCACGTTATGTGGCCACGGCGTATTTGCCATATGCGGCAAAGTCCGAGAAGATTGATAAAAGTTAGGACTAGTGGCAGCTACGTAGGGTGGACATAGACTCGGGCCGACGCGCTAAAGAGAAGTATGAAGGACGGATAGATCGCGGACATCTACTAGTATGGGGGTTAGGTATTAGTTGTAATCTACAAAATACGCAGGGAAATGATTTTATACGGAACAGATTACTGGTGTGGATGAGCAGGCTCCCCTATATACCGTCCGTGTCACCGTGCTATTGCACACCTGAAGACTATAGTAATTATCCAACGAGGAAATATCCAGAAGCAGCCTCCTGGTGGCCCACCCTATACTTCTCACACTGTGAACGTGATGTAATATCATGTTCAAGCGGTTTTCATGATACGCAAAGTTGCATAGTGATTAGGCAGTACAACAGACTGGAACTCACAGGTAGACATCATGGCATATGGCGACGCGCGTTTAAGCCTTGTTATATTAACGATTGAATTTCCTATTTAGACAGTGAAGATGTGAAGATGCTCCCGAGGTCTCACGAGGGGCCTCTCTGAGTACGATACGTAAGTGTTAGTATGCACTATACACTTTATCATCGATTGAATCTCGAAGGCTCGGATGCTAATATAAGAAAATTTTGATACATCGGTTCCGCGAATTAGTAAATTCGGAAAACCCGGTAACTTCTGGGGATCTTGGCTGAATCTATAGACTTGGAGTATATAGACAACCTGTAGCTGTGTAAAACCATCCTTGTCTAGTATATCTCGCTCGTGCTATCATAATACTATGTAGATAGACATAAGTAGAAATCAAAGCAGTCATGGGCAAATGTATTACGTATAGATGTCGAATACGCACATAGTTAACGTCCTCATCAGTCACGATTAGGAAATTTACCCCGCTACAACCGCAGGTTTCAACAAGCTGCCTACCTCTTCTACTGGTAGATAGATTCTATGCGTTATATAAGTACTTAACCTACCTAGTAGCATACGAGAAGGAGTTCATGCGTAGTATAGTACCACGTTGATAGCAGGTAAGTATCGATTATCTTATTTATAGTTTGATCTTCTAACCTACATAGTAACCTAGACTGAGGGGGGTAGCTAGTGTAAGGTGGACCCCACCTATATAAGAGGGGTCCATATCTGGCAGACCATAGAACCAGAACCACATCTAATACAACCACACATAATCCACCTTGTCATCTTCCTAGATACCTACTCCATCTTTAAACTTCACAGTAGCTTTTATTTATTTATTTAATTGCATCATCACATTATGATGTAGAAAGCCCCACGTCATATATTATTTCCTAAATAGCAATTGTTATAGCTCCAAGGCCTGTACATGCAAGCTTTGACCAACTACATTAGCACTGCACTGCAGGGGTAGGTACTAAGGGGCTCAGCGAATTCTAATTACCCCGGCAGTTCATTTATCAATTCTATTAGTTGGTAGGTGGTTCAGGCAGATACTACAAGTAGGTACTGCATCTTATATGTACACACACTATACACTTACTATACACCATAATACGACACTCGGGACCAACAGAGCAACAGAGTGAGACAATGATGAACACAAGGGTGTGGGTACCTGCGGCAGGCTGTGGCTGTCACCAATCCACCGGAATCTTGGAGATTCTGTTTTTCTAAAACTGTTTCTTGGCTTCATTTCTCAACGGACTCGGACTTGGGATTTATCTAAATATAATTGAATCATGCCTCCCCCTGCAAGCTCAACGTCGCGTCGGGGCTCGCCATCCGTTGCTGGCGAATCAGGTTCAGAGGCCAAACGGCGAAAGCTTCGCAAGGGCACGCGCAGTTGCTGGGAGTGTAAACGGCGCAAAGTCCGCTGCACCTTCGCTTTCCCCTCCGATACTGTATGCGTGGAATGCCGAAGAAGAGGCACAAACTGTCTTGGCCAGGAAATGCCAGTCGAAGACACGGTTCAACTCCCCAACGAGAGTGCCCATCGCCAAATGTCCGACCGCATGGTCCGCGTCGAATCCATGATTGAGCACCTAGTTAGGGTAGTTGGGAGCAGCAACGCCACAGCCGCGATTGATGACAAATATGAGACCAATCGAGAGCCTTTGCAAGACGCATCACAGCGCCCCACGGGCCAGCCAGAGCATTCTCGGTCTCTAACTTCTTATTGGCCCTCACCAGTACGAGAAAGAATGCCCCTTCTGTTCACTGGTTATAGTTTCCTTGGGCTGTGCTAATCCCTTTGACTAGGAGGAGCCTGCTCAGCTAGATAATGATGTTGGAGACGAGTATTCAAGTCAAGCTGCTGTTGCGCATGGCCAATCTAACGCGACTAGCTACGAAAGGATCTCCAAGGCTTTGCATGCTGCTTTGCCCTCTTCAGAAGATTTTGACATTCTGCGCCAAGCTAGCGCTCATGTCTCCATCTACTTTGACCAGGTTATGTTTCTGCCCTACAGCGAGTTGGAACGGGGCGAGTTCGAGGGCAACCGGGCGTTGCTGGGTACACCCGCGCCAGATACACACCCGGTACTCTTGGCGAAATACATGTTTGACCTTGCTACCGCTCTACACTATTTAGATCCTGAAACATACGGACAGCTGGACCGCTTATCCCAAAAACCGCATGTGCTGGCTAAAAGGCTCGCAGACACGGCGAGAAGGCTCGTTACAACCGACGACGAGCTACTCGGTACCGTCGAGGGTCTACAGTGTGTGATGATGGAAGGTATATACCAGGCAAACTGTGGGAACCTCCGTCGAGCCTGGATCGCTTTTCGTCGAGCCATGGTTGCTGGACAGCTGATGGGCATCCATCGACCCCTTTCTCGACCTCTAAAATTGATTGATCCAAGCACTAGATTCGACGCACAGTTCTTCTGGAGCCGCATTGTATACACAGACCGCTTCCACTGTCTCATGCTAGGGCTTCCGCAAGGCTCCTCGGACCGAAGCATGGCATCCGAGTCAGCCCTTGCTAGAGATACGCCACTCGGCCGACTGGAACGCATACATTGTGCTATTGCCTCACGTATCCTCGAGCGTAACGACGCTGATACCTCTTCTCTTAATCCTGCCACTTTGAAGCAAATTGACCATGATTTGCAAGAAGCAGCTAAGGTAATGCCAAGTAGCTGGTGGCTAGCACCAAATCTACCTGCTGCTGTTGTTGCTGCCGGCAAGGGTGACCAGTCTGTGTTTTGGGAGATGCTACGTCTCGTGACCCAGCTCTATCACTACAACTTGCTCAACCAGCTCTACCTACCGTACATACTGAGATTCAACCCTGCGGAGTCCTGGCCTGCTCACTTTCAATTAACATGTATTAATGCGTCGCGTGAAGTCTTGTCACGATCTATCGCGTTCCGTAGCTTTAACCGTATTCCTTTCTGTTGTCGTGCTGCCGATTTTTTCGCTCTCGTAGCTGCTCTGACAATTTTACTCGTACATCTTGACAGCCATCGGCGGCGCCACTCTCACGACGATACAAGCCCTAACAGTGGCAATCTAGATGTTCTCGCGCACCAACATCTGGGCGATCGCGCTTTACTGGAGCAGGCGCTCGAAAACATGAACGTACTAGCGCGTATTAGTAATGATACGTTGAGTGCTAAAAGTGCAGGCCTCTTGCGACGCTTACTTGATATTGAAGCGGAAGCGGCCGAGGGCGAGACATACTGCGCTCAGAGAGAGAGCTCAGCGAAGGCAGCTCAAGGACAGGCTCATGATGATGCACATGTCCTTCGTATAGGCATACCACACTTCGGAACTATCCGAATAACACGTGAAGGTGGAATCTCTAAGATGACACCACCAAACGTCCCGCCGACTGCGATTCCTGCCCCCCTGCCGAGTGCTATTCACTACGATGGCTCTAGCTCTCAGCCTGAACCAAGACTTGCGAAAATATCTTCGTCAATGCCAGTGATTGAGACATCGCCACGGGTGCGGTATATGCCGAGTCCATACAACGACACCACACCTACACAATTGCAACAACAACCCAATCTGTTCGAGGAAAGCAACCCTGCTGCTGGGTCAGAAGAATTGGCTTTTCATCATCCTAGCATGATTGACGATGCCTTCCAACAATATTTGAACCCTGGGCCAACGGCCACCTTTGATGAGTGGGTGCTCCAAGGCGCCGATACGGCCTTTTTCAATAATTTACTAGGAGAATCGATTAGAGATGCGAATAGAGGGACGCCTTGGTAAGGACTAAGGGTGACTCGTGCAAGTAGAAGGGTACGAAGCAAAATTTTGCGAAAACCTCACCTGAGCTAGTATCCTCCTTTCGAGGACGGCACTACGCCCCTAACCCTCGCAAGCACACTAGTCAAGTTCCACTGAACTTAATCCACCCCTTCTTGATGTTAGATTATTAAGGGGCTATATGTAGATGTCTAATATGGTCATTCTCATTTTCTCCTTCATAGAGAGAGCCACGAGAGATCATTCAAATCCACAGATTCAGCACTATGCCAACTAATACTCCACTATATGCCGTCCATTAAAATGCAGATCCTTCTCTAGTTTACCAAGATACTTAATCTATTCTACATCTATACCGCCCCACCAGAATTCTTCGCAGCCTCCGGGTTCAGGCGTGTCCAGTTACCAAAAAAACTGATGATGAAGGCTATGCCGATAGCAGCAGTCGCAACGGCAAACGCGGCTCTGAGTCCAGCTACGTATGCCAAGAGGATGCCTTGGATATCCGCCGATTTGAAAACAGCCCGTAGCTGCGTGACGCCTGTCATTACCACAGTAGCTGGGTCGACGGTAGGAGCCGTTCGGGGAAGCGTGGTTATTAATTGATTGACGAACGCAGACTGTGCAGCGGAGACAAGGAAAGCTCCTCCGAGCGTTTGAAAGACTATTGAAATTAGGGAAGTTAGTTTCAATTTGCATCGTGAAAAGAATGATCTAGATGTTTTTTTTCTGGAAGAGCAAGACAAATAATCATAATGCTTACACACAACAATGGCCGTTGTAGCTGCAAGATCCTGCAGGTCAGCATTGGCCTGAGCGATAATGATAGGAACTTGAAAGCCGAATCCAAAGCCCACACCCGCCAGAATCTGATAACCTATCCATTTACCAGTAGGGGTCCCGATACCTAGAGTATACAATAGACCGGCGCCGATGGTAGCCAAAGCAGAAGAAGCCGCCATGATGGGTGTGGCGATGCCCGTGGCGGTTATCGTGGCACCCGAGATTAGGATCGCTGCGCTCGTGCCAAGAATAAGCGGGAGATTGTAAACGCCTGATAAGGTAGGGCCTGCGTTATTGATGCTTTGGAAGTAGATCGGGATATAGTAGATGACTGCGTAATACGACCCGGCGAAGAAGAAGGCATAGAGGCTGCTAGGCCATACGCTGCGCTTTCGAATTAACCACGGGACGACCATGGCGCGATCACCCTGAAACAATTCCCATGTAATAAACACGATTGTGATAATGCCAAAACCCACGAGTAGGCCGATGACTACGCTGGAGTTCCACGCATATGACTGCCCGCCGTACTCGAGCGCCAGGAGGTAGGAGATGATGGCGCCCATTGTGAGAGCTACGCCCAGAGGGTCCAGCTGTAGAATCTTTTCTTTGAGTGTTGCCTCCGCCGGTTTAGCTGCGCTTGGAGTGTGGAAAAAGATCAAGACTATTAGGGCTGAGAGCACCCCGATCTATCCGTGGATTAGCCTTATCCATCAGGAGCGAACATAGAACATCACTTGGGCTTTCATACCGGCAAGTTGATATAGAAACACCAACGCCATGTGACACGTTCGGCGAACGCGCCGCCAATTAGGGGGCCAAGGACCGAGGCCACGCCGTAAGAGGCACCGATGAGCCCTGTAAAAAGGGGCCGCTTTTTAGGGGGTGCTGCAAATGCGACGATGGTGAACGCGCCGGTTCCAATCCCCGCGGCTCCCACGCCGGCAACGGCCCGGCCAAGGATCCTGTTAGATTGTAAGCTACATCGTTCCTCTTGCTCTAAAGGTGGTAATACCAGTTGCGTGATTGTTATTTAACGGGGGTATGAGTATAGGAGACGTACAAGACATTTGAACTGGGTGCTACGCCACAAAGCAAGCTCCCGAGTTCGAAGACGAAAATGGAGATGAGGAAGACGATCTTCAGCGGAAAATACTTGAAGGCTTTCCCTGATGTTGATTGGAAGCCGCCGAGTGTCATGAAGTAGGCCGACCCGTACCACGACACCTGGCTGAGGCTGTGGAATTCGTCTGTGATTTTTGGGATCGCCGTTGCTATGATGGTCTGCCATATTTATCTAGTCAGATCGTGAAGACTATCGTGCACAAGAGTAGTATGGAAACTCACATTATCTAGCGACACAAGGAAAATACCGAGAATCAATGCCAGAAGAATAATGACGAGCTTGAGGCCCTGGGGGTACTCCTCTGTGCCTTGTGGAGTCTCATCGCCGGATGGGTGTCTACCATTGTGGGCACCATGGTCGTGAGAATCATCGTAGGCTGATCGCTTGTCGTTGGCACTTATGTCTTTGGCCATGGAGATTTGTGTTCTAGTACTGGTGGCTGACGCACCCGATTGCTCTAGCTTGTCGTAGATAGTAGGTTGGTCTAGTCTTGATAACATGCCCTCCGTTGACGACATGTTTGAATTTTTTATGGTATCAGTAGTTGGTATGCACCGCTTTCCGTCCCACACTCGACAACCTGTTCTTCAGTGATACCTGGGAAGGACCTGCTGCATGGGGAACACTGCTTAAATGGTCGAGTGGCGTGAATATAATGTAGTAATTGCTTATAATAAAGTTTAAATGTTATTTCGCATTGCAGCTGCCATAAATAAATAGCACCCTTTTTTATTATATGTTATACCTCGTCAGGTTTACGGGCGACCAAGATATTTTCGAAGACCTCGATCACAAACGTTTTGGACACCGCAGCTGAGTGGCCACATAAGATGAGTAGTTCAGAGCAATATCCAAAATTATCCTCCTGTGTACAAATTCGGTTTCTTTAACCTAGCGCCTCGTAAAATATTGTTTCACCAATATGTGTGCGAGATGATCAAAGCCATTCTATGGTACGGAGTAACATGCATGACTACCTTGGTACTTGCATCAACACCTACCAACTCATGACAAATGATCACTGGCTGTGAGGTGAGGGCAGCACGAACACTGTCTTTCTTGCCTTCATTTTATTTTCAATCCGCCGAATGCCCGGGATTGGTTATCTAGGTAGGAGGGTTGGTGGTAAGGCACCTGGCGAAATTCCGCCGAGCTTCGGCGGAAAATGTTTGCGGGCTTGTATCGTAGGGTTACATAGTGAAAAGTATATACGAGATTTGATTGACTTGTAGTAATCAATCATTTTAGCAAATAACTCTACTTTCAATCACTTGCTCTATACGTATCGATCCGTGACAGCTACGTTCTAATGATGCGAGTCGTTGTGGCCCTATCACTGTGCTACACAATTGGCTCTTTATAAACCTAGCCCTTTATAAATACCTAATTAGTTGCTTTCTAGGTATCATGGAAAGCGATAACACAATAACTGCTCCTCGGAAAGCCATTATACAAGTCTTGATTTTTCGACTTGTTATTAAAAATAGATTATCCAAGCTTGTTGATGTCTAAAGATGGCCATTGTGACCACCCCGTCAGCAACGTTTGATCCTGTATGCCTCTTTAGTCCTGACTACTGGTGATTCTAACGTTGGCTGCTGTTATTTTGTAGAGGAGGCAATTTCAACTATGCTAATAACGTATGTTTAGCTATCTAGGCAAGCTAGGTACCTATCTGTAGCAAGGGCTAGGACTTGGAATTGGAGGATATACTCGAATTATAAATAATCTTCTATGGTCCGCTTGGGCTTAGGTTTATATATACAACTTGGTGACTAGTCACCAGCCATCTTATAGGTTCGGCATCTCCCGTCTCATTCCTCCATGTGTCTTAACTAGAAGAAAAGGGGGAATAGATGCATTTTGAGGCCCTAGGCATAGAAAACTGCGCCGTAGAACACGGTGTATTACGACCTGAAGCGCACCGAGCCGTATGTCAATATCCCAAGGACCAAGGTTAGTGTGGTGTTTAATGAAAGACGTTGTCTCTCGGTGTCTGACTATCGAAGGTTAAAAACTGTCCAATCAGGGTCTAGTTTCTGGGCGTCTAATTATCGTTAATGAAACTTACTACCTTACAGCTACTGCCGTTGTCACCGTGTGTTTGGTAATGTGTGTTCATTATTAGGTACGTTCTTCGTCTTCCGTTTGGCGTGAGGGGAGAGGGGCTTATTACTGTGGCTTTCAAGGCTGACATTGAAGTGCGCTAGTCTAGCGTGCTATAGTGGCGTCCACATACCTATCCTAATTTCCTACAACTACCATTGTAAGGGTAAAGATCACCACAGCTTATGTCGCAACTCAGGTGTTACCTCACACTAGGTACTTCAATCAAAATCCTAGTAGAGGCCATATTATATCTTTTACTAAGTAAAGGTTCTGAGAGTACAACCACTGCAGATGATCCCTAGCGTGCCGAGCTCGCCATGGCCTACGGAGCAAACCGCGCACCTATAACCATTACTTCCCGCTGCCAGCTATCTTCATCGCGATCTTTTCACAGAATGAAGCGAGTGATGAGGCATTCATAATATCCAGTGTCGTGACTAATGCGCCTAGTTTTCCACGCACCCAATTACGTACCTCGACTGCGCTCAATGAATCGATTCCATAGACGGAGAATGGTCGGGCTGCATCCATCGGCTCCGAAAGCCGCAGTAGGCGCATGAGACATTTGTTGACCACGTCTACAGTAGCCAGCGTCTTCGAGGCCACGTCTGCTGATGGAGTTTTAAGTAGCATCAGTAGAGCCTGTACTTCGGCATCTCCACCATTCACTGCGCTCGTCACCCTATCAGAGCCACTCTCCCCAGCGAAAAGTGCGGCAAAACGAGCATCCCGCCGTAGTGGTGAATCTGCCAGCTGCGGGGCTACGAGCCCGGTGATAATCTGGTATGCATCTTGTTCCTGCTGTTGAAGAATAGAGAGGTAGAGGATCTTTCGCAGCATGCCGTCGTTGATGCCCTTGAAGAATCGTGGATCGAAATGTTGATCCTGGAAACCCGCGTTCTCGGCAATAAACCCAGCGTCTTCGATTACCCCGAGGTTGACCGAGCACGCCGCTTGGCCTCGTTGACGTCGCCAATCAGCAAACGAGTCGAGGAACACGTTAGCTGCTGAGTAATTGGCTTGGCCATGATTACCAATGACACCCGAAATGCTGGATAACATGGTAAAGAAGTCGAGGTGAAGCCCGAGATTTTCTGCCACGTTGTGAAGGTTCCATGTTCCCTGGATCTTGCACTGTATGGCTTCATGATATTCCGTGACACTCATTGACTCGAATGGGCGATCCTAAACCTTTGGTCAGCTAACGGCGTGCCTTAACACTAGGGCTGGCAAGGCACCAGCTACATTGGATATTGACACTTACCCGAAGGACCATCGCACCTTGTATGATGCCCATAACTGGTACGCATGTCTGCTTGAAGGCCGCCTCGACTTCAGCAGCCACGGTGATATCGGCTCGAAGGAGATCTATGTGAGCTCCCAGAGCACTGATTTGCCTTACGATACCACGTGATTTATCATCTTCATGCCCACTACGCGATATAACGGCAAGGTTCTTGCAGCCTGACTTGGCCAAATAGATGGCAAGAGATCCACAGAGGCCCCGAAGACCACCAACTATGAGATACGCCCCATTGTCTCGGAAATGTAAAGTCTTGGGAGCACGTCTGACCTGCAGCAATATTCGGTTAGCTTGCTGTACGTTCATCCTCCGTCATCGAACGACTGATTATGATACTCACCGGCACTTGAATGTTATCACTGGAGTTGTTAGAGAGCACGATCTTTCCTATGTGGTTTCCTCCACGCAGGAAGCGGATAGCAGATGGGATCTCGGCCCAGGAAAACGTGTGTATCGGGTTGATGGGCTTAATATGACCATTCCCTATGAGTTCGAATAACTTTGAGAAGAGCCTAGAGGAGAGTGCATCGGTAACCTTCTCCGGGGACATATCGACAGCTCTAAACGAGATGTTCCGATCGAACGGTGTCATGGACAAATTATTGCGGTCGAGAATGTCCTTCTTACCAATCTCAACCATGACACCACCGTCTGCGAGGATACGAAATCCCTCATCTAGCATATCGCCCGTCAAAGAATTAAGCACAATATCGACACCTTTACCGCCCGTAGCGGCTAGACACTCGTCGGCGAAATCTGTGTTGCGCGAATAAAAGATATGGCTATCGTCAAGGCCAAAAGTCGCTTTTAGGAATTCTCTCTTCTCGTCAGTTCCGACTGTGGCAAACACCTGAGGAGATGAACGGTCAGCAGGTCATCCTTTTTTCCGAAATGGACGTCGCATACATACCTCTGCTCCAATATACTTTGAGAGCTGGATGGCTGCTATACCCACGCCACCCGCCGCTGAATGGATGAGAATACGTTGACCAGCAGTCAACTTCGCAACGTCGAAGAGCGCGCGTATACTAGTCAAGAAAACGACACTGATCGTCGCGGCCTCCTCGAAGGTCATCGAGCTGGGGATGCGATGAACTCGTCCAGGCGTTGTCTGAATCCTATTTGCGAATGTACCTTTGCCAAAAACCACAACACGTTGGCCAATCTCAAAATCATATCCAGCTGTCGCCACGCCAGGTGTAACTTTGGTGACTATTCCTGCGGCCTCATGGCCTAACGCTGTCTCATCGCCGGGTACGATACCCATGCTCACCACAACGTCTTTATAGTTGAGACCAGCGGTGAGAATCTCCACTTCGAGAAAGCCGTCTGTCAAGACTACAGGCTCCGGGGCCGCCTCGTGAAAGTGGATGGCATCTAGATTACCCAAGCGCTCACATCTTAACTGGACGGTGGTTTTGCAGTCACGGATGTCGACCATCTCGGTCTTGCGGGCGCTCAGCTCGTCATTCTGAAGCCCTATGAGCTTTGCGTCGTTGAGTAAACGGCTTGTGTGTACGATACCTCCACGCTCAACAAACTCATAATCTACCGAGTGTGACCCGGTCGTATCTAGGTCGATCAGAGAAAGTTGCTCGAGGCAGCGCGTGATAGCTGCTACAGTGGCTTTTCCACTGCGGTTTTCTACGTCAAGTGTCATGAGTGGGGTCTGTTCTTCGGCACGGATGGTTCGAAGAAGGCCCGTGATAGAAGCCCTGGTTGGGTTAGTAACATCGAGATGGCCACCCGAGGTGACCCATAGGAGGCGGTTCCTCTGCTGCGTTATCTTTTTAATGATTTCCCATTGTGTTTCGGTCATATTATCCATCACCGACTTGAATATTTCGTCCATGATGATGACTATAGTGCCGCTACAATGCAATTCATTCGTACCAGACTGCTTCTGTATAGCCCATCCGTATCCAGAAACTCTCTCTAAGATCTCGTCAACGGCGGTTGAGTGCTCGCTCTCTGTATCAAGAAGCTGGACATGCTTGATTGGTGGACGACTCGCGGCGTCATCATTCTTCGTGGGTTGGCACCTGCAGAGAGTTACTTTCTCGTTAGTTAAGGAGAATGTGACTGCCTTTCCGAGGCTAGTCAGCACATCATCGTCTAATCCGACCGCTACGATGAACCCGCCGGGCCGGATCGCAAGATTGAGAGTTTGTCGTATAAAACCCTCTTCTTCAGGGCCCAGGGTTCCCGATTTTTTCTTGACAATAGCTAGATCAAATTTGCCCCTGTTGCTTATCTCTGCCGGATCCGACAGAGCTAGGAGAGAAAATATCGTGCTAGGAGCACGGGCGGACAGCTGCTGTTGCGCGTCGATCATGCTTTTGGCCGTTCGTGCAGTCAAATGATACCGCGAGGCGGCTGCGCGAATTGGAACTGTACTATGGTTGTCTTGTAACCAAATGCTAGAGGCATCTTCGGGATCTAGATTTAACTCGAGAACCTTGAGTTTCGGCTGTTTGTGGGCAACGACATTAATGACATCTTGAATGGTTTTGTGCCTGCCATCCTTGGAAATAAACCACTTTTGTACGAGATTCGGCTCTGATGCCGTTAGCATATCAGCATCCGCGTTCCACGATAGACGACAAAAGGAGTTACTAGAACTATCATCCTCGCTTGCCTCTATCTCTGCGGATGCCAGACCTCTCATCTCAAAGAGCAAGGCACCATCTTGAGGATCATAGAGCGCCACGTTAGTAGCATAATTTCGAGCGATATCTCTGTTACCAACGCCAAGGAACGTGGCCGATGAGTTAGTGATACCTTCAGTTGGTAGTTTTCGTCCTCCACAAATTACCAAGCTGTCAATTATTTTGGGTACGAGAACCATGTTGGCAGAGGATGGGTCTCCCATCCATAGTGACGGCGAGCCCGTCTGGAGACAGGCGTCCATAACCGCGGGGTGCATTGGGTAATTTGATTGATTGTATGAGTTGGATGGTGGCGCTTCAAGATTAACAATAGACCGATTCACCCGTTTCCCTACTATTGTCTCAACTCTGAGATGCTTCTGGAAACAGGGTCCGAACTTATAACCAACATCTCCAAGAGCTTTGTACCACACTGTAGCTGGCACGGGAAACTCTAAGGGCTTGAACGCCTCTTTGGGGGCTTTCGTATCTCGATAATCGGTTTCGATACAGACCATTCCGGTACAGTGCTCATGCTCAAGTGTTTCTTGGGCCGAGCATACCTTGAACTCGTACCACCTTCGGGTCGAGCCACCTTTCAGAGGAGTCAATGCCAATGTCACTCTTGTTTCAGAATTTTCCTCAAGCACTAGAGCTCGGTTAAACTTGACGTCGCGAAGTCTGTAGCGATACCGCGCTGGAGCTACTTCTTTCCACTGCGTGACCGTGGTACACTGATATATTGCCTCCACCGCCATTGTCATATAAGCCGCGCCAGGGAAGACAACTTGAGCACCTAACCTGTGGTCCCGCAACCAAGGCGACTCAGAAAGCTTCAGTACTTTCTTAAAGACGGGAGATTGCCAAGACGATCCGATTGTCTTAGACCCAAGCAGGTCGTGGTTGACGAATTTTTTAAATCGCCAATCTTTGCTAGCCTCGGTCTCGTGCCAGTACCTACTTGTATGGTTCCAAGAGTAGTTTGGCAGGTCCACGATGATGTTTGGGCGCATTTTGGTGCTCTCCTGGTTTAGTCGGTTGACCTTAGCAAGGTTCACGGCACCACCAGCTAGGAATAATTTGCCCGCCATATTATACATGGCTAGAATCGAATCCGATCCGCGCTTCAACGTAGATGTGTATTGCACATTTGCGCCTGCAACCCCCTGAATGGTCTGTTTGACCTGAGCGATCGGCCCAGAAAGGGCGTTGCTGGGACCAACTTCAATAAGGAAGTCAACACCCGCTTCCGTATTTTGAAGGAGCTCAGATGCTGCCCGCGAGAATTGCACTGCGGATACCATGTTTTGCTTCCAGTACGTAACATCGGGCTGTTCAGTCGGTAAGAACGGCTTACCTGTGACGGAGCTGAACATGTATGCGCCGGGTAACTTGCTGCTTAACCCGTGAAGAATATCGGCATCCAGGAGCATTTTCTCATAAACCTCACCAATGTCAGCCATAAAAGATGAGTGATAGGCAAGGTCAACGAGAAGCATGCGTGCAAAATGCCCGTCTTTCTTAATACAATCGCAAATTTCGTTTAGTGCTGAGCGGGTACCGGATAGGGTCAGACTGCTAGGACTGTTGAAACAAGCAATTTGGACTTCGCCCTCGAATGGCGTTAGATACTTTTCGATTTCCTCGGCCCCGATGCCTACCGCTAGCATTCCCACCGCTGCAGCACCTGGACCGACCTTTTTCGCTGCCTGGCCACGGAAATATGCCACCTTTATAGCATCTTGAGGCGTAATCAAGCCAGCTGCTGCTGCTGCCGCGATCTCACCAGAGGAGTGGCCGACAACAGCCCTTGGTTGAATACCCCAAGATTTAAGGACTTCTAGAATACTGAGCTGGAGTGCTGTTACAAGGGGTTGAGAAAACTCTGGCTGACGCAGCACTTCGGTCGTCCGGGCCTCTGTGAGCTCTGAAAGTAATGACCAGCTCGGCGGGTCTGGGAGACTCTGTAGAACCTCATCAAGCTCCCGAATCATCTTCTCTGCAAGCGGAAAATTGTTTAAAAGGTCCCTGCCCATTTGCGACCACTGTGCACCTTGACCAGTAAAGACAAACCCAATCTTTGGCGGGGATGCCGCTTGTTTCCCGAAAGTGAGTGTCTCTTCTTTGATCTCATTTTTGCTAGATGTGGTAATGGTAAACGCCCTGTAGTAATGCCTACTTCTCGTTTCCGAGAGAGTAAAGGCCAAGTCCATAAGATCAACGCTCACTGTAGGGTTGATAAGATGCGCCGAGAGAGCCTTGATGTTACTCTTAAGGGAACTCGCATCATTGGCCGAGAATACCAATAACGTCGATGATACCAGCTTTGAGCCCTTTTTAGTTACGAAGCCATCATCTTCATCATCAGAGTCGTCGAAGAAATCGGTCGTTACTTGCTTATATGAGGAGACATGGCGAGTAACTGGAGCCTGCTCGAGGATAACCTATACAGAATCCTGTCAGCGGATTTCCTCGCGTAGAAAATAATATCAAGAAATCGGTTTAGGGACAAGTTTGTCGAGGTCCAAGGAAGCCAAGACGTACATGTGCGTTGGCACCTCCAAACCCGAAAGAATTCACGCTGGCACGTCTGATTAGAGACGAGCTTGGCCATTTGATGGATGTTCTAGAAGCTTTGACCTTGGATCCTACCCAGTCGATGTTCGGGTTCGGTGTGATGAAAGTCGGCGTCCCAGGAATGACGCCACTTTCCACCGCCAGAATAGCCTTGATTAGCCCGGAAAGACCCGCAGCTGCCTCCGAGTGGCCGATGTTACTCTTGACTGTTATTTCCAATAACTACAATTAGCAAGGCCTGTTTTACAAGACTAGCATGGCTCCTGGCCCGATGAGTCGTAGGGTAGGTACTCACTCGAACCGATTATCAGTTCCTGTCCCAATTCACGGCCCTGGGCAAATACCGATGAGGCGCCCTTCACTTCAACGGGATCTCCGGCTAGTGTGCCTGTCCCGTGGCACTCTAAAAAGGCTGTGGCTCGAAAGTCAGTAATACCCGCATTCTTATATGCTGCCCTGATAGTAAGGGCCTGCATGTCTGGGCTTGGATTCGCGATGCCCGCAGTGCGCCCGGACGCCCCGACGGCAGTCCCGCGGATGACAGCTCGTATGACATTGCCGTCACGAATGGCGTCGTCAAGCCTTTTAATGTAGATGACATTTATACCCTCGGCTTTAACATACCCATCCGCTTTCGCATCGAATGAATGGCATCGGCCAGTAGCCGACTGCGTCATATGCATCATACCGATTTCTTCATTGTGTTCTGGGCTGAGCCACATATTTGCTCCCCCTACGAGCATAGCATCAGCCTGGAAACTATCTAAGTATCGACAGGCAACGTCGACAGCTACTAGACTAGCAGAACACGCCGTATCTAGCGTCATGCTTGAACGTGAGCTCTCCGTCAGCCCCCAACTCCAGTTTTATGTCCGCCGTTAAACACTCACCTTGGGCCATTGGCATTCAAGAAATGACTGATCCTGTTGCTTAGGATGGACGATGCTAGTCCAATGGTGATGGAATCAGCCCGGTCCTCTGGATCTCGATTCTGGATCGCAGCATAATCTGGCATTGGTGCATTAGTTAGTCTTCTTTCCGTAGAAGTTGTGAGTCAAAGATGAAACTCTACCTATGAAGTTTGTGCCGACTATGACACCAGTCTTAGTACCACTGACTTCCTCTAGAGTAACTCCGGCATTTTCGAGACACTCATATGTCACTTCGAGAAGCTGTCGTTGTTGGGGGTCCATGGCAATGCAGTCGGCACGACTACATTGGAAGAACTGGCCGTCAAAGACCGCAGGGTCTACATCCTCTAGGAACATCCCACCAGGCGATTTCATTGTTCGAGGCTTTCCTGATGCATCATAATGTCCTGTAAGACTGAACCGCGATGAAGGGGGCTCGTTGATGGCAACGCCACCCTTTTTGAGAAACGACCACAGCCCCGTAGGTGAGTTACTGTGGCCGGGCAGGCGACAGCCCATCCCGACTACGGCGATAGGCACTTGACTTCGGCTTCGTGAATGTTGCGACGAGGCCTGACAAAAGCCCCTAGAGGATGAGGACGAGAACGAGGCATGATCCTCCGAGGTATGGCTTGTGACATCCGAGTCGGGTAACCTTTCACGGTCCGCAAGTATATTCACCGCCATCATGGACGTCTCAAAGATCTCTAAGTTGAACTTTGACTTGGTCATTAATCACGACTACAAGAGAGTGTAAGGAGTACTAGCAGCACCAAAGCCCTGCAGGCTCTTATACAAAGTTCCGAGTATTCTTTCGTCTTCGGCGAAAGCAATTTCTATATGCCGGTCCAGCCACCCCTATGCTGCCTCACCCACACCTACAAACAAACTCAGTAATAGCAACATATTCTATAGGTCTCGGAATTTGCAGAATCATGACGGCAGGATGCTCGATAACTAGTGGGGGTGCTCTCTGCGGACTTGATGATTTTTAGGTGTCATAATTTGTCAATCTGCGCTGCCGTGACTACATGCATGTGAATCCGTCCTGCAGATTCCGTACCAATGCATTTACATCTTGCGATGAAATATCTGCACTCTTGTGCGTGAATGCACCGATAATCCATATTGGTATATTCCTACACCGCTTCTCAGTTAACATCAATCAATAATTTAAAGCACTATCAAAGTTCTGACTGGAGTGCAAATCTTACGCTATCTCCTGGTGTCTTACATCTGTATTTCGGTAGTAAAAGGCGGGATAAGCTGATATGCTCGTAAAGTTGATGCAACATCGTTTAGGTGCCAATGATATCATACTTCGGACTATCCCATGAGCTGGCTCCTTCTGTTCTAGATGATGCAGATTGTGAAATAACTTGTATCACCCTCGAAGGCCTAGGGTGCCAGAGAACTCTCGGACTAAGGGTGGTAGGATGAACGCGCTACCCCCACCATTATAACACGCAGATTGATAAGATATCTTGGAAATTGCATGTGTCAACCGACGACTGTTGCGTTTCGCTCAGCTTTTGACGTAAACAGTAGAGGGGGTTCCGACCAATTGTTGCTGGCAAGTTTTGGTTGATTTATACGTTTAATCAACGCCTTGGGTGTATTATCGACTGGCAAGATGCAAGATCGTGAGAGCGTCGAATTCACCACAACAGATGGGATTATCCTCCGTGGCTGGCTGTTTCTAGCTGCTCGGAGGGGGGCCGCTATCATCATCACTCCAGGTGTACGTATGGGGCCTATTCTTTCAAATACCTATGTGTTTGCACATTAAGCTGATGAAGCATCTAGTTCAACATGACCAAGGAGATGATCGTTGCCGAAGTGGCTGAATACTTCCACGCGGCCGGCTTCACCGTCCTTAGCTTTGACCCGCGGACCATCGGTGCTAGCGACGGTTTACCAAGAAACGAGCCACATCCGGCTCGCAACATGGAGGACTACCACGACGCTCTCACTTTCCTCAAGTCACATCCACTTGTCGACCCCAAGCGCATTGCGTTCTGGGGCTACTCTTTTAGCGGCATGGTCGCTTTGTGCGCCGCGGCGTTAGATAAGCGCGTCAGAGCCGTGGTGGCCGTGGCGCCGCTGACTATTTGGGAGTTCTCGAAATGGGCCAAGGTGCTGTCGAAGGCGATGAAGGACCGAGAGTCGCGACAGGCCGGAAACGAGCCCGTCTATGTGCCCATGCTGACCGAGGCGGGCGAGAACCCTGCTGGGTTCGGATCCGGCTTCGGTGACGAAGATGTCTTCAACATGATCTCACGAGCAACCGAGATAGAACCAAACTTTGTAGCTCAGACAACGCTTAGCAGTTACTACCATATCGCGGCTTTCCAGCCATTCGGCATGATGCCATTCGTTTCTCCTACACCCGTCATGGTCGTCACCCCGGAGCGGGACGTTATCTCGCCCGTGGATCTCCAGCAGGCCAAGATCTATGATGTCTTTCGGGAGCCTAAGCGACACCTCGTCGTGAAGGGAAAAGGGCACATGAACGTACTCAGTGGACAAGATTCTACATCTGCTCTCGATGCCCAGATTGCCTTTCTCAGAGAGGTCATGGTAGAATAGAATAAAAACTAGTCCAATGATTGACCCTGAGGTTTCTGGCTTTCTTATATACTTCTATAGAGGGTTGAGATTATGGATTTACAGTCGCTATAGAATATACAACCACATTTACTTGGGTACCAGAATTTATATAAAGAGATAAACTAAATAACGAACACATCTCCTCGACTACCTCAGTCTTGTCACGGAACCATATATAACCATAGCCAATATTGCCCCGGCTGGTCTTGATCCGTAACTGTGTAGATTTTCAGACACATGTCGATTTTCTTCCTCGCGTAATAACAATAAGTCTGTAGTCAGAACCCTGGCAGTCTGTCATGATGTCATAGTAACTATAAAAAGATGACTCTTTTGGCCCTTTTTTCGTAAATCGGTCTACCCGTCTGATTGCTTTCTTAATGAGATGATGAAAGTAGTACCTGAAAAAGGAAGTCAGTCAGTCAGTCAGTCAGTTTTGCATATGCAAATGTCCAAGGACAGTTAGATAAGATTGCATAACTAGTCACACGCGGTGTAACCAGCCTCAAAGGTTGGTGGTTGGCGCTTTTCTGCCAATCAACCAGCCTTTTGAACATATGCAGGCTTCAGCCATCAACCATTAAGGGTTATCCATGGTTATATCTTCCCTCCGTCATCGGATGGTACTCTGACAGCTTAACCATAACCTGGGTTTTTATGTGTGTGTTACGTGTCCTTAGGCTTATTGTCTTAGATCCTTTACGGCTATTCGCTCCTATTACGGTGTTTACACTATGGCTTGGCTTTTACTTTATATCTAATGATTCTAACGATTGGCTACTTTTACCACGACAAACTATATTCTCCGCTCTTAATTCCCTTTTTTTTCTGCCCAGCTCGGATGTGAACTTTAGCGCCGTCAGATTTTGGCCGTTAATCCGTGCAACCGACGGTTGCCTTGCACCCAGTGGCGTCGGCAATCGGTGTTGGAATTTGGGGCTGTCCTCGGGACAGACGGCCGGTAGTTCGTTGCCGATTATAGCTCTTGCTATATAACGGTAATGCGTTGGGCAAAATTGACATGTCTCATTCAAAATAAGCTTTGGGTGACATTTGTTTTTTTTTTGTAAACCTCTCCCGCTTATGCTTATGTCCCCCCGAGCCGCTCGGAGGAAAGGTCCAGGGTCGTTTGTTCCTCCGCCGGCTCGGGCGGCAGCTCTACGGAGTACAAGGTGCGGTTTACGATCGCATCTTATAGACGAAACCAGAATCTGACATAAGCATCCAGAGTCAATATGTTTGCCGTCAATTTATGAAGGGATATGTTATGTGTAAGCCCCCTAATGTTTTGGGCGAAGGTTATTTTCTCTCGAGCTTCGTCATCTTAAAATTTTGTCTCACTGTTCTAAAACGAATGGATCAAGATAAGCGACCAGGGCCCCTAGGCGACGGATTCGCTTGATCAGTTCTGTAGACCGCAAATTGAAAATACAAGGACCAAAACATTCTATACTGCTCTTGATCTCTGAAATCCCCCGGAGACTTACGATACGCGTACTAACTGATCTGCAGCTAGCCAATAGCTTTAAGGTATAGCGATGTGGCTTAGACAAGTAGTTGGTATCTGACAAGATATGTAGGTATATAGAAACCGCATGAGTACGAATAGAGGCCTCATGGGTCTGCGTCAACACGGTCTCCCAAGCCACTTCAGCCACTCCCGTGATGATCTGTCTATAGCCCATGACTCAACCAGTCAACTCGTCTATTAAAATACTAGGTTAGTAAAGTCCTTGTGCCCCCCACTGCTGAAAACAAGGCAAAGCTTCGCTTCCGCTCACTTCAGCTTCCAGCCCCTGCACTAATCTAGATCTTAGAGTTGAGGCTGTAAATATCAGGGAAGACTATTAATAGCAGGTGACACAGTAACCTACATATGACGCAAATCCCATAGTGATACATTCTCATTTATGGCGCTGTATACGAAGGATTCTCTGAGAAAGTCTAGTTCTAAGCCAGCAAATAGCATCTCTGGCTAAGTATTCTGATTTGGAATTCAGACAGATAGTCTACCATCGGAGTAGTTAGTCTCCAGTTTCGGCCATGGCGATGAACCCCATGTTGGAACACAGACGCCCCATGGGTGGCTTTGGTCAAACACCATGTTGATGTGAACGTCTGATGTGGGCCTAATTATAGGGCAGTCTGGGAGAGAACCCCTGCCTTGGTATCCCTTTCTTGGGAATATGGCGTGTTGAGAAGATGGGAGAGGATAAGCCACCTCGAGAAGAACACGGCAACTAGAAATTGGCTATGATGACGACAACTTTAAATCTAGGCCATCACCGTGTGTTTTTTGATGTAAGGGAACCGACCACGAGAAAATATTGTTGATCAGATGTACTGTATTTGACAGGATTTGCAGCTCACGGGTTCGAATCAATCAAGATGTTGTCCTCGATCGTCCCCTTTCTCCTGCTCACGGGACTTGCCGTTGGTGCCGTTGTTGAGAGACACAACTCAACATCAACATGCAAATATATACCCGGGGATAAGGGATGGCCCTCGCTGAAACTCTGGAATCGTCTAAATTCGACTGTGGGTGGCCGGCTGATCGCAACACATCCTCTCGCGGAAGCCTGCCACGGTGCTACCTTCTCAAGTACTGAGTGCGAGTATCTCAAAGAAAACTGGCTGGCACCCGATGTATTGTAAGAGTCTCCCCTTGGAAATTTTTATAACACAGTGGGACGGCTGCATTTGACAAGTCGGCATGTTGACTGATTTGCCACAGCACACCGTTACCGGGTGAGATCCTTCACCCTTGGTTTACCAACCAGACATGTGACGCTTTCACGCCGAGAACGACACCCTGCGAGTTAGGTAATTATGCCAGCTACTCTATCGAAGTCACTGGTATCCACGACATTGAAGCGGGCTTGTCCTTTGCCAAGAATAACAACGTTCGCCTGGTTATCAAGAATTCGGGTCATGAGTGCGTTTCCCCTTTCCATGGCGCTATTGCATCTAGGCGTCGTCCAGAGAAAATTTGCATCATGTTATTCCTTTTCCTGTTTACCATGTTGACAAGAACCTCATCTTATACAGTTATTTCGGTAAGAGCACCGGCAAGGGCGCGCTCGCTCTCTGGACGCATAACCTCAACAAGCAAGAGATAGTACAATATAAGTCCAAGCACTACACCGGCCCAGCACTCAAAGCGCAATCCGGCGTAACGGGCGCCCATATGGCTGAGTTTGCCTTCAATAATGGATACAGAGCGGTGGTCGGTAGCTGTCCCGACGTCGGAGTAGTGGGCGGATTCACGCAAGGCGGTGGTATCTCGCTCATGTCCGGCCTATACGGGCTCGGGTCCGACAACGTGCTAGAGTGGGAGGTCGTTACCGTTGATGGAAAGCACCTCACAGCTACGCCGACGCACAACGCCGATCTATACTGGGCTCTAAGTGGTGGCGGTGGCGGTACTTACGCTGTCGTCGTATCGATGACAACTCGTCTGTTTAAAGACGGCACAACTAGCGGGACGACGCTCGAGTTCGGAATTGACAGTATGGGCGGGGTGGAGCAATACTGGGACGCTGTTGGAGTCTTCTTCGACGAGCTGCGGTCCCTCCTCGGCACCTACGGCTTCGACGCCGATATCATCGTCACCAATGACACGTTGTCTGTCTTCAGTCTGCTTTCGGCGTCGCACACAGCCGCTGAGCTTCGAACTCTGACCCAGCCTCTCGTAGCACAGATTGAAGGCATGCAGAGGTCCAATAACAATATAACGCTGCAGGCCGTCAACACTAACACGTCCGACGCGGGAAGCTACTTCAAGCTATACTCAACGACGCTGGAGCCTCTCATCGCGCCGAACCCACTAACACCCGTGCTCGGTGGCCGCTTCGTGTCGCGCGCCAATATGGACGAGAACCCAGGCGCCGTTATTGACGCGATGCGCGTCGCCGTCGACGGCGGAAAGTTCACGCTAGCTGTGTCAGCACTGAACCTGACGAGCCCAGCACGCGTCGTGCCGCCGGTGGCGGCGAACTCAGTTAGCGAGTTGCTCAACGACGCAGCTTTGAGTATCATCCTCGTTTCGGCCTGGGACTTCGGTAAGCGCCCGTGGACCGACGCAGTGGCGCTGCAGGCGGATCTCCTGAACCGCATCATGCCCGTGCTCGAGGCGGCGACGCCGGGCGCTGGCGCGTATCTAAACGAGGGCAACTGGGCACAGCAGAACTGGCAGTCTGAGTTCTACGGGTCAAACTACGACCGTCTGCGCAAGATCAAGGCTGCATATGACCCTGACGACCTCCTCTACTGCCTTACTTGCGTTGGCAGCGAAGCGTGGGCGCAGGATGGCGACGCGCGGCTTTGCAGGACGGAAAGTTGATGTTCATTTCATACATAGCTTTTTCCCTTCTATAAAATATATGTAATTTTATGGTAGATGTATCGATATTGTTGGGTTGTTAGATCTAAGCGTTAAGGTTCATTACTTGATAGATAGCAAGAATGATTGATTTTATCCCTGAGCAGGGCACACCACGCCTCTGGAATTTGTGATAGCAGATATAGCCTGTTACGAATGGGGGCTAGGTCCCAAGCGTCATGATGCATATCACAACCCTTTCAAGTCATTTTAATAGATTTAGCTTTTTAATTGCGCACAAATCACGAAGACATAGAATTTATAAATTATGTTATATAACTATACAAGAAAGACAAGTATATGCCTTAATTTCTTTCTTTTTCTTTTTTTTTTAATCTGTGACTTCTGAATTCTGTTGGGAGTGCTTGGTGATGACTGAGTCGCCAAGAGGTGTAGCTACATGTATTATCCTAATCGTACTCGGTGCATCTCAACAATTTAACGGAATCTTCGCCTTGTTTACATTCTAAGCCATTCACATGCACGACGAGAGAGGACATGAGAAAGAAGCCCTCCCAGCCTTGGGTGTGTGATAAAGGGCCCTGGAACAACAATACAATATTGATATTTGTCTTCCAGTTGTCTAAAAGCTCTATTTTTATACCTTCGTATCGAGAGAACACCTCTCGCTGTCCGAGTCCTGACCACCTTACCAGGGGAACTTGGTACCGTCAATGGTGTTCAAGAACTTGCCGGATGTATTCTCGCGAGTAGCTCCGTCAATCTTTTTTTCAAATAAAATTAGTGTCAGGTGTAATGGTACTTGAGCTTTTCTCCTTATTCTTTTTGAAATGGGGCGTAACCGGATGCGCTTTTACGGGTTTACAAAAAGAAAAGGGGCACTCACTACTGCAATGACTTTGTTGACGCTGTCTTCGATAGTGTCAGGTGCCTGTTCCAATCCCATCATCCGTGCACCAAGGTTGCCCATCTCCGTCTGGACGAGACTGTGAGAGAGAATGATTTAGTAGCTGTATTCTAACAGGTACGTGAGACTTACCCAGGATGCATGGCGAAGGAGATAATCCAAGGGTGGGCACTGTGTATCGCTCTAGGATAATCATGTCACATTAGTACTAGATGGTACTATAATGGAACGGATATAAACTAGGGGTAAGATGGGAGTAGGATAATAGTAAAAAATAAATATAAAAAAAAATAAAAAGGCAGCAAAGACGAAAGTTAGTGGAGGCCAAGACTTACTGCGTGAAGAAATTCTGACCAGCTTTCGACATGCCATAGGCCAGTACATTGTGGGCGCTGTGCGGCTCAACACGCGTGATAGAGGCGGCACCTGTGGACATGGCAGCCCATTTGGGCGATTTCTTGGATTTCTCGAGGAGGGGTAGAAGGCCCTTGTATAGATAGATGGGGCCGACGGCGTTAATGTTGATCGCCTTGATGACTTCGCTGACATCGGCGGTGTCCAATGGCCCTGGTGTCGGCGTGAAGCCAGAGTTGGGGATCGCGATGTCTACGTGGTCGATGCCCGCAGCTGCAAGGTCATCCATGGCCTTAGGGACATCGGTTGCGGACGTGGCCTCGATGGAAACGATGATTAACTTGGTGCCCTCGGCCTTGGGCAGCTGTTTGAGCTCATTGGCGATAGGGGCGTGCTTGTCACGAATGCTACCGATGACGGTATAGTTCGGTCGGAGCAGGTAGACCTCCAATAAGCCTCGGCCAATGCCTGGGAATAGCGATTAGTCAGGGTAGTGGGAAGTTGATTGATAGAGGAAAAAAAGGTTACAGTAGTATGAAATCTACACAAGTCACAAGAGGAGCGAATATGGCGCGTACCTTTGCCAACACCAGTGATGAATACGACAGTCGAATCGGCCATTTTGAAGTGTCTCTCTATGTAATTAATTGTCTGCTGGTATTGAGGGAGGCTGCAGGCTCCAAGTGTGTTACTGGGCTGTAAGTGATGTATTTATTATAGGTTGTCGCAGTAATTATTTCATGGTAGCTTTAGGTTTCGAAGCAGCACGAACTCGGTTGATTTCTAAGCCGACCTCATTGCTGCGCTTTGTTGTTCTACGAGTATTGTTTGAAGTGAGGTGCCATGGCGTCGGAATTCCACCGAAGGCCGTGCCTGGTTGGGGTTGTGCCATCCATCCTTCCGCCGGCCTCGGCGGAGGTAGGTGCTTACCCTTGTCTTTGTTTCTTCGGTCGAGGCCCTGCAATATACCTAGGTACACCACGCCAAAGTAATATTTTGTGAGATTGGAGGGGTCGGCATTACAGGCGCGCTGTTAGTAGCAAAAACATGTATTACACGGTACTCTGGTGGTGAGATAATGGGATTACATGCTTAACGACATGGGCAACGAGACAAGGGGCGGCATTGCCAATATGGAATCCTGTACAAATGTACCCAGTGCCCAGCAATAACCAACAGGGCAATCTTCATTGAATGAAACATGCTCTCCTTCTCCGCTGCTGCTGCTGCTCTTGGGGTGGTGGTTACTCTGTATTGTGTCGGGGTAGCCATCTATAGGCTCGTTCTCAGCCCTCTCGCAAGATTTCCAGGACCCAGAATAGCGGCACTGACGCACTGGTATGAAGCGTACTACGACCTGATCAGTCATAACGGCGGCGGCCAATTCACCTTCCAGATCAAGCGGCTGCACGAGCAATACGGTCCTATTGTGCGCATCAACCCGGATGAGCTACACATAGACGACCCGGACTACTACAGCCACATCTATTGCAACAGTTCGTCGTCACGGCCAATTGACAAGAGCACCAAGTTCAAATACCGCTTTGGCATCCCGCAGGCTACCTTCAGCACTACACTGGCTGAGCCCCACCGACTCCGCCGCTCCGCTATTGCCCCTTTTTTCTCCAAGGCCCGCGTCCGAAATCTCAACCAGAATTTAGAGACCATCGTCGAGCGGGTCTCGCATCGGTTGTCGACCGAGTATGCCGGATCCGGTCGTGTCATCAACATCACCGACATGTGGGGGAGCATGACGGCTGATGTCATCACAGAGCTCGCATTTGGACGTTCGGCCGACTTCACGACCGCCCCTGATTTCAAATCGGGGTTTTCAGTAGCCATGGCAAACCTTGCGTGGTCTGGTCACTGGAACTATCATGTTTGGCTTCTCGTTGAGCTGATGAATTGGATACCGGACAGTATTCTAAGTGTGCTTATACCCATGTTCGGGCCCATCATCGAATACCGCAAGGTGAGCAGAAAACACCCAAGATCTGAATGACTACTAGTTGCTCTTTGAGTATGGAGCTGACATTGAAATTGTGGCGTGTGATGCCTAGGATACTATTCGCCAGCTCAGAGAGATCCTAGCCGGGAATAACATAGAGGCAAAGGAAGGGTCAAATCCAACCCTGTTTCATGATATCTTGTCATCGGGCTTGCCGAAACAGGATCTTGATCTCCAACGACTAACTGAAGAGTCTATCAGCGTCAATGGCGCTGGCCAAGAGACGGTTACGTGGACCTTATCGGTGATTGCCTTCCATGTCCTCGATAAACCAGACGTGCAGGCCCGGCTGAAGGCCGAACTGGTCGAGGCCATGCCAGATCCTCGCCAAATCCTGCCATGGGAAGATCTCGAGAAGCTACCGTATCTAATGGCTGTTATTTCCGAAGGTAAGTCTTCAAAAGCACCCTTATACTACGTGCCAACCAGAGTACATAGCCCAAAGGCCACTCTTAGCTAACGAACGCCTTGCCTATCAGGCCTACGTTTAAGCTACGGCCAGGTGCAACGCCTCCCGCGCGTTAATCGTCTTGGAGTATGGATGTACGGCGGTACGGAGATTCCGCCAGGCGTCATCGTCGGCATGGACGCGTACCACATGCACACGAACGCGACCATCTTCCCCGATGCGCTCGAATTCAAGCCAGAACGGTGGCTTGGCGACCCGAAGCCACCGGGACGTGTGCACCCTCTATCCCACTACCTAGTCCCATTTAGCAAGGGCTCGCGGGCGTGCATCGGTATACACCTCGCCTATATGGAACTCACCACGGCGTTGGCGACAATCTGGCGCCGGCATGAACTCGAGCTGTTCGATACCGATCGCAGCGATGTTGATTTCAGTCTTGACATGATAAGACCTATGCCAAAGCGGGATAGCAAGGGTGTGCGAGTGGTTGTAAAGAACTAGCTTATGAGACCTGTGCTGCCTGTTTTAGATGTAGTCAAGCTAGAACTAATGGTGTAAGGGCAGAGTCGCGTGAGGTCTTCATTTGTTGGCGATTTATAAAGTAACCCGAAAAAAGCGACAATAAGGCATGGCACCCAAAGCCGCTCATATAAATGTCTTCCTAATCTCAACATATCATAGTCCAAATATCCTAGAATGTTGTTACTCGTATCACGGCGATTTAGATGAGTCGCCTCTGTTCGTGTGGCTACCTAGAAAAACGACTCCATTGGTACAGAGAAGGTCACTGACAAATACTACTTTTTCGCTCTCCGAGCTACAGATAGGTTCTTGACGGGCTCAGTTTCGTTGTGCTGAGCGAAAAAACTATGTTAGTATCATATTTGATCACCCGTTGACAGTTCATTATCAAGAACTGCAGGTCCCCCGCTCATATCAAGCACGGAATGGTAGTAAGAGACGGACGTGAATGAGCTGTCTAACTCCAAGTTGCCAAAAAAAAAAAAAAAAAAAAAAAAAAAAAAAAAAAAGTCTCAATATAATAATCCTGGGCCCTCAGCAGGTATTGCTCGTAAGCCAACTGACTTGTTCTAGACTGCCTATTCAACTATAAATGTTGATGCGGAGGCTGGAACGAGCGTAACTAGTCAAGGCTATTGGTGTGTGATCATCAACAGATAAGATGCCATGATATGTCTGGGCATTTGACTTGGGACTTGGAGGAGATCGGGTAGGACTCAGTATGATTGTATTCGTGTCAGTTGGTCTAGTTATATAGAACCAAGGGCTATTCTCCTAAACCACATATATCGCCATACCTAATGTCGGCGTTATTCCGTTGTAGACTTCCCTATAGCGGACCCTCAGAACCCCTAAATCCAGATTATTAATGTCACACGGGAATCATGTGATCCCTCGGGCGGGGTAATCTGTATATATAAAATCTGTATATATAAAGGCCGACTGGGTCTCGGACCCCTCTGAGGAAAACTTCTTCCTCAGGAGTTCCTTTGACGCCATAGCCAATTATTGGAACAGTAGGAATATGAAGCTATTCCCAAGTCCAGAACATCTGCCCTTGTGACAATTAACATCTATACGCTTAGTGTCTGGAGCTTATCAAATTAGCTGAGGGAGGTGCCTACCTGTCCAAAAAGTAAAAGAATACCTAGGTAGAGAAGTTTTTATAGAAATATGCTAAAGTCAACTCAAGTTAACATCTTGATTGTCGAAGATAGTACTCTAGTAGTAAATCCGTTAGATTAGAAGGTTAATTACACTACATGTAATGACGACGGAGTAGGGGTTTATATACTGTCAGTCAGGTATGTGGATCGGTATGTATCCCTACCACCCACTTCTAACATTGATAAAATAGTTGTGATCTAGATTGGAGGTGACCGACCTGTAAAAAGACACTATTTGCATTAGTATCTTGATGAGCCTTAATGTTAGCCATGAGATTCATGTTGTTACTAGACTAGGTTCATCATAGGCAATAGTATCTGAGGACACTCTACCCTAGGTGCTATCGTTCAAAAGCCAAAGCAAGAAATCAGGAAGAGCCGACACGATTGTAATAGATGAGGAGCGAGGAAGAAAGGGATCGTATTATGGGTGCCCATTTTATAGTAGGGCTTTATTGTAGGGCTTTATTGTAGGTAGTCTGTAGAGTATATGTAATTTTTGCTAGCTAGTTAGCAAGATTACCTAGTGTATATATAATAGTATAAACTACGTGATAGCTAGATCCGAAGATCTCCTATAGGTTGGGAATAGCTTCATCCTATGGGATTCACCATCTCCGTGACAAGGATAGTATGGACAAGTAACGAGTCTTATAGTAGATAGGTCTGTGCGTTTCTCGGTGCTTTACCTTTCTGATATTATCCTTTCTAACACTACCTATAATTCTAGAACAATTTCACTGTATATAAGGGCTGTTTTTAATTGTATGCAAAATGCTTACTTTACCCATGTTAGAACATGTACCGCCTAGGCTAAACATAAACGTTGTCTATTTGTAACCGAATAATAAAGTTGTTATTTTGGCATATAATAACTTATTCCCACCATCTCTTTGAGGGTGGATTAACCGGGATCTAAGGACAAAGACAGCGATAACGACAGCAGCAAATAAAGGAGTAATTAATTCACAGCAAATATCTGATAAATTATCAACCACAAACAAAGGAAAGATGTCGGGTTGCAACTCCAAGGATAATAACCCTAACTATACTCGCGGTAATAGCTCGGGCAGACCGAGTAGATTTATTGAACATTTATCGGAAGACACTACTGATCAAGAAATTCGTGCCCCTGATATCGTAAATCGTGTACCCGAACCTCCAGTGACTCAACCGAATAAGCCTACTAAAAAATCGATTTTGAAAGATACTGTTGACCCGCGTACACAAGAGATTCTCGCCGAGGCTGCCGAACGAAAAAAGCTACGGGATGAGAAAAGGGAGAAAGAGGAAAAGAGGAAAAAAGCCGCAATTACCGAGGCGCATCAAGCCGCCGTAGGTGTATACTCTACAATTTTATCACGAAGGCCTTGAGAAGAGAGGTGAAAAACAAAAGGGAGTGGGCAGGCATAGGATATAATATGTTTAGATAAGGACAAAAACATAAATAAATTAATTAAGTCTAACCATCTAAGGTTGTTCCTTCATACTAGCGTGTTAAAGTTATGAAGTTAACAATGGTTAATACTAGGTAGGGCTTGGACAAAGGTCCTTTGCCTTGTGAAGCCTCTAGAAATAGCATATAATTCCATGTCCATATATCCACAAAGCTATTGAGAGTCAGAGTCTTCATATACCAACTTGCCTAACTAGTCTCGCAGCTGTGATAGGATCTAATTTAATTAGAATCTAATACTGAGACACCTAATGTTTCCTATATTGGGGTCTAAGACTCCGAGACTTTCGCAGATGAGGACATGCAGGAAAATGTTTAACGACTAATTTTCTACTATATTTAAATTAATCTTTTTAGTTTGGGATATTGGGGTTATAAGACTTTACGTTTTGGCCTTCTTCATTTACTACGGTACATGGGGTTTACATTGACCACTTTCCTAAGCACTCATATCACAATTCAGCCGTTAGGTATGACACACACTTTGTAAATAACCTTGGTATATTGATGTCACAAGTTGGCTTGAAGTAACTAGTCTGCTAAGCGAGTCACTTGCACCCGCAACCCCTTGAGAAGTACAAGCACACTAATATTTCATTATCAGCCCGTTTCATGTTTGAACGATTGCCTGGTAACTCACCCACACTCCTCTGTTAGCCTAGAACCATCAGCGAGTTTGAAGTTGTATCTCATGACCAGGGTCGGGACGATCTTCTCAATCTCAAGCCAACTAATATCTTTAAGCATGTCTTTTTCATTCATCAAATAGGCAATCGCTACTTGAACTGGACGGGCATACGGCTTACTACGACCAATGCACGTCCTAGTGCCACCACCCTACAATAATCAGAGTCGGTAACCGTCTTAAGGTTCCTAAACATAAATAACTCTCCTCATAGAAGAAGCTTTTATTCCCCCAAAGTAGCCCTGGTTGAAAGGATATGACTTTAAGAATGACTTACGAATGCGAAGAAGAAGCGTCCTAAAGATAAAAAATACTGTCAGCTCTAACTGAATAGGTTCGTCTATGTAGATTGACGCACTCAGGGTTCCAGGGTCTTCACAGTCCAACCACCGTTCAGGCCGGAACTCTTCTACATCGTCCCCACAGATTTGAGAGACACGGTGCATAGCTCACGGACTAGTTCCAACTACCGTCTACGTATATAGTTTGTCAGTTTTCTTGATCTTTGTTTTTATGAATCCATCCCTGAGTATTTGGCCCAAGAGTGCATATGACAAGGTTCATATACTTACACCTCCAGGGACATGATGTCCGCAAATAGTCATGCCTTCAGGCGGAACATCTCGGTCGAACATAAAGGCGACAGGGCTGAATAGCCTCATGCTCTCTTATATAACGGCTTGTAAATATGGGCGGGTTTCCGCTTCGGCAGCCGTGGCAATTAAGCCCAACCTCCCCACAGCCCGGCGGCCCTGTAGCTCAGAACGGAGCTTGGATGGGGTATGAGGGTGGCGTATTAGGTTAACAAAAATAGCGCGAAGGGTTATTGATGTAGTATCGGAACCTGCGAATACGTTGGATGTCATCATATATGATATGGCTAGATCATCACTAAGGGAAAATAAGATTAACAGCTAGTCCTCGCCCCCAGGGGTTCATTGATGTTAACAAATCATTTGCAGAACTCACGTACAGTTCTGCTTTAGTTTCCTGCACCTTGAATAGCTGCCCTACGATATCCTTGTCGTTGCCCCCTTGGTCTTTTCGCGTCTGTACCTCACGTTGAGCGAAGTAGAAGAAGAAACCATTCCTTTCATTAACAGCTAGGAGGTTGCCAAGCAACGGCATGACCAGTTTTTGATGTAGTCTGAAGAGCCAGCCAGCATGCATTAGCTATGCGGCACTGTGTAGAGAACGAGCGAGACGGGCGAAGAACTTCTCGTCTGGCCCCAACGAATCTGAGCCGGATGAGATAAACCCGTAAGGCTTGGAAAATGAGACTGCTCCTATCACATCGAAAGCGAAGAGCTGTAGCCAATAGCCGAAGTCTATAGTATCTTTCGTGGAGGCTATCACGTCGAGCCTTCTCAACAATAGGTTCACTAATTCATTAATTTGCGGTTCTAACTTCATACTCGAATCCATTGAGTAAGCCCTCGCCACAAGTCTACGCTGCGCAGAATGTATCTTCTCATTACGCTCTCCGGCTAAGTCAAAGGGCCGTGAGCCCTTCACGACGGAGTATGAAGCCGACTTAGCGTATGCCCTGTTAACCCCTATAGCATAGCCAGTCAGTCAGTTACTTGCAACATCCATTTATAAGAGGCAATAGAAAAATAATCGCGCTACTTACTATAGATCTGGAGGAAGGCTTTCGGGTCACATACACTCCTTTTTGTAATCAGTAATAACACCTATTGACATGTATAACGTTCTCGACGGTCTGGATTTTCAGAACGTATTAGAGCACTCACAGTTCGGTTAGCTCTATCCCCACGACTGGGCCATAACGCTGATGGAGAGCGACCAAATCTCGATGCCAACGACCTCTATATGTCACGTAAGCACACCGCACCTTAGATAGTTTAGCAATGAATGGCCCGGGGAAAACTGCGAGGGCGGAGAAAACACATTGATAAATAACGTAGGCACAGGCACCTGCAATAAGCTTTGCAAGAGCTGACTTCATCATTGAGGCATACATCGCGTAGACACACGAGTGGATATTGGCTTTGATTGGTTTGTCAATTGATAACCGATCGAGCCGGATTCTCAAACTATATCATGATTTAAGTAATACACACACATATATATACAGCCTGATGTTAAGGACATTAGGTAAATCAGCGTCGAGAAGGTAAGGCGGTATTAGTCTTACTGTATCTGGCTTGTATGCTATGTCATCCAAAGTTCTATCATTCGGCTTGCTAATAATTAGAGCCCCATAACACTAGTACTACCTACTTATTATGTATCCCTCTAATCGTCCAATATTGTACTCTCACGATACCACACTACTATTCCCAGATTATGATGTCCAAAGGGTCTCGTCAACCCGATACACCAACTTCACGCCGCTCACTCGGCCCTGACGCATGTCTTCCATACCGCCAATGCAGCCTAGAAGCCCCCTTTCCCCGATCTTTTCGGGATGATTCTTGACCTTTCCCTCGGCCCATAAATTTTCTGCCATCGGCATCCATTTTTTACCAAATTGGAGGTCTTCTGGTTGAGCAGGGAATTGCTCCGTCTCGAAGATGTAAAACTCCCCTGAAAGGGAGTAACCTAGGAAGAAAACCGACTTGACATCGTCCCGTGGGCAGTCTATGTTCAGAAGGTTGCAGTATATAAGGTCTTGCGTGCGACGAGAATCGAGCTGCGATGCAAAGGCGGCCGCGCAGATCGCAGCTGTGCCGGCCGTGCTCACTGTGTCCAAGACTTTAGTTATAGAGCCATGGCTTGCTTCGTAGATCTTTTGTCCTACGTTCGGCGCTCGCTGTAAGATTGTTAAGTCGAACCCTAATCATATATTATTGGGGAGGAAGAGGAAGAAAGCATACGTAATCAAAAACCATATCAGCACCTCGATCCTTGACCAAATCGAAATGTTTCGGCGAACAAGTCGTGATGACATTCCATCCAGATCTATGAAGCTCGGATTAAGTCATCAGCAGAGTTCGGTATTTACGCTTGCTCGTATGGCAGACTAGAGCTGACAATAAGTACGGAGTCATAGGGGTAATTCTTACAGCTTAGCAAGCTGAATGGCAATCGTCCCTGTGGCCGTGCTGCCTCCGTAGATCAATATCGTGGGCTTATTATCATCATTGATGTGACTGTCCAAAACTTCATCTGGAAATGGCAGCCCCAAAACCTTGTATAGCGCGTATCCAGCCGTCCCAAATCCAACACCGACAGTAGAAGCCGCCTCGAAACTGACTGCTTCCGGAATGCGCACCTGCAAATCTGCCTTGACGGCGATGACGCGCGCGAAGGCACCATTCTCAGGGTTCGCGTCGTTGCCTATTCGTACGTTAGACAGAATCATAAGCCCGTTTGCCGGGGTTAGAATAATGCCTCGATTCAACTCCTACGGACACAATAAAACCAGAAATGCGCCGTACCTCCGTGTGCAAATCCTGCAATGCGATCCCCTTTTTTGAAATCCCGCGTCACTGCCCTTCCAACTTCCTCTACAATCCCTGCATAGTCGCACCCGACTAGCGTCCCATTATCACCGGATGCATCGAGCGTTGTCCAATCTGTTGGGTTTAATGCGACAGCCACTGTGCGCACGAGGACGTAGTCATCCTGCAGCTGAGGGAGAGGGATCGGCTTTAGCACGGCGTTGCTGGCTCCTTCTCTGATTAAACCGTAGTTCTGCATGTTGGAATAAGGTAGCAATAACATTAACAAAGGATGACTTTTTATTTAATTGAAATTCTAAGTAGGTGCCTGATTACGATGCTACGATACGACCTACCCAGTAAAGAGCAATGGTTTTATGTGATGCTGCTTGATTTGTCAGCGCCGAGTGCTGTCGTCACGTATGGTGTGGATACAATAGATGATGAAATTGGATTCAGTCTCGATCAGTTTTGTCACAACTCCATGACATTAAACAAAGGAATTCTTGTATATAGTAAATAGATAGTTACGAAGTTTCCAGCAACTTCGTGCATCAACAAATGTCATATCATACCCCTATACTAGCAGTCCTGACAAGTTTCTCCAAGTATCGCGTAGTAGCTATCACGGAGGGCCAAGCTTTCGCAGGCCATATTACTTTCGTGATCTAACCCTGTAGGGCCCAGAGGACTTCTTGTCAAGTTAGCATCTCCGTGGACTTGTGGGATGCTGCTGGAACAAGAAAACCGCTTATTAAGCTCACCTCAATCGTGGGCCTACGACAACAATCTGCAATATTCAATATCCTGACCCCTGTTTCCCTAATACCTTCCCAGCTGTCTACGTGCTAGCCATTAAACGGCAAGCTCCGGGTGTCAGCTATGAGTATTAACTCGCCTCACCTATCTCACCAAGGTGTGTTACAGCAAGGGGTCGGCCAGCAGAAACTGCCCATCCCTCGTGCCAGGCGCTGCAATGCAACATTGCCGTTTTAGGCGAGCAGAAAGATGCATTTTCATCTTTGAAGACAATCTTGTGATTACACGATAGCGACGCTCTACTCTACATAACTTCTACCTTTGCCGGTTCCCTCTCTAGACACACCGCTACTTAATCAACCCTATGAGCATTAGAGACGTATACCTCTAGGTAGTTAGATAGGGAGAAACATACCGATAACACTTATGACTTTGATTTTGGCTTTTTAGCCATCAAACATCTACTAGTAAAAAAGCCCCTCCGTTTTACTCTGTCTCGTTTTACTAGGTTGCAATTGTGGCTGGCCCCCAAGAGATATTGTGACGCTAGGCCACTTTATTATCGTAGTGTATGAACGGTTTGGTCATCCCCTATGGCACTTTTTTCAATTCCTTTTTGGGGCTGCCTCCTAGATCCATCTCTCCTTCATGGGCTCCTTGTTTAATCCTTAGATAACATCATTCGTTCTAGCTTTCGTCACGTCTTTCTACCGTATCTGTCATTCATTCATCCACCCTGGACTGATGCCAAATTTGAGGATCCTTCCGTCCATCTTTTTCTCTATTCTCTCATTGTATGAATCGGACTCATGAACAGGAGCGATATTAACCATGCCCCGGCACTACCGCCTCCCCTAAACATTGAGCCGGATTTTGATACACCGAGCAGTACGCTTCCTCTGCGCTTTACGATATCCAGTTTCACCATCACCCTTTGTATCATATTTGTATCTATCCGAATGTACGTGCGAATAAGGATACAGAAATCTTTCAATTTGGATGACTGTAAGTTGCTAGGAACCCAAAAGAGGCATCATCATGCTAATACACCCCCGGGCGCTCTCCTATTCGCAGCCGTACGTCCACCTCATTCCTTTGGTGCAGCTCTAGCAATGTAACGGTTTACAGGCTGGGTTTATTGCATATACTTCGCTCCTCATCTTCGTCGGATTACTTGGCGATGGGAAGCACCAGTGGAATATAGCCATGCCCAACTTCATGAGGATTGCACTCGTAAGTTTTTTTTTCTTTTTTTCTTTTTCACCGCTACTTCAGTGTCCGTACTATTGGGGAACACTACCGAACAGTTAACCCGCGGCCTAGTATGTCAATATCGTCGAGATTCTTTACGGCCCGGTTACGTTTTGTGCGAAATATGCTGTGCTTCGCCAACTTCAGTCGTTGTTCTTCAGCCACCGTAAGAAAAATATAACCTACAAGGCCATCGAAGCCCTTATCTGGGCAAATTTGCTGTTCTATGTCGCGACCACTTTTCTATTCCTGTTCATCTGCACTCCACGGGAAAAGATTTGGAATTCTGCTGTGGAAGGGCATTGCCTTAGCCATAACGACGTTGTTGTTACGACTCCCGCCATCAACCTTTTATCAGATGTTACAATCCTGCTCATCCCCATAGCCGAAGTTTATAAACTGCAGATACCAATCAAAACCAAGCTAAACATGGCAGCTATATTTGCCGTAGGCTTACTGTACGTGTCTCTCTTCAATTGCAAGTCCGGAAGCGCGGCGTTTGGTTTAACAATTATGCCAGGTCTGTTGTATTCGCCATCATTCGTCTTTACTACAGTATTCAACTAAAACACACAGATGATCTGACATGGGCGCTGCCTCCTGTTAATGATTGGGGGTGAGGAGTCCCCATCCATTCTGCATCACCGCCACTGCTGCGTTTCTTTTAACTAATCGCTTTATACACTAGACTTGGTGAAATCATAACTGTTATATTAGTGGCCTGCCTGCCTTACGCACCAGCGGTTTCGCGGCTGACGAGACAGAGCAAGATTTAACTGTCTTACTAAGGGCCTGGCTCTCGGAACACTGAAGGTTCGGGAAGTACGAGGAAACCGTCGCTTCTATCGTAGCTGGAGTAGTATTTTCAACTAGGTTCCTATGCCAGAGTGCCTACATCACTGAGAAACTCTATTTAAAGTCATTATAATCACATGTCATGATGTATTGAAACTGTAGTGTCGCTAGTTCTGTAAGTCTCCAGAGTTAAGGTAAGTCATAGGTAGGTCGCTTTTAGGTAGAGGTGTGTGGGTAAGACCTTAATAGCATTAATTCCTCAACGTCTCACTTTGTAGTTGGGAGGGCTCTTTACTTCATAGACCTAAATTATACCCCATACCTGCCTAGGTGGGTAGCTCGTAGTCTTCTAGTACGTTATCCTCTGACAAAAGCATAGCATCTGTGCATTGAGGAGTATAAAACCAATGTACGACTAGTAGTAAGATTAATAAAGAATGCTAAAGGCTTTGAAAACTCTTGAAACGCAGACAACCAAGTCAATATATAATAGGAAACAGAATAAAATGAGAAGAGGAAACTAACGTTGAAGCGAGTATGATAGTATAATAGTGTGAAATAATAAAACAATTAAGTTACACTGGAAGTATACTAAATAAATATCGGTACAAATAGGTATTCCCTACATACTACCCTTTCAAAACCATGATTACCGGTGGCTTATAAGCTTCTGAGTGAAGTTTTATTGGCCTTTCTCCCGGCCAACCACATCGCTAAACGCGCTGCGTAATATGTGTAATAGAACTATATTTAATTCGACTACATATGTATCTAGCAGTCGCATGATTGTAAGTGGTTATATTTCATTGGTTCGTTGGTGAAAGCATCTTGATGGCAATATCAAGGCTAGAGAGATAAATATTCTCATTAGAGGAAACATGAAAATTACAGAGACTGATTTGAAGACTGGTATAGAGCATACAACAGATTATATATTCATATCTACAGTCATTATGTCGTAGAAGGGTCCAATTATCGCGTACCAAGACCTAGGCTTCTAGGTTAGCCACTATTAGGGTGCCCGATCGTCAATAAACTTTAGTCGGTGCATCGACGAAGCATCTCTTCTCCAAGTATACTCTATAAGTTTCGGGGTTTCCAACACCAACTTCACTCCTATGTACACCTTTTTGTTTTATGGGCTCAGTGGTTTCTCGGCCCCCGGGGTCGATGTCCCTTTAGAATTCGACATACTATATGGTGCCTAGTAATCAATGAGTTTAGTATACACACTTAGCACCCAGATTCGAGGAGTGAATGGAGAAAAAATCATGGACAGAAAAGTTAATATAGTTAAAAACTTACCAAGACTTGCTTCGCGTTACAGATCCTCCATGCGAGGTTTCTTATTCTGCCGTCGGCGGGGACGACCGCTGGGGCAAATTCAATACCAAACATTTGTCGAATGGCATATACAATCCTCTTTGCGTACTTGCCGTCACGTTCGACGTGGCTTCCCCAAGGCTCTGTAGGTTTACTAGGTGCGATATCGGGATCACGATCTAGGCAGTTTTGTATAACTGGGAGCAAGGCCGATTCGACTGCGCTCTGGTAGCTTGCATATGCGTCGATTCCCATAGGGACATCGTCATCATCGAATCTTGCAACGTGAATCTCAAACGGTTGTGAGATTGACATCACGTTATGGCCACCATCATGATGATATCGGAATTCGAAAACACCTTGTGTCCACCAGAGCTTGTCTCCTGAAAAGATCATCTCACCCTTAACGAGATCGACCCCATCAGAATTAGAGCCTTGCACGAGAATATCAGACGAGAGGATACCCTTATCGGCTGTAGTAGACTCGTACTGGCCGGGATTTGTTGGGATCCAACGACTTAGGGATGAAACGTCGGTGATCTCCCTCGATCGATTGTCAGCAACCATGTATAACCCAATCCAATCTTTCTTGCTGTGGTTCGAGGGCGCCGTCCATTTGACTTTAATAGGTGCGCCGTACTCAAAAATTAGGGTATTAAGATAGCTGGGGAACCTGCCAGCTGTCCCCTCTTTCCCACTAGATCTCTCCGTGAGTGCCGAGCCTGAGGAATTCTCTCCCTGTACGGTGACCGAATAATGCTTGGGGTCATGAGTTCCTAGATCGGGTGCCGATTTAGAAATGCCAAGTCGCGCAGGGTATTTGTTGAAGAGTGCCGTAGTATCTCTGACAATTGTCGAGACGCCAGCAGCCAGTTTGGGGCGAGCCGCGTCCAAGATTTCCTCAACCAAATGGGAAGTCTGATCCATGACTTGGTTCACGCTGCTCTGCCATTCCACTACATAAGGTGGGAGGGATCGCTTGATGAACCTTGTTAGGCCAGCTTCATCCCTAATGCTTTCACCGTATACCTTCTGCATATGAGGTTGTTCAACGAATTCGAGGAATCCGATCGTGAGAAGATGGCTAATCAATGCTAGAATGAAGACGGCTTTGCTCCATGTGATCAGAGCAGCACCCCACAAACCTGCCGTACCTATGATTCTCTCAGGATTGTTCAAGAACCGATAGATCGACGTATAATTGAGTTTCGCACCACGTTCGAAGAAAAAGTCCCCAAAGAACCAGCCAAACTCGCCTAGCGAGTCGTAGATGCTCATGGCCGTCCAGGCCTGCAGGGCGACGAGGCTAGCGCCAATCACATGCCGCAAGAGAACAAAGCCATAGTTCCAATCAACAGGAACAGAGTACATCTTCCAGCAAGCCGTAATGAACGAGGCGTAGCAGAGGATATGAGATATGTGATACATCCCCTTCCACTGTCTCCATGCTTCGTTTGTCGTGTCCCCAAACTTCAGGAAGTGACGAGTCCACATTTTATCTTCCGACTGGCGATGTAAGATTGAGCCCAGGCCAACAGAGTACCAAATTCGCCATGTGAGTGCATGCATAACAAACAAGAACTGCCAGAAAGGGGTTTGTGGGGTAACTAGCGCTAATACAACGAGATACAAAAGTAATAAGCATGTTGAATAATCGGTATTCCGGAATAAGTCGATATTTCTGAGACCAAGTAAATTGTGGATTTCTATAGGTGACGGCTGCTCGGGTGCTGATGGGGCATCTGGAGACTCTTGTAGGGTATTCGCCTCGGGTGGTTGTGCCTGGACATGGCCCTCGCTTTCCACACGTTTGCGGGGGGCCGGGGGGTTATATGTCTTCTCGATATGAGGATTTTCGACTAGGACCAAGAAAGCGAATTGACAAGCGTGAGCTAGGATAGAGATAAAAAGGACGGCGTAGCTTCCAGCCATCATAGAAATTCCGTAGTAGCCTGCGTAGCCGATAGAGTACATAGGATGCGGCGCCATCTCGAAAACACCATCAAACGTCAACTCTTGGTCGACTAGGAAAAAGAAGTCACCCCAGTACCATGCGTAGTCTTTCACGACCCGAAGAGCATCGACCTTTACCCAGAAGTTGAATACGACGATGGCTAGGCCTAGTGCCCATCGGCCTACGGTCATAAGTACGGGTTCGCCTACAGGAGTGTGGGTGCACGCGATGGCGAAGAGACCATATGACACGAAGTCGCATAAAAGAATCAGATCGACAAACCGTCGGAAGAGCAACCATGTATTGTACTCGATGGGAGCGTTGTCAAAGTCAAACTCGCTGTGGATCTCGGTCTCGGATTCGCTTTTGAGTAGATTGTATAACCATGGGCGTGGGTTTTTCCCAGTCGAAGGCGGCTCGAAGAGTTGCCATTTCCGAGCCCATGCTACGAGCGTGTGATCATTGGACTGCCAACGAAGCAAAACGCCAATACCGACATTATAGGCAGCACGCCAGAAGAGGTAGATGGCAGCAAAGACGTACTTGCTCTGCGGCGATGGCAGGGCGTAGAGGGCTAGAATATGGGCAGCTAGCACAGCTAATACGACGATGTCGCCTACATTCTTGGGTTGTCTAGGATCGAGCATCTGCGGAATCCTATCGTGAGTAACTGGCACTACGAAGACTACAATATCAGAGGCACTCGCAGATTAGCACAAAAATCCTTCAGATCAAGTCATACTAAATACTGTCGCTACTCACCCCTTCCGTCTCGGGTTCGGCCATATGTCTTCCTAACCCCTCTAGTCTGGGACCCCTTGCCGTCTGCGTCGCTTGAATGCGAAGGCGAGGAATCATTGTTCCCCGCATGCGCATGCGCAGGAGGGGGAGGGGTAGGGGTATTGCCGTCATCCTTCTCGTCGACCTGCCTGCGACGCAGCTGAGTAGCAGCATCAGCAGCAGCGGGGTGGCTGTTATTGGTTGCCGGGCTCATGGTGACCGGCCTAGTGTGGCTATGCTGCAGGAGGATTGTCCAGCGTCAAAGGCGAAATGACGAAATGTGTTGAACTTCGTCTGCCTCGTCACTCGCACCTGCGAGGCTGAATGTTGAATGAAGACAATATAGGATTACTTGATTAATTGATTGATAGGTAGAGAGATTGATAACTTGATTGAACAATCTTTCTCGGATTGTACGACTAAGGAAGGGAAGAAGAGAAGAAACAAAGACGGCCTGGTTGGTAATCGGTAGTCGGTGTTGGTTGCTGGAGAGAGGTAGTGATGACTCAGTTTCACAGGGTATGGCCACAGACAAAGGACGAGGATTATTAGGTTATGGATTTTATTTATTTAGGTTTAATTGTTGCGTGCATGTGGGAGTGTTCCAGCTCAGAGCTTGCCTGTCACAGGTATCTGCCGCGGCTCTGGGGGGAGTGTTGTGTTGGGGGGATAACGTCACTCCCCAAGTCCCAAGTCCCAAGTCTTGATTGAAGGACAGTGAAGCAACAACGTTGGGATTGCATTGTCTTGTCGCACTAAAAGCCCTTAACCCGATGCGTCCCATTCCAGTCACGTAGTTACCTAGCGTGACCGGCCCAGTTGCCGCGGGCAGACGACAGAGAGACAGTAGGCCTGAGACGGGAAAGTGGCCTTAATTTAACCGGCTGAGCACATGTCAGCATTACATCGTAAATCAGTATGTAGCCGATTCTAGCCACCTCATCCCGCGCTACAACCTCCTATCAATGGCGGTGGGGGGACAGACCCGACAATTACTGCACAGATAGGCACGTAATTTACATCCGAAGAATAGCCTCCAGTACCTGCATACAGTAGTCTGCTCACAATCTCGAACCCTGCACTGTCTCAATTTCATCTGATAGGGGCTGTTGTGACATGGAGTCGCTTGGCTCTGCACTGTCTTCACTTATTTATCCTCACTTAGCTGTGTCGTCATGTTTCCGATCATGTTCCTCTTGCCGACAAGTCGGTGTGGCAAAGTTCCACAGAAGCTTCTCGTCCGCCGCCACAGCGCGTGACCGAGGAAGAGGGGCGGACGGAGGGACGGAGGGACGGACAGACGAAAGTTGGGAAAACCCGGTACTAAAGGATTATACAAGATAAATACCTAACCCTATCGAGGCAAATCCAAGCCTCAGAACTACCTTGAGGTATCCGTAAATTATCAACCTCCGAGAACGCCTTTTATGTATTAGGATTGAATTAAGACTTGACAATCGATTAGATGCATCTCGCCCTAGTCCTAGTATTCGCATCAACGAGATATTGGGCAACGACTCGAGGATGGATGGAAACAACTAGCACCCACCTTAAAATGCAAGGTGCAGTGTATGTTCGACTAGGTTAGTACCGTGTGAGGTTGACCACGTCGAAGATAAACCCGTAATTGTTCATGCCGTACCATTATCTATACTTTCACGCCCCTTATCTGACCTTGATGCAACTTATTGGGCCTTCTTTGCAAATTCCACACGCAAAATCAGATGCTTGAAACCATATCCATCCATCTTCGCGCATGCCTTGACCGCGTCGCCCCGGTCCGCGAAGCTGATGAAGGCGAAACCCTTAGCTAGACCAGTATCACGATCCTTAGCCAGGAACACGCGTGTGACACGACCGAACCGTTCAAACATATCACGAAGTTCACCTTCCTCAGCCATTTCTGAGACCTGTGATTGTGTACGTTAGTGATTAGTTCTGTAGACGTGGACAGGCAGGGGTATCGAAAGCTTGGAGATGATGGAGATGATGGAGATGAACGTACATTGGTGACACGTAGCGTCGCAAGATCATCCCTCTCGCCATATTTGCTGCCGCCCATCCTCTCTCCTGCGGCACCGCCACGATCGCCTCGGAGTGCGGGCGGGACGTAGCTACCCTTCTTGCCCGCGGCACCACCCTGGGCGGTCGCGGGCTCATCTCCCATGCCGGCGGCGACATCGGCGCCACCCTCGGCACCGACGGGGGCCATCGTGTCCTTGTAAGGGCAGCGGGCTGTGAAATGTTCGCCGTTGCAAATACGGCACTTGACGGTTTTGTCCTTGAGCTGCTCCTTCATGGCGTTGGCATTGGGGTCCTTGGCCTCATCCTTAGTATCCTTGCGCCAGTTGGTGCTCAGACGAAAGATGATGTTTTCACCGACCGAAGTCGTGTCGGGCTGGGGGCCGACACTATCCTTCTCAGATAGACCAAACTTGGCCCAGGTCTTGCGGTCGGCCACGCGGGGGTTCACAACCTCGCGGTGTGTTACTAAGCGGATGCGGCGAGTCGTCTTCACCTTTTGGCCGTTCTCGTTTAAGCGGTATGTGATTGTGGTCTTCGTGCCATCTTTGTTTTGGATTGTCTGGGGAGGGGGGAGCTCAACGGCAACCTCGTCGGCCTCGTCGTCGTCGGCCCAGTCTCTGTGAGAGCGCCATCCGGTGTCAGCGCGAACATAAGTGAAGCAAGTCTTAATCGTTAAACACACATACCTAGGCTTTGTTGATGCCATATTTCCGCTTTCTGTGTGTCTTGGCGGGAGGTTCGAAGTCCGATCTATGATGATGGTATAAGTATATCTTCGTCGCCAAGTGGGATTTTTGCGATTGAGAAATAATTCTTGAGGCAAACACAAGGCTGTGTGGGGCAACCGAATTGCCCCGCGTTATATATGTTTAATGCTTAAATCCGATAAAGATCCACTTATATCTAACCGTGAGGCTTTCTTAGACGCACTGTAGGCATCCTACAGTTACCTGTACATATTCACCCTTTACATAGATGATAGGTACTAGTATGCAAATAAATAAATGCAGTACGGAATGAGTTGTCGACGACCGATTTAATTTTGATAGAATTCCGGAAGTCTCTATCCGTCTTCCATAAAACACTCTGCGGGACTCGACGCCAATAATCCAACAGGGATGCTTGAATAAGAATACCAGGTTATTAATCCTACATCTGAATCCCGAGATATAGTAAGGGTGCCAGTGATGAGATGTGAAAATTGAAGCTAGATTCATTCGAGGGGCATATGGCCTTTCGTCAAATATAGAACTATAGAAGAACACGGAAGTTAGAGTCTACCCAACTGCGCTAATTTGTCTGCATGCGAGTTGTTATACATTTCCAAGTACCCTTTGGAAATAGACTGATCCACCATCAAGATTCGTGATAACACCCCCACCTTGCCAGTTCCATCGGTACAAACGCCCCCTGGGCTTCCAAACCGAATCAACGCCATCATAAGATCATTATGGGCGTAAAGTATATACATGAAAACATTAGCGATGTCGTAAGGAGAGATCAAATACGGAACTCGCATTGTGATATCAAATTTTTATATCGTCATGTCCCGCCGAAAGCTTTCGAGGGATGGGCGGAAGTGCACAGTTTGGAGGCGGTGCTAGCGGCGGTCCTTCATTCAGTTGGGGCATACTCCTCCTCAGCGTAACCAATTTTTCTTGCGAGTCTATCGTAAGGGATTGGAGAGGAGCCCGGAGCGACGGGGCGGACCGCTTAGGCGAACACGATGCTTTGACCATCAGACTAGCCTTATCGTCAGCTAGAATTGGCTTCAACCCATCCGCGTCAGGTAACGAATAGGGCAGGCTCTGAGAAGAACGGCGTTCAATTAGTAAGCTAGATCTTTTGTAATATGCATCCTTGTCCAGCGAGATTCCTGAGAGTCTTCGTCGCGCACTGTGTGAATCAAGAGACGAAGCTGCCCTAGGTATTTGCTCATTTATTTCATTATCGTCTAGCCTATCAACGATATTGGCTCCGGGTTTCGGTATGGGTTGATTGCATATATCACTAGTAGCTTCGCTAATACCGGTTAGTTGAGAAGGGTGGATTTGAGTAGACTGTCTAGGCGGATATATCTGATTCAAAGCGCCTTGCTCGGGTGAGCTGTCCAGATCAACTGCTGTATGTTTTGATTCAAGTTGAGCGCTCCGGGCAGAGTCGACAGATCTTGATAACGAGATCGGTGAACAAGGAGATCGTGGGGATGGTTGATCAATCACGATCGAAAGGGGTCTTGACATCAAAAGTGCCGTAGGCGGTGATTTTCGTGATATTTTGCCGTTCCTCTCTTGTTCGAGTGCTTGTGGGACACTGCTTGAGCTGCTAAATACTGGGGCGTTCAAAGAAAATCGCTTGCCAGCTGCGTGAGGTACGCTGAAATTCGGAACACTCGGTCCGCTTAGTTGCTCATTCTCATGACTTAAACCCAAAGTGGGATTCGCATATGGGCGGGAACTCTGTTCCAGCGGTGGTTCGAATGATGAAATCAACGTCTGCATTGACTGTCTTCGGTTCACAATGGCCGCAGCATTCGGCCGTAGGCGTACTTCTGGCATGCTTGGGTGGGACTGGAAATCCTCCCCTTGACTGGAAAAACTTGCTCGAGTTGGAGAACAAGCGGGAGACGAGCCTTCCGAGGTGACCATCGTCCTCTGCCCAGAAGATACATACGAAAACCGATGACTGCTACCACTATCCCGCAAGTTATCAAGGCGTTGACCGTCGGATGAAACCATGCTAGCTGTCGGTGAACTATTGTCAATCGTATAAATGGAGCACCGGTGAGGTAGAGAGGTGGCAAACCCGTTTTCCACCGAATCGATAAAGGTGCTCTCTTGTGTGTAAGAGAAATCCTGGGCGATGACACGCGAGAACCGATCACGGTCCTTGACAACAATGGCCCTTTGATTTGGCTGTGGCTTCGTCTCGGAGGCTAAATCATCAGCCTCTACTTTCCCCGTTTCCGACATCTTCTTCTTGCCGCCGTGAAATTCTATTTCTCTCCTGAGGATTACCAACCAATCATCCATACTTTCCGGGTTTTCAAAGACGAGCAGCATATTGGAAGTGTACTTGCTTTCTCTTATTGAAAGTTTTGGTCGACGGGACTTGGGGCTCATAAATATGTTCCCGTCAGCATCCGTGGTTGAAGCTACTTGTAAAACCCAGTGTCTCCCAGGGATAAGGTCACTAGCATATGCGGCGGACGTAGCTGTCAGTTGCAATATCTTTTCCGGCACGCGATTAAATGTGCCTTCTGAAGCATATTGAAGCAAGTATCCAGAAGTGACTAAGACAAATATCTTGCTTGTCCATTCTGATGAATTCTTGAGACCAGGAAGTCTTTGCTTCTTTTTCAGCGTATCGCCCTTGCTTCTGAGGTTGAAGTCATTGCCGTGCTCTATGTTTCTAATTCCGGATTCCTGGGTAAATCTGCTACTCCTCGTCTCACTGTATCGTGCGAGGACTTCTATAGGTATATTGCAAGCTAGCAAGGTAGCATGCTTTACGGCCTGTGGGTAGACTTGAAAAAGCGGCGGCGGATTCCATGGTGCAGCTACAACTCGTCCCCGCAAAGGTACTGTTGGCGGAAGCCTGTCGGAGCTGGTATTACTCCGTGGTGAATATGGGCTTAAGAGGTTGGTAGGAGTCGACCGTGGGTCGACTGATGCTGTGCCAACAAGTGACGCCTCTGAGCGGGACGAGTGTAGTCTATACGGCCAACTACCAAAATCCGCTAGGGAAGCTCGAATACCTGGAGGTCGTGATGTGACCCGTGAAGATGGCTCCTCGATGTCTCTATCCGCCTTTCCGGTCTTAGTTCTAGTAAATATACCCCTTAGTCCAATCTTTGAGTCTCTTTTCATCGGCTTTTCAGCCCGAAGTGGGACTCTATTCTCATTTTGAAGGTCAAGGTTGGGTGGTCGTGCTCGTCGTAGGCTAATTGGCTGCGCATCAAAGGCACTCCCTGAAGACGCCTGGAGCTGTACTTCGCCCATTGCCACCGTTTAATTCTTGGGGCTTGGAACGTATCCGGTATATAGCCAGGCTTTCCGACGCATTCCAAGCTCGCAAATATTAGTCAGGAGATAACAGAGGCTTGACGGCGCAGTGTGCTAAAGAAAGAGTCGGCGTGACATGTGAAAGAGTTAATGTTTCGGTAGTGAAGTGAAGATATAATTTAAGAATCAAGATAGGCGAGAAAATGGATACTGCGCGTAAGAGCTGGGTGATATGAAGGAACAATAAGCACAACAGTGCTGCCCGAAGTCAAGGAAACCCTGGATTGTGTATGAAACCCTGGTTCTCAACTTAGAAAACGACGGTGAGATCTTAAGTTTCGGAAAATTAGTTTGCTTGCGTCAAGATGAAAATTGATTGTCACAAATTATCGAATACACTGTGGCAGAGCTGGTCAGACACAATCGAGTGGGTTGATACTATTCTGTTCGATTGAGGCCCAGACGAGAAACTTGCAAGAGAGAGTGGAGGGATGAAACAACAAAGTCGGCCGGCGGCGCTGTGAATTAAAGCGGAGAAAAAATAGTACGGCGTTATGTGAAGAATGCGAGACTCTATTTCCGCAACATGATGGACGACAGGCCCGTGGCAAAGAATGTGACCAAAGTTAGCGCCAACAAAAGCGATGAAGATAGTGTAGGTGAGAGATGGGAGAAAAGTTCCTCAAATAGAATGATGCCCGCCGGGGATACAAGTACATGGAGTAGTGTATCACACTATAGAGAAGAGAAGATACATACGTACTATTACATACACGGTAAGGCAAGGTAGTATTGGGACGGCGCGCCGCTCGCTGTTGGGCTGTCGAGAGGGACGGAGAGGAGAGAGGAGGGGAAGGGTTGACGTACCGGGTAGAGTGGTGGATCAGAGCATGGAGCATGGACATGGACATGGGCATGTGCTAAGAGCCCCCCCCTGCAGCAGCGACACAAACTGTCGGGGCCGGGGCCCGGGGATCCAAGGCGCCAAAGGCCACACTAGGTAAGGCCATGGCAGGGCAGTGGTTAAGCAGGGCAGTGCCAGGGAATGGCGCCTGTGTGGGAAGAGGAAGAGGAAGAGGCGTAGATGCACTTAATACCAGGTGCACTAGGCATGATTAATCGAAACCACAGCACAAGCGAAGGCCATATTAATAATGGCTCATTTCTCTTTTGGGCATTATTCCCTATATCGGTATGCATTGGTTTTTGTTTTTCTTGGTTGTGTTCTTTGCAACTACTTCATTTCTCTCTGTAGTACCACTCAGTCGAATGAGCATTCAGCTCTGAGTTGTCAGCCGGAAACACCATGTTTGCCATCCCATTCAGGAAACTCCTAATTTAACAGCAAATATCTACCGTAGTTCGCAGGGTGGTAGTAAGATATGTATAGCCCACCCTGTTGCCACGATATCTTCCGCTGGACATATGCAACCGTCACCCAAACGTGAAGCGAGGTCCAGTCTCTTGAGCCTCAGCCCACGATGCTCATCGACGGACCCAAGGCGCAGTGTACTCCGTGTGGAACTTGACCTTTGACAAGACCGATATTGAATCGCACAAAATCCATCAACGCGCGTCCCTGTGTCATGAGAGCTGTTCCCTTTTAGGGGGCTCCCCTGCGACCATGACGGCTCATTTGCGTCTGCGCGTATGTGCGTCGTGTCTCCCTTTTTGGATATGGGTTTGCGTGTCATGCAATGACATCCAATTATCATCAACCTCATTTTTTTTTTCTCACGCAGGTTTGTCACATTCTATGCCGCCTGGGGTAGGGAGGGGTTCTGACAATGTTTTGAATCAGTGCGAAGAAACGCGTTCGCGTCCCCTAGAATCCCTGGCGGGTCTGGCGAATCATCAACGCGTTTGCACCAAATCCCATTCTTTACCTCTTCATATTTTCTGGGGTAGGTGGTGTTCGTCGCCAGAACTGCCGGGATGCACCGGGTAACTTGAGTGTACAAGTAGGTAGTTAGTTACCTTTGAGCACAGACAATGATGAACTAGAGGTGGCAGGCCATTTTTGCCGATCGCTGCTACTAGCCCAACAGGTTTTCCGTATTTGGTAGAATGTGTAGGTTCTTGAGGACCTCAGTTGTGCTCAAACTCCCATTATTAATTGTAATACTAGCACACTGCCAGACTGGTACAAAGATAGCGGAGGTCCTAAGAGAATATGCCGTGGCTCGGCTAACTGAACATCCGGTCCAGGCCGGCCGCACAATAATGATATTCATCTGGTTTCTTGGTATTGAAGTCGTGTGACGAGAAGTTGGCCTTCTGATTACAATGATGACAACAGTTCGGGGAGACTTGTAATTACTTGTAAGATAGCTGGCATACACAACCTATGTACCTAGAGCTAGAAATAAATTTCGATAACGAGGTTGATCAGCCGTGGAGTGAGTGGGAACAAATGTATCTACCTACAGACAGTGGAACGTAATACAGGTGAGAAATGCGATGCTAGAGGTAATCCCACAGGCCTTAATAAGCTTATAAGTAGTAAGAAAGGAATCTGACGGCCCTCATTATCCTATTCGTCGACGGGCGCCCTTCCGGCAACTAGTCTCGTTATGTGCCGAAATGGATAGATAGACTGACTGACTATCCAAGGATAGTGTAGTATCAAAAGGAGACCCCAAAGCTATACCTACCTACTTACGCTCTCCCCTCTCCCTCCCAAATGATATAACATACATACACTACATACCTTGAGATATACTTGTCGTGCCCTGTCCCACCGCCGACACGCATACTATTTCTATTATATATCAACTCTTTAGGCATGTGCTGCGATGCTTACGTCTGCAGTGTCTACGCGGTCATATACCGCTGTACTTAACGCTGCTATCTAGGCCTTTCCACATAGGTGGTCATCTCTGGATACGAGTCAGGTACGCCTTGCTATGGCTCGGTGCATTCTCATCTTTCTCTCCTCGATGGCTACACCACCTCTTCTACCTACGCGGTCTTCAACTCCCTCGTGCGCTGCTGGGCTTCCATGGGATCGCACTCACGAGTCACTTCGTGCGCTCGAGTATCTACTATTGGGATGTATTGCACAATGAGTCGCCTAGGCTCAAACCTACCTGCATCGGCGCCACCTAACTGCAGGTCTAGTGTGTCTCCCTGATATGATACTGATACATAGTGTCCTGTAGTACACAGCACTACGACGGCGTGTGGTTCCTGCAGTAGCCTCATGCGCTAGATTCTTCTGGCCTTCTAGAAAACTGGGCCACTAGAGAAAAAAATGCCGTGCGGTCTTTCGGCAGCGAGTCGTCGACCATCGATATTGTTGATTTCCAAGGTTGGTTCCTCGGGCAAATCGGCCGCATTAATAATTCAGGCACCGAATGATTGACAGCGCTCGTATTGCATAGATTCTAATAAATGAGGTGTTGTATGATGCAGGTATGTCCGCCGACCTTGTTAACCTATTCAGGTATCTTAACTTTTATATTACATATTACTCCACCTTTGCATCTCGTCTCCTTCACCACACTCCACTAAGAAATCAGTTTACCTGCATGTATAAGTATATATATATATACACTAGTAAAGAAGCAATTAAATACTACATTTACTATGCATATGTACTATGTAGGTAGTGTACACTATACTATACTAAAGTTGTTACCAGAATGGATTCAAAGCCACGCTTTGACGTTATTGTAAAGCTTCGTTTCCCACACTACCTACATAGTACATAGTAGTGTAGTGTATATTACACCACACTATTAGACCCAACTATCACCAGCACTAGTTGTCTTAGTAGGAGCACATCAACATGGCGCCTTGTATACGAACATCACCACAATTAATAACTTTTACTTTAAGCACACTGAACAAAATCTGAGCATCCTGTTTCTTGCTTTTTCTCTACTAGCATACGAAAGATGGAAGTAATAAGATACACTACAATTACTCCGCACATGCCAATGCCAATCAAAAGCTACGGCGCATACCACTATGTAATAAGAAAGCGATTCTTTGGCTCTGCCCTATCAGGCGAACCTCTCGGCGCCACAGTGTCCGGGCATAGATGCCAATCTTGTATGTATGTAGTCAGCTTCATCCCGACATACGCTACACTACCAGGTAGGTATACATAGTACTGAGCAGCAAGAAAGCTGGCCCCTCCCCGTGCCACACCGGTCTTCGCGTTAGGTCATATTGTAGTGCAGTCACTCATTCCCCTGTCTACTGCCCTGCGCAAGTTGGCCAACATGTGGCAACTTTGCAGCACCAAGACAACCCAAGCATGGGCCTGAGAACATTGAACGAACCATCTGCTGTGTACCTGCCAATCCCAGTATTGCGTACAGTCGTGGGCACATGGTCCGGGGTGATGCCTCAACTGACCCTGTGCCTGTCTATCACGATAATAGTTTTCGGTTAATGTATATTTCGGGCCTACACTAGTAGCGCATAAACGACAGGTTTGGGTAGTTAAGGAAGAATAAGAACGGTTTCTATTTACTGTAGTGTGCACTCTACTATAGTGTAGACTGATCGCGTCGATGGAAATCTCCATTCTCGGTAAATTGACGGAGTAATTGCATTGTCAATCACAACTGCACTAGGATGGTCGTGAGAGACGCCTAAGAGGGAGCTCTCTACACTACCTAAGGTACACTAGGTACACTAGAGGTCACACCAATTGACCCGATATCTTGGTAAGACCCATGAACACGCAATTCATAAGTGCGTGGCCGAGGCTGTCTCGAGGCTAGAATTAAATGCCAGTTTTGAGGACCGAATCCGGTCTAGACAATGCCAATCTTCATTCCGAGCTCTCGCAACTATAGCAAGGTGGATAAACAAGGCTGCAATAAGTATCGATGTGACAGGATGGGACAATATTGTCTTAACAATTCGGCACCACTCCAGTACTAGTGTAGTATAAAGAAATAAATGCCTACCAGGAGCCAATCACAACCTACAAAAGAATATATCTAGACTCAATATCACTACGACTATAACTTGCCATCAGCCGCTTTCATCACACGTTTCAGCACCAAAGCATCATCGCATCATCCCGCCCAGGCACATGTCGCCTCCAGATTCCCGTCCAGATGCATTACATACTTGCATACATACACTAGGTTAGTAAGTGAGTGGTAAGCTAATACGGCAACGCTAGCCTAGAGGTAATCAAGAAATGGTTGCTTTTCCGAAAATGCCGATACAATGCCGTGATCGTTTTCGTTCTCAGCTTATAATATTCTCTCCTCTCCAACCCCGTACAACCATTTTAAAATGCCCAAGTACCTACCTTGTAAAAGCCACTGCTTGGGCTCGTGGCGTATGTGCAGGATGACCTGCATCCTTTCTGTTCCATTAAATTAATCCCTTGCATCACCATCACCACCCATCTCACGACTCAAATCAGTATTGCATCAAATCAATCGCACTTGTCGAGGTCTGGTTTATCATTAGTAATGTAGCAAGTTTAAAAGCCTCGTTGGAGAATCAGTGTAGGTAAAAATCACCCATCAAGAGTGTTCAATTGCTAGAGCACACTAGTGTACCGTAATATCTAGTATACACGTGTCTGGTCCGTCAAGATCATCGGTAATCGTAGCTGACTATACCGTATCATGTACATATCGTATAACTGATTCATCCGTATAATCCGAGTGAGATGTCAGCTGGCTAGCTTACTCTTACGCCACGCCTGTGGACCTGCATTGCGGCCCGTCGAACAGCTTCTCTAATTCCGTCAGCGAAACACCAATAAGCTGTGACAGCCGTTTTTTGAGCTCCTCGACTGAGATCTCACTGGGATCATGGCTTCCAATGCTATCATTGATGTTACCGCATCCGGCATATGGGATATCTTCATCTTCCTTATCTTGTCTTCCGTAGCGCTCCCGCCTCGATGTCCGCACGTTTTCTAGCCGGTCGACTCCTGGGTCCCGCCGCCGCCTCTTTCCTTGAACCTGGACCGGTGGTAGCGGCAGTGACGGTGGCGGCGACGGCGGGGGTGATGCCTTTACTTTATCCCGTTTTTGTGGTAGACTAACACCCACGTTACATCCCAGAGCCGGCGACCCGCCTGGCGGGGACCGTGGAATCTTCGTAGTAGGACTCCCGAGCGCAAACTTCCGAGGGCTATATTCGCTTTTTCTTGGGCTCAGTCTCATCGACATTGCTGCTGCTGCTGCTATCGCCCTCGACGACGGTGACAACGGTGGCGATAACACGTCCCCACCTCTTACCCGTACCTCTGTATCAATTATTGCTTCGATCCTTTCGTCCGTCCCAGAGCACGCTTTTGATCTTCCTGCTTCTTGCTCTCTCTGACCTATTTTTGCCATTGACGACGGACTAGGTGATGTCAACCCTCTTACCGACGACATCCTACGAGACCCTTGAACTGATTTAGCTACAGGCGGGCAAATAGTGTCCTCCCCTGCCGTAGGAAGCTCAAGCTCTGGATACATGCAACCGTCATACTGTGGGATACGAAACCACGCTCCAGGTCGTCGCTTCCAAATCCAATCATCGCCATTGCATTGAAAGTCGGCGATGGCAGCCGTTGCATGACGGTTCGACTGCGTTAGTGGTGTGTATAAGCCTATCGTTCGTAATGCCATGCTGTTTCCGGTCAAGAATGTTGGGTGGACTAATGCCGTTTCTCTGCCAGGTGGTGTTGCCAACCAACTAGCTTCAGTGAATAGATGTGCAATGCTACAAGCTGGGGATTAGTCTATATAGCCACACGAGAGGAGAGTAGATGTAGAGGTAGAATAACTTATGCTTCAATGTGGCATATAGATAGTAACAAGGAGGGAAGGCACACTTACTAATCTATAGAAATAGAGTAATGGGCACGATACTTTGGTCTCATGCGATGGTGGTCCCAAGTGAGTGCCTGTCTCCACGCGATGCCGTCCGCAAAACTGAAGTCTTCTTGTAATCTAGAAAGCTCGCGCACGGGCACCGGGATCCAGCCCCCGAATATTGCGGCGACGAAGCTGTCGCCAAGCTCCATCTCTAGATCAGAGCCGTAGAATGGCTCACGCAGGTCCCAGGTTAGGGAGCGACAATCCTTCCAGTATATCGCATGGCCTAGCCTAAAATTAAATGTCTACTATTAGCGAACGCTGTGAAATCGTAGTAGTAGGGATGCCTTAGCATCGAGGTCACGTACTCGTGTAATATTGTCACCGTTGCCATAAACGCGGTAAGCAAATACTCTTCGTTTTCTGCCTTCCCTAGACGGCGTAAGTCGGCTAGGCGGGTAGAATACTCGGCCATGACTAGAATCGTTAAGTTGCGGGAGCCTTTTTGTGACTTATTATCAAATTCCCGGATCGTCTCATATTTATCTATCTCGCTGAGAGGCAGGTTGCCTCTCGGATGTCGACAAGTGTACCCATTCCAACCTCTCTCTTTAAATATGTCTTTATCTATTTGCCATTTTATCAACTTTGAAATGTCATTTCGGAGAGTGTCCCGCGCAAAGCTCCACCTACGAGTCTGCTTCTCTCGGGTCATCCGTGAGGCCCGAGTATGCTTGACAATTGAACAAGGAGTCGTTCTCTTTTCATATGCGGGAAAGGGGGTTGAGAAGTCACCGCAGTCTCTTCCCGGGTAGTCCTTGTCAAATATGTCATCGACCAGGAAATCGGATACCCAGGGTAGTCCGATTGCTTCAAGAATTTTGCTTGCTAGTAGAATTGGTTGCTCCAGTTCTTCATGTAGTTTTGGTTCGCTATCAACCCAGTCGGCAAATACAGGATGAATTTCCCCCTTCAGGTTGCTTTCTGCCACGATCCCGGTTCCTATAGAGGTTTTGTTTAAAAATCGCTGTATGCTACCTAGGCTACGGAGAGGTAATTAGGGGGTTCTGACTTACCTATTGCACGACATTTAACGAGTTCCTCCCTATCCCAAGTCTTAGGCGTCGAACCGGGCTGGGTAGCAACCCGATGGAACGTCTCTTTAATGGCCCAAGACGCCATCGTCAAGATATTGTCAAATGGTGCACATCCATAAGAAGACCGGAATTTGCCATAGATATATCGACTGTACTGGCTTTCGAAAACATCAACTGAAAAATTTGTCTAGAGGAAGTCTTCAACAAGGTCGCATTCCAGTGAGCCAGAAGCTAGAATGCTGAGGAATGCTTATGTATCGATCTATTCCTTATTCTTGCCTAATCCGGCGAGTTTGGGATCTTTTGGACTTGTCTCAGCCATACTTCTCTCTTCTATCTATTCCGCAGCCATGGATTGGTGTCCTATTACGTTTCGTACTCCATCCTACCCTCCCCTATGACGCCCCAGAACTCCTCAATGGTCTCCTTCTGCCCGCTAGGTGCGCCGCGAACAGCAAGGTACTTCCGAGAATCAAGCTCGGGCTCCCAGACCCCAGGATTCCCACTGGCCATGATACCACCGGCTTCAGAAAGAATACACCATCCGGCGCAGACGTCCCACGCCCAACAACCGCCTTCCCAATACACATCAAGCTGGCCTGCAGCAACGGCACAGAGGTTGAGCGCGGCACTTCCCATGCTTCGCAAAGAGTGCACCATGGCGCCGCCGTTCTCCTTCACTGCGCATAACTTCTTGAAGACCTCGGTCTTGACCTCGTAGTTGACGCCATCACGTTGGCTTCCCCACTCAATACTGACGAGACTCTTGTCTAGTCCCGCAAGCGGGATAGGACTCTTCGCCAATGGCAACTTATTCTTGCGCCCCTTGCCGCCTTCTAGACCCCAAACCGCCCCGACCGTTACGAATGCACCTTTCCCGCGGATCGCGCTATACAACGTATCCTGCCAGGGGTTATACACGACGCCGACGGCGGGTTTGCGGTCGACAGCTAGACCTAGCGAGATGCAGGCACTAGGGAATCCGTGAACAAAGTTCGTGGTGCCGTCGATGGGGTCTACAATGAAAGTCGGCGTCGCTGTTATTTGTATGCCCGGTTTGTAGGTCTCTTCGCCCACGAATGCGTACGATGGGTATGCCGTGGACAGGCGCGACGACACGAGCTTTTCTACCGCTTTGTCGGTTTCGGTGACGATATCAGCAGCTAGATTATTGCCCTTAGTACGGAGGAGTCTCACTCAAATCTCAAATAGAGGCATCTTCGTGGGGGGCCATTGCGCCTGGCCTCACATGTTGGGCAGAATGGCGGGGTAATTTTCGCCAGTAAGTGAAGTGTTTGTTGACATACAGTTGAGCTTTTCCCCCTTGTCAATGTCGGTGGGGTTAGCGGCGAGCATCATACGGCCAGCCTCATGGGCCACCGATATGAGGGTATCGTGTATTTCCTGTAAATTGAGGTCTGCCATGGCTCTTGTTCATACCAATTCATACGTAGGTTTACAGCCTAGAAGAAATGCTCGAGTAGAAATAGCAAGAGTGTGACGATGACCTCCATGATGGTGGGGATTGACGTAGTTGTTTGTGCACCAATCTTGTGCACGTGTGGATTACATTGTAATATGTAATTGGTTCCTTTCAGGAGGGTCACGTACGCATCGTTCTCTTCCTGGTTGAACTTAAGAGGCCACTGTGAGCTGAGCTATAAGTTACCGGGAATGGGATCTCATAGTTCATAGCTCCCTCGTGCAGCATCTCATATCCAGGCTCACTGAGGTTAACCTAGTAACCCCGAAGGTTGTGGGAGAAGAATACAAAATGGTTACTTATATCTTGGGAATAATAAGTACATCACTTGGATGGGTAGGTACCTTAGGGCCTACAAGCAAGTAGGTAGCGGCAAGTGATGTAACCGCCACTCACTAAATACTGGCCGGCCTAGGGCTCCCAGTGGAGTCCTACCGAATCCGCTATTGAGAGGTGCTTTAGTGGACCGGGGCGACTCTCACAGACCTCGTACCTCACACTTCTACACATGTTTTGTCACCAGTGATCATTGTTCACTAGCAGGCAGGTTGCAAAGGGCGGCGTTCTGACGGCTAAATATCGATATTTTGTCGAGGAGTTTAGACTGTATATTCAATCATCAATAGTAATAGTACTTTACTTGCATTTACCTCAAGCGCTTATATCCTCAATTGGCAACCATGGCGCCCAATACACCTCTTATCACGGTTCTCGGTTCCCTGAACATCGACCTCGTTTCTTACGTCTCGCACCACCCCTTGCCAGGCGAGACTATGACGTCGAACTCTTTTGCCGTGTCCCCAGGTGGTAAGGGTGCTAACCAAGCTGTAGCCTGCGCCAAGCTCTCGCGTTCGCGTGATATATCTGCATCTACATCAACGGACGAAAGCGCGCATATCCGTATGCTCGGTGCCGTAGGTGCTGACAGCTACGGCTCCCTTCTAACATCAAACCTTTCATCTCACGGTGTCGATGTATCTGGGGTCGTCTCCTCGCCCTCTCTCAAAACGGGTATCGCCATAATCGTAGTGGATGAGCCGACCGGCCAGAATCGGATCATATTATCCCCCGAGGCAAATCACAGTTTACAACCCTCGGATTTCGCCGTGCTGCCTGTACCAAAACCCGATCTTCTGATCATGCAGCTCGAGATCCCGCTTCCCACCGTCCTAGCAGCGTTACGCGCAGCGCGAGACGCCTCCGTCCCCGTGCTGCTGAACCCGGCGCCCGCCCAGCCCCTGCCGGATGATGCGTACGCGGGACTTGCTCATCTAGTCGTGAATGAAACGGAGGCGGCCGTGCTAGGCGGCGTGAGCGAAGAGGACCTCGAGAGCGAGTCTGGTCTGGGGAGCGTGTCAAAGAAATTCCTAGATCTCGGCGTGCAGAACGTTATCGTGACGCTCGGGGGCCGCGGCGTGTTCTACATGGCTGCCGCTGGTGCAAAGAAAGGCCTGGTTCCCGCCGAGAGGGCTAAGGTTGTTGATACGACGGCGGCGGGTGATACGTTTGTCGGCCAGTACAGCCTCGACGTCGTGGGCGCAAGAAGTAGAGGCGGCTTTGATATCGAAGCTGCTGTGCTCAAAGCGAACCGCGCAGCTGCTAAAACGGTTGAGAAACTAGGTGCGCAGGACTCGATCCCGTGGCGCGATGAATTATGATGATTTACGGGGAGGCAAGCTTATTACGCCCCTGGGTTGAGTGAATCATAGACCAAATAACGGCTCTCAAAAAGCGTGGTACGGCATCACTTAATTTTTACGGCTCCTACCGAGATTATTTCATAGTCATGAAGTAGAAAAGACGGCAGAATAGGGCGATATATGGTAAAAAACAGACCTTGATACCTTCTAGGGTCTATATCAAATTATGTTTCTAAAAGACAGCTTCCTTAGCTCCACATGTCGATGTTCTACTCTCCACACCCGGTCACTCTCACCACCAACTAACAAAACTCCATCGTCCCTCTTTTCTTCGTTCAGGGGGGATATTCTCCTTGTTGAACGTGTTAGGCAAAGAACCACTCCAGGCTTCTTTACCGCAAATATCGAGATTTGTCATCGCCGGTACCATACCCCTCAGACTGTCTGTGCCCGTTGACCTCTTATTACGTGAAGCTAAATCTCGCGTCGATTCCCTTCGGCGGTCTACATCCGATCTCATATTCATCGAACCTTTGTTAGTGAGTGCTCTCTCTGGAATACTTGGTGCGTGCATAGCGAATAAATCCTCCAAAGTGCGCATACTTTGACGGCTCCGTGAGGTCTTCCCACGCATTTCCGCCCAGATTTTGTGAGCAGGATCCTCTCCTTGGTCCGGGGGCGAGGCCTGGATACTAACCCGACTTCGAGGAAATGTGGTAAATGGGTTACAGTCTATTTCTGTTTGATGGGTAAAAGGATCTTCAGCTATCATGGTCTTCCTATTACCAGCGGATGTGGTATTAGCCGAGACCATCGATTTGGTCGGGCGGGATATCTTCTGAGAAAGTATTTCGTTGGCACGAATAGGGCCCCAATATGAAGCAATGAGACTGAAGAGTGAACTTCTAGTCGTACTAGTAGGCGATTTGGAGGAAGGCGAGTATAAATCTTGTTGCTCAATGAAGCCAGTTGCTATCGTCTCAAGTTGAGTTTGACAGTCCACTACTCCACCTACTGGTGCGGCGCCGCTCGAAGCTAAAAACCCAGAATGATGATATCGCAAACGAACCTGAAGGTATCCAATACTAGCCGCTCCAAGCTTGCTCTCAAGATCAGCGATGAGTTCATTAGACTTTTGGGCCGTGGTACTATCAGGTTGTCGCTGCCTGTGATTTATTTGAACCTTTGCTAGAACTAGCATGGTAGAGCCGAGATTTAGACTTCTAAGTTAGTGTAAGCGTAGTCAGTATGGGATTGAGGAGGTTATATGCTCACCTCTGTTGGTTATCCTGTATGACTTCGATCACAATAGTCTGTGGAGTAGGAACGACATCGACCTGTAGATTGTAAAGAGATCCAAACCGTAATACACTGCCTATACGTAGAGGATTTAACAAGGGAAATCTATCGTCCGAGTGTGAATCCAGCATACTATTAGTATACGGACGAGAAAGCTGAGCGGAAATCTCTATAGCCGCCCATACTGTGGATATAGCATTGTTGGACGTCTGCATCTCTGGTGTAATTGAAATACGTGGGATCAAGAGATGGCAATCATCGTTATAGTCGGCCGATGTGGGCACACTGGAGAATGAAGTATCCATTTGCGCTGGGCTGCGGGATCTAGAAGGCTCAAAGGTTACCGCATCCTCAAAGAACTCAGAACCCAGCGACGCCCCAATTGATGACTCATTAGAAGATCTACTATAGCTCCGTAGATCGTACCTACGATGTGTGGTACTAGAGGAGGAAATTCGCTGTCTAGAAAGCCATCGTAGCGGAGCTCGTGGCTTTGGTGGCTGCTGGGCTGGGGAAAGATGGCTAGTTTTGGGCATAACATCGCTAACTTTAAACGTAGCTTCTGCACCTAGCCCACGGTATTGGCGCTTTTTCATCACACTTAATGGCTGGTCTGGGCCGTAGTCGATGCTACCACTGCTTGTCTCCCTCTTCTCCCTCGGGCGAAACTCCACCGTTTTGGTTCTTTTGATTATATGGAGCGGGGGTGGGATATCGGACTTAAGGCTGTCGGACGTCCCAGTATGGGGGCTGGCCCTTGGCAGGGATACGGTTCTCATCTTGGCCGATGAAGTTGCTTTCGATTGTTACCGAGCTAGTAGTAGGGTCATCGGAGTTGTTCAATGGAAGTGGCGGAAGTTGTTCTTTGCGCCGTAGATTACCCGGCAAAGAAAGATGCCGGCAATGGGGATGAATATGAAATCCCTTGAGGATGCAGCCTATAATGAGCAGAACGAGAACGCCGGGAACGGCAACGGTAATAGCGATTAACGTGGCGGAAGGCTGATATTCCATGGAGATAGCTCATGCTCCTCAGTGATGGCAATTGATATTGGAGATTCGATGCAAGGCACTATCACAAGAGTTTGCAAAATATATGGATGGTGTCTGATTGATGTACGGGAAGATGACAATGGAAATAGATCTTCCTATTTCTAGGGGGTATACGCTTGCGATATCAATTGAATCCAGGAAAGAGAAACCGCAGTGTACAGTGAGGTGCGCGCGGAATAAGATGGAACTTAAGAAATTGAACAAGTGGCAAGTTCCCAGAATGAATCAAGTACAGCACGCGAGCCATTGCCCAGAAAGCGAAAGCCAACCTTGTCCTGGAATTGACTTCCTTGTGAGCGCGGTTTAGCAAGGCAAGGACGCCCACCATGAACCAACTATTCTAATACTCGCCTGAAAAGACAAGGGAGACAGAAGTCAAGAAGAGTGATCCACGGTGCGCAAGAGGTTTTCCTTTATAGTGTTGAGGTCATCCTCTCCCATGTTGAGAAATCGTATCTATAAGATGGTAAGTTAGATATTGATTCATGCCTGTTCCATGTCACAGTCAGCGTGCACTTACAACATCATCAGCGGCACCAACACCACCGAACATGACTGGTTCTGACAAGCAAGCCGAAATGCCTTTCTTAACCCTCTCCTCCCAGACACCTTCCCAGTTCCATTCCTCAGGTTTTCTCGTCGACGTAGACGGCGATTCAAACGTCTTGCCCTGCTCGGCGCGATGAGTTCGCCAAGCATGCCACGCGCCTGGATTTCCTGCTGCTTCTAGTGGTATAGTGTCTAGCACATTTTCATCGTCAAAAGTGCTACGGATATAATAGAGAACAGCGAATATAGAGACTTCCTCCTTTTTTGTTTCTAAAAATATAGATGATTGCCCTATCGCTGAGTTCCTCGAGCCCGGCGTGCTTCCGCTACTAAGATCCGCGGGTGGCGGGGGTCGATGCGGAGTCTGTCGGGCTGTTTGGCCTCCACCAGGCTGTTTAGCTTCGGCTGCTTTCCGACCTTGACGGCCAAACCAGTTCGGGAAACCATGCCTTAAACTGAAGCCTCCAGGTGGTAGGCGTTCTTCATCGGTTGCACTCACGGTGCCATTATTCTGCACGTCGGTGGAATACATATATGTGCTCAGAGGTGTAATCAAGGGGTGAAACATGTCGGTTGAAAATGTCACTAAAGGGGGTAACCTAGGGTAAGAGTCCGGAAAGGAGATCTGGAACCGCATGACAGCCGGGGCATACGGGCCTCGATTTCACGTTAGGAGCAGCGACAAGTGAAATGATTGTGAGTCTCACCATCACGGACGAAAATGGCGCCAGTCCAGAGACTCGGGTCACCAGGCATCAGACCGACATAGACACCATCTGGGCAAACTTGTTTGAGGCCAGCACTGAAACTCTCGTCAGCCACAGGATCCTGACTAGAAGAGGCTACTGTTGCAGCAAACTATACCTACAATTCAGCGAGCAAATGCTGTTTCTTAAGTGCTGGTAACGTGCTAAACTTCTGGGGATCCATTTTGCTTTATGGATCAAGATTTTCTCCAGAAGTAAGAGAAAGGTGAGGAAAAGGAGGACGTATATGCTGCCTTATTGAGACACTCAAGGTCTTAAGCTGTTTATGCAATGTGCTTTATGGTCGGGGGTGCCTAAGGTAGCACTTATCGATAAGATGCGGTTACAGGAGCTACTTAGAGGGGCACATGGATGCATGTGGCATGGAACCTCGTTGCTCCGTGTAGATGATACTTCTCTGGCCCCCGCGTTCTGTGTTATCAAAGTGCAACTAATCTTCAATGGAGGTAGGTAGGATGTATGTCCAGAGGAGTTATCTGCCCAAACCAATATCTGTAGATGTTGATGTCCCACGATTAGGTATGCTCTATTTATTACGTCCTTCTACCTTAAGTACATGTGTGTAATGTGTACATTAGTAGGCATATAGAGGTACCTTAGATCGCGTACCTACCTACTTACTCAACATTAGGTGGCAATGCGGTCAGGATGCTACATGTAGTTTTGTTTCAATTTATAGTAAGAATTATCAATGGTAGAATTGTATCTAACACATATGTAGGTATCTTTCAACCATTAGGTATGTATCCGTTGGTGTTGATACTAGGTATAATTCTACGAGGGGTACCTCATCTAGTTGTCCTCTAGCTCCGTGCCCCTCTTATATCGCCCCTCATCCGCAATCAATCAACAACCCCTGTGCTATTCATGATCCCTCAAGCTTCTTTTTATTGTTGTCGGAACCACTGACTTGCTGGGCGCCATTAACCCGGGTTTTATCTAAGGGGGATCATTCTTGATTAGGTATGGGTTGCATGAATCTCAGGATAGTAGGGGAAAATTGGCTTACTCCAATTCCCCCAATTGCGCGTCTTGGATATCAGACTATAGTATCGGGGGAATTCGTCGCCTCAGGCAAAATGATTTTCCTAGCCAATTGACTATCCTCGCCAGATTGCCGTGTCAATTGAGCCCCTCATTATCCGGATGTCTACTCACCCCACATGACAGCCACAACCATGCCTATCCGTATTTCAGTCTACTGGGAAGTTCTCTTCGGGGGTTTTTATTGCCCGTGATGCCTCTCTTAATGGGTCAGTCGTGGGCGCCCCCTCCCGATCTATTGCCCGTATTATTACTTGAAATAGGGGCTTCCGCGCTGTAGTAGAGCCTCACTGGTATTCTTGGGCTCCTCAACTGGTCTCGGGACGTGGCAGATCATCATGGCGGACGTCAAAGAGCTACGGGTGTCGGTAATCGGCGCAGGTAAGATCTCTCCTACTTCACCTTCCACGGAGATTCCCTCAGAGCTCTTACATTGCTTCTCATGTAGGCATGGGTGGCCTAGCCTGCGCCCTCGCCTTCGCAAAAAAGGGGTTTAAGAGAATTGACGTCTATGAAACTGCGTCGAATCTGGGCTTCGTCGGGGCAGGTATTCAACTAGCCCCGAATTTGGCCCGTGTCCTTGACCGCTGGGGATGTTGGGCCAAGATTCACGCCGAGGCGACGACGGTCACATCCTCAAGTATCCGTGAGGGCTCTACCAACAAGGAACTATCTCTCGTCCAGATGCCTGACGTCGCCGAGTTGTATGGCTACCCTCACTGTGTTGGTCATCGGGCATCGTTGGCCGGTAGTCTTTTCGAAGGCTGCCAGAAGGAATCAGCCATCACCTTCCATTTCTCGACCGCTTTAGAAAGCATTAAGAGCTTCGGGCCTGATAAAGCATTGTTCACGGTGAAACCCCGGGACCGCGAGGCATACGATGTGGAAACCGACATCTTGGTTGCTGCAGATGGCATCAAATCACCTACTCGAACGGCCCTCCTGAAGGTGATTAACAGCTCAGCCGAAGTCGAGGACACGGGCCAGGCGGCCTATCGTATTATGCTATCTCGGGCTGATATGGAGAAAGACCCCGAGATGCTCGAGCTGTTAGATTCGGATTGCGCATTGCGGTGGATCGGCGAAAAGCGACATATTGTGGCGTATCCGATCAGCAATAAGACCATCTACAACCTATCAACATGCCAACCAGACACAAATTTCGCCGCAGCTCCTAGTGTTACATATACAACGCGAGGCGATAAGAGCGCCATGTTGAAAGTATATGGAGACTTCTGCCCTCTCGTACTGCGCATGCTGAACCTCGTCCCCGAGGGTGAGGTTTGCGAATGGAGGCTACGCTCCCACAAGCCTTTAGAAAGCTGGACCCTTGGTGCTGTGACCCTCGTCGGAGACGCCTGTCATCCAACGCTACCACATCTCGGCCAGGGCGCCACAATGGCTATTGAAGATGCTGCTGTGGTGGCCGAGTGTGTTAACGCGGTCCCCGTTACCGATGGAAAAATCGATAAGACAGCGCTGTCACGGGCCCTCAAGGTCTACGAGCTGTTGCGTAAGGAGCGCACGTACACCCTTGTCGACTTGGCTGCATTTTCGGGGCGCACACTTCACCTAGGCGAGGGCAAGGCTAAGGATGAACGTGATCGCCAGTTCGCAGAGGGACGGAAGAAGGGTAATTCGGTGCCGGATAAATGGGCAAGCCCTGACGTACAAAAGATGATCTACTCGCATGACTGCGTTCTAGAGGCACAAGAGAAGTTTGAAGAGCTATTCGCAGATTTAGCTGCTGAGAAGACAAATGGTGTTGCTCCATGATGTATCACAGGTGATTCCGCCTCTATTATACGGCATGCATTCCGAATCAGAGTATTGGGTTATTAGAGACGCGCAATGATATACTGTAGCAGTAGAATATGAAACCTATATCTCTAGCAAAAGTCGCTGTCGCCTCATAGACCATGCTGAAGATGTTATGTGACAGGGTCGGATGTCAGTACAAAGGATCCTATTGTGATCATTCCCTAAACCTAAACGCCAACCCAATGAACCCGCCCGCCTCGACAATTAGAACGCAGTATGTGCCTGACTCTTCCGAGCCTTATGTTTGTGTAAATCCGTACCTGGTCTCCCAGTTGGGCGATGAGTCTACTTCGACAGACGCCTGCTTAGAAGGTTGGCTTTCTAGGAACCATTAGACCTGTTCCCCCTTCTGTTCTGTTTAATTAATTCCCCGCTACGTGGCCGTCTCACGGATTCCTTTCCATGGGAACAAAATTCTCGGATGTGCTTGCTGCCATTCGTTCCATCCTGCCGATGCGTTGTGTTATCCTCCAAGTATCCTGCCATCATCCCTTTCGCCGGGATGGCAGCGAGAAGCCTCGGAAATTTAGAATAAGATATCCAAGCAGCAGCAGCAAGCAAGGGTACCGAGTAAGGCGCCCAAGCAACCGCCCGCTGCACCACCAGCCGCACCGCGATTATCCTGCTGGTAGTAGCCGCCCTGGGGCGGATAGTAACCCCCCTGCTGAGGCGGGTAGTAACCGGCACCCTGGGGCGGATAATAACCCCCTTGCTGTTGTGGCGGGAAGCCTCCTGGCTGCTGCTGGTAATAGCCCATGTTCGGGCCCGGCGCATACCCGGGGTAGTTCGGGTCCCCGCCGTATGATTGCTGCTGCTGTTGCTGGTGATACGCGGCTTGCGGCGCCTGTGGCCCAGGACCGTTGTGGTACGCGGGCGGCTCGTCGTACTTTTGAGACATGCTTGGCGATGCGGGTAAGAGGATGAGATCTGGTTGGTGTTGGGCGATGTCGGCCGGATAGGGCGGAGTAGAGGGATAAATGTAGATGAGAGTGGTGAGGAGGTCGGGGTGCGCGTCGCTGTGGACTAGATCGAATAGGTTGAGTAGGGTTATTGAATAGCGATTACGGTGCTTTACGGGAGACGTATGTCGTGTGGATTTTGCCTTGGCGCTGAATGGTTGGGAAGTGAAAGAGTGAGCAAAACTGAAATGAGGATCGGAAAGTTAATCAAGTCGGCTCCGTCGGAAACACGGGAGACAATGTCTCACGTGCACGTGTCGTTGGGTGGATGAAACTACGTGTTTGAGAGGCGTCGGAGAGGTTTCACTTTTTTTTAATACCTTTTTTTTTTTTTTTGGTACTCTTCGCACACTTTACCTAGGTAGCATTGACTGCACTACCTCTGACTCGATGAATGCGTGGATTGCGTGGCGAAGCAAGATGGTTGCTAGGATAGACGTTACTAGCTCTTGGCCACACCTTGGCAAAGTGATTGATTTGAAATTGAATGGCCATTGAAAGAGATTGGGAGATCTTCGGAGTTTTCTTTCTTTCTTTATATCTATTGTAGTTTAGTTAGTCTAGCCGTGGCTGTGACTCTCTGGGTGCTAATATCGTCTTCGTTATGATGGGCATAGGTACATAAGTAGGTACATAGTAGATATACATAGGATATTCCGGATCTCCTTATGTTCTATTCCATCACAGAACCTTGGAAAGGTACCCTTTTGAAAATGCCCTGCCTAGAGGTAGCCAAGTAAAATGTCTTGGTTGTTGATTTGGAGGCCAAGCGGAAATGAGGCCGCCAACCACACCAACCAATTCATGGGACGTCTATATCGATTCATCGGCCGCGACACTTAATTGTGAGCGCTAGTGCAGGTAGTATAAACTTTGACATTGTACACTAGTAGTGTATATATGTCCTAATAGGCTTGGTAAGAATGCATGCAGATTTAACAGGGTTGAAGACTAGGGTTTCCGGCAACTTTCAACGGGCGAAATCTCTCGAGATGCAAGCTGTGTACCAAGTAATACTATGAGCACACCCTTCCCCCCTCCTTCTTCTTCCACGCCACGTGATGCTAGTGATAGCGGGGTGTGGTATGATGGATATTAATGGACAATGGGATCACAAAGGGCTGTTACTACGCCTCAGCCCTCGTGGGGTAATGATTGACGAAGCCACGCGCGTCTTTATCGGCCTGAATGCAGCTATCCATCCAGATCCGGTCTTTGCGCGGTTTGTTATATGTGAGTACGAAGTCAACGTATGACTGTCTTGTTTGCTGTACCGCTCCAGGCCATGTTTCCGTGCAGGTTTCCTTTCCGATGTATCTGTACCTCGATGTATGATCTGACGTGAGATCCACTACTGGGAATAATACCTACCTGAACGTTTGGTAGTGTATGTACACTAGCGGAACGCTACGGTACACTACATGCCTGTAGACCTACACTAGGCACGTACATACATAGTAGTAGAAGCTGGACAGTCAGTATCTGGAAACACACTCGGCTTTCGCTACCTTGGACTCGACATCTTTGGGTTGGGTATGAAGTAAATGGGGCCGGTGGAGCGAAGTGCTATTGGATCCAGGTAGAAGACTCGAGGGCCGAGACTCTTAGGTGGTTGGTTGACAGCTGGACGAGAACAAAACTCGGTGTACACAACAGACTCAACAGACTCAACAGACTACTTTGGTGGTAGCTTAAACGATGAGAGACGGTCACCCTGAAACGGCTTGTTTGTGTGCGTTGGTGAGGAGTGGACTTCTTCCGGCTCTTGAATTATATGGTTGTAATTTGCATATCATGGTATGATTGATGGAGGCAGAATGGCTTGATGTATGGAGATGCACCCATGTGTGATGGTGATGGAAATAAGAGAGAATGAAGTCAGAAATCCGTGTACCCGGAGCCGCCTTGGCAAATTTGTTCTCGAATATTACCTTATGTGCCTAGCCTAGCCCGCCCATACTACCGTACTGTACAGTCGCTATACAGTTGCTATACAGTACGTACCACCGTCTTGGCATGTGAACGCGGTGGATGTAGTATCTAAACTGTACACATAGGCTTTCCCTTCAAAGAATCGTTTGCCTGTTGTTCATATGGTCTCTAGAGCTCTTGCTTATTAGAAACGAATGAATATTGATTTATCTATTACTTTCGATCATACTAATTGCGTTGATCCACCTAGGTAATGATTGCAGTATTCTGGTTATTTGGAGTGTGCTCAGTGCGGACTTAGCTCCAGGTAGTCTACACTACTTAACAATACCCCTGGCCCCACTGAGATTATGGCAACTTTGTATGTATAATGAAGTACTGTATGATAGGGCTCACTTGACAATCAATATTGTAACCTATCTTGAAAGCTGTCATTTCATGAAGTGTACAATTATCGCACAAAATTTGATGAATCACCGCAATGGCTATCGGATAAATACATTGTATTGTTTTACAATTCGTATCATCCCTACCCAGGTTAGGATAGGGGGCCCTGCGACCCCGACACCCGTGCAGTTGACAAAACACCATCATCACTAAATAAGCCAACCTCTGGTCTTCATCGATAATGGCAGAAGCATCGCTCTATTTCCCAGCAGCCGATCGCCAGCGGCTGGAGCCTCACCTCCCTCCCCCGCGGCCCTCCAATACCACAGATCTCTCGCCGCCATCATTTCCCACCCTCCCCTTCGTAACCCTCACCTTTGCCACGTCGCTAGACTCGGCGTTGTCCTTGGGCCCCGGCATCCGCACCACACTGAGCGGGCCTCAGACCAAGGCCATGACGCACTATTTGCGCACCCGGCACGATGCTATTTGCGTCGGTGTTGGAACCGCCATTGCTGATGACCCTGGATTGAATTCACGGTTGGGTACTGCCGCCGTACATGTCTCAGATGGTAGTGGCAACGGTGAGCGCCATATGACAGGTGACCGGAAAGATGAGGCCAATAGCCAAAGCACAATCCCAACCCATCAACCAAGGCCTATCATCATCGATCCGTTCCTGCGTTGGGATTTTACCGCCCAGAGCAAGGTCATGCGGCTAGCGTATGAGGGCAAGGGCCTCGCCCCATATATCGTGACGCTTCAGAAGGAGCCGCCTTTACAGAAAAAGGAGACATTGGAAGCCATAGGGGGCAAGTTCATAATCTTGAGCGCAGTGCATAACAATGAAGGTAAGACTAGTGGTGCCCATTACCTCGACTGGCACACTATCCTATCGGCTGTGTGGCAGGAGGGTCTCCATAGCATCATGATTGAGGGAGGCGCCGGGGTCATCAATTCGTTGCTGGGCGAGGAAGCCAACTTAGTGGATAGTGTCATCGTGACGATCGCTCCGATATGGCTTGGGCAGGGAGGTGTCACCGTGAGCCCTCCACGGACACTGCATGCTGACAGGCCTGTGGCAAGACTTTCCGATACTATGTGGATGCCACTTGGTAATGATGTTGTACTGTGTGGGAAAATTGCGCGGTAACGTACCTCAACAAGATAAGTCCATAAAATAAAATGCATTATATCGACAGACAAAGCCAAGGTCGAATGAGAGCACAATGTAATGCAATCCCCATTGTGAATTGGACACTATTATTGTGCGAGTATGTATTCGCAAGTATCTTCAGGTTCTTGGGTTGTGGTTCTCACAGGTCAAATCTAAGGTCATGACGAATTAAAAAACCACCATAGAGTAACCCATGTTCGTGCCCTCCCACTCATGAGCCCCAAGAGCTAACTAAGGTAGATGTAGTCATCAATAATTATCCAACGCCAGTTCGCAATAACCCCTCAAAAGAAATCTCGATCCCAAATATTTTTGCACTTTCCATTCCCAAAATCTTCATAACCCAGGTAGACGTCCCTCAACCCGTGTAACGGTACGTTATATCCAAAACCCGAGACTGCAGTGTTGAAAAAGGAAAAATTAAAATAAATATAAAGTAACCCTCGTGTTTCCCATGTGTATCCCTATTGTCCATCCAATGTGTGCATGCGTATATCGAAACTTGGAAATCAAAAAGGGAAATAAAACTATAGAGTATACAAGTGATCATGTTGCTCAGTTGCCCAGCCCAGTCTATGCATGTACGACGTCGTAAACCAAATTCCGTGTTTCGAGGTTAGAGAAACGAAAAGCGAGCGGGATGGCCGTGGACGCGAAGAGGGTATCGCAGAACGGAAATACGGCCACGCTCGAGACAGGAAAAGGTATCAATAAAAGAATTGGCCGAAGCCAAGGTTGTTAAGACAATAAAATCGCAAGCAACCTGTGGGGAATAAGGTGAGATGCGCCGGAAGATGAACCAAATCTATCAAACGCCCAGAGAATCCTTTGGAAATACCGCTAAAATGAAACCGATCCTATGCATTCTCAGTCGTATGCGTGATCCCGAATTCGATTCTATTCGGCGACCTCTACATCGCGATCATGGGCATTGGTATTGTCGTCGTGTGAGGGTGAGCGGCTAGCCGGGTCCGGAAGCATAAGTCCGACTACCGCGCCACTGATGGCAACAAGGGCGGTAGACCACCATGCCAAGCCAGAGTATCCAGACTTGAGGCCGACAGCGTAGAGAATACCGGAGATTGTTGGCCCAAAGGCGCGACACAGGCTAGCTGTCGAAGCTGCCACGCCATTGATAGTGCCAAGTGCCAGGCGACTAGGTGCCGAGTCCGCCGTGAGAATTGCGTTGCTTGGATACACGATGGTTTGAAATGTGCACTTCCACGCCAGCACGACAGCCAGCCCAATCATCCGATACCCCGGGGGTAAGAGGACCAAGTATGGCGTTACTAGGTAAAGTAGAAAATAAGCGACGGCGATGAAACGGAATGACCGCAAAGCCCCGAAGCGTCCGATGATTTTCGGGACCAAGAACATATTGATGAGTAACTGATATGCTCCTTGGATACTGAGAATAATGCCTACGGTTTTCGAGTCGAGGTTGAATCCGTCAACGAATTTAAGGGGAAGGGACATTTCCACTTTATCCTTAGGCGGCGCCGTGGCTAGGAAAACTGGTAATAGTTGATCGAACGTCATTGTGTGGCTTAAATTCGAGTTAGCGGGAGAAAAGGGGCTCCTGTGCGGCCAGTACTCACAAAGCTAAGATACCGAAAGAGATGATGTTGAGAACCACCGGCCTGGTAAACGTCTGCGAGATGCCTACGCCCATGAGGTCTTTTGATTGAGTCAAATCTAGTGAGTCTTGAGGAATTGTCGACACCGACGCAGATCTGAGGCGAGGTGAATTCACTGGCGTGTTGTCGTTCGTTCGATACGTCGGTAGCTGCTCATCGTGATCGATAAGAGGCTGTATCTCATCAGAGAACTTCGTCTTCTCATCTCGTGGTTCGGTACACTTTCGGAAGCCCATGAACTTAGATAAAATCCAATTGCCTAATTCCAATCCACGATCCCGTTGCATTTTCTTCTGAGCATGCGTCTCTTCGAGGAATAGAAACCCATTAATTACTCCAACAAGCACGACAAGGGCACTGAAGAGGTTAGGAAGCAGGTATGGGTATTTGTCCCAAATTGTGCCTGGTGGGAATAGGCTCGGATAGCTGATGCATGGCCGTGCGAGTGCACCTCCGATCATAGGTCCAACGATGGATCTAAACTCAATCAGCAAGTGTGCCTCGGAATTCGTCATAGCAAAAGGATAACTAACCCTAAGCACCATACTACGGGCATGATGGTGTAAGCACGAGCTGCCGTTCATTTAGTAATTACACTTCCTAGATTGCGGTCATGGTTCTGAACCCACGTTGATGCTCTTTAGCGGTCACAAGCTCTGCCACCGTACTCTGTAAGACACCCAGGTTCCTAGACAATGTTAGTATCGAAGGGTTGTAGTAGTCACAAAGACCTGAGAACGTACCCGTTTAGAAGCCCGCCAATTGCTCGAGCAAGGAGAGCGACAGTGAGATTAGGGGCAAACCCGAAGACGAGAACACTCAACGCAGTGCCAGCTAAGCCTGTCAAGAGAACCGGTTTTCTTCCAATCTTGTCACTCAACCTTCCCCACAGGAGGCCAGTCGAGAACTCGGCAAAAGTGAAGGCTGAGGTGACCATGCCAGCATAGAATGAGATTTTGCTAGCATCTTCGGTGACATGGAAGTCCTCTATCATGAAATATACGTAGGGAAAGATTCCCATGAAGGCAATGGGCTCACAAATTCGGCAGATTGCTGATAGGGCCATGTTAGTTTCAACATTCGTTTAACTTCGATCGAGGTACATACCTAGCACGAGCATCTGCCGTCTCGGAAATGGTGGGAGTGGCGCATGGCCGTCACGGATAGAAGGACCAGATGTCCTCGCAAATGAACTATGTCTCATCACGATGGTCTAGATGTGGATAACGGCCCGTTACAGGGGACACAGGGCAAGATATAGGGTGCTATAGGAACAAAAAACTGTAGAAGATGGAAGATGTTCAAGATAGCCGGATGTATAAAGAGCACTCTGGGGATGCTATTTTGAAAAGATATAGCCAGGCACTCGGGCAGCTGTTATACAAAGAAGTGCTGAGTGAGAACCGGGCAGAGACAAGGTTCAAGTGAGCAGATGTCTCTGTGCCCAAGGCCAGCAGACGTCTAAGGCACGTAAGATGAGGTGAGATGGGGATAACCAGAGATCGGAACTGTGTTAGCTTGGCATTGAGAGACGTAGGAATCTGTCAATAATAACTAATATAGATAGTGATGAAGGTATAAAGCAGCGCAGCAGGTAGTGTATGCCCGGCGTATCCATGGCGGGCAGTCTACGGATATTAAAGTTATTTTAATATTTGACCAAGCAGCGGTGACAGTCGCCGTCTAGGGCGGGATCAAACAAAGCCCAAGTGGGAGCGCAATAGAAGATCACCCCAGCCATGCTAGGTGTAACCGGTGATGCTCAAAAGAAAGTACATATGGAGACTTCGAAGTCCCAACTTCATGGGACCAGCTACCGCACAGCCAAGAAGTGGACTACGAGTGGAACCTCAGCGGCCATGGTCATGATGATGAAGTAGGTACACGTACATCGACGTGGATGGGTGGAATGGGTGCCGGAGGCCCATCTCCTCAAAGCCTTATGAGAATGCATGGTGTATGCATGCACCCAGGTATAGTATATATGTACGAGTAGGTACAAGACAAATTCATCCGACATGCGTTCCTGGGACTGGGACTGGGGTCCAGGGGTCGTAACGGGGACTGACAAGGTAGCAAGAAAGTACAGTACTGTTGTACCAGCATTCCCAGCAATAGACGTTGCGTGGGTCGGTAATGACAGCGCCGTGAAAATTTATTAGTATAGGATAGTGTGTACTGTAGCTATCTAGTGCAAAAATTCAAACAGAAAACGCCCGACCAGACAGAAAGAAGAAGAAAAAAAAAACACCCCTAAAGTGGTCATCGACACCGAGTCAGCCGGCCATGTCAAAAACACCCCTCATTGGTAGCATTCGGAAACGAAGCTGAGTGGTGGAGCTTGGCGTGCCGAGCATTCGAGCGGAGTGTCTCTAGTGTAAAGTCCATAATCTAGGCGACAGCGGTCAAGCGGTGAAGGAATATGCGCACTGCTGATGGGAAACGAGGAGATCGACCTATCCCTTCCCTTGCTCCGCTATTCTCGTTCGTCGAGCTGTGCCTCCATGCACGCTTGACAAGGCTTGAACAACTACCACAGCCGAGCCGAAACCTGATCCTAATCATGATCCTAACAAGAAGACCGGAGAGCCCGGTACAAAAACATACCTAAACGATAGGATTGGACAGTCCGATCGGGAGGATATGGATATGGGCGTAAGTTGGGCTTGACAGTCCCAGAGCGCTGGGACGGCAGTCCACCATGACGCAGACTGTGCAGAAAAGGCATCGCCAAGCCTCGTGCGGTTGTCTACCCGACGATAGGGCCGTTGTCGCTGCAGGGCATTGGGCAGTATCGAAACGTGATGCGCTGCCGCAAGGCTCAATCGATCCGCGGCATCGGAATTTGCTCCCCAGTCGTCTCTCTCGTCGCTATCGCCGGCATCGTCATCATCTCATCATCCCCCTCATCATCGTCGTCGTCGTTATCATCGCTGTATCTCTTGGAACGGTGAGGAGTCGAAGCAAACAAATACTTCCCGAGCTGGTCGCACCATGCTCGCCGCGGGTTTCTTTCCATATTTCTGCCACCGCCCGCCGCGGCGAGACGATAGATTACCCGGTCAGCACCCTCCTATTTCGCCAGCGAGTAAAAGCTCGGCGGGTCACCCGCTCCGGTGGGTTCTGACGTTGTCTTCGTGATAGCGGATGATTCATGGAGGGTAGGATGCGATCATTTTAATTATAGCCATTATTACTAGACTGACTTAGTGCAGTATATTTCCCGACCCCAGAGACCCCAAACGTGCGTGCTAAGCTGACAGTTAGGGAATTGATGTTTCACAATCACGACATCGGCTTCAGTATCCGAGAGACCCGCGTATGCAGTGATCATCTCACGGCTAGACGACAGCCTCGCAAGGGCGCAACCCCCCCCCTCCCGGACCGGTGAGACGATATACTATCTTGCCGCAAGTGGAATCACCTATAACGATCTTCAACATGTCACTGAATCTTAGTTTCGTTTGGCTTTATTTTAGTTTTTTCTCCTTTCAACGTAGCCTCCGGGTACAAGTACTTATACACATGCCTGCTAGGTCTTGACTAGCGCTACAGACCGGGTCAGGGGTTAGTGTGGTATACACTACCAGTAGTGTAAGTGAGATGAGACAAGAAGTTCCGTTTGATTTCCATAGGCGACTAGTGTACTTAGCCCTAGCATGGTGCGACGTTGCTTAGCCAAGCCAAGTAAAAGCGTGGCAAAACGATGCTGTACTTGTACATTTATACCTATGTACCGGTTGTGTGATGATAAGGCCTCGCAAACCACTGCTTTCTTTCCCGGCGTACCACATCGAATAATGGGTTCAGGGGTCGGCGCTCTGTCGATGAGAATTTAGATTGCAAACACGATAGACTCTTCCTTGTAGAGCTTGTTATCTCTAGTGTATGCTTTACCCAAAGCCCTATAGCACAGTACAACACCACGCACAGACGATTCAAGGCGTTCGTTGTTTCACCACGTCTACGACTTCTAGAAGATGCTTAGGCGCGGTGGCAAATTGCGAATGTCAAGAAAATGACTTCGACGACTAGTGTAGACTCAGCTTATGTAGGGAGACGCGCCGCTTACCCGGTGGTCGCGGATGTCATCCGGCCAGGAACCACCGTCTGGGCAGACAGCAACGGTAGTAGCAGACCAACAAAGCCCAAAGATAAGGAGGGTCGTCAGCGCTCAATCTGCTAGTGGGCCGGTTCAAGATACCCCGAAATCATAGTGATGGGGTAGTCAAAAGCAAAGATGCTGCTGACGTAGTAGTCACGTATCTAACTTTGCTAGTTGGCCGATCTCACTAGAACTGCTTTCGGTCGTTTTGATCTGAAAGCCATGAGGCGTTCTTGTCAGGAACACCATGCTTATTATAAGCCTAGCCGCCCAACTGGCGCTTTGAAGTGGAGTGCCGGATGCTTGCCGGGACTAGATACGATTCTTATAAAGTATTGGGTCTCCCACCCTGGTCCTAGATTTCCTGCCCAATACACGTGTAGACAAGCGCCTGCGCCGGGGGCTGAGAAGGTAGCAATTAATTGTCACTGAGCACTTGAAAAGCTATGTACACTACATAGCAGGTAGTTTGCAACGTAACGTAAAACTGCAGTGGGTCAGATGGCTTGTTCTCAACCCCAACCTATCTAATTTCTAGAAAACTACCTACTATGTATTTACCTAGACTTATTAGTAATCTCAGGCGCATACACGTACGATCATCTGACTTTTCCAGGACAGAATACGAAGGCTCACTTTGCGCTCGGACACGATATATGCCTGTCGGTATACCTAGAATAAGGAAACGATGCATATGTCAGTAATTTCTGCGGTCAGACCTAGGGGCTCTATCGTGCGCCAATCTTGACTGACGTTATGTTGTGCAGCTCCAGAGTACACTAGTCAAACCAACGCGCTGGTGCCATCCTGCAGAATCAACCCGCAGAGTCGGAATCATCAGATGTGAATCTCGCTAGAAGTTTCAACATCAGACTTATACAGCCATGACACGATAACCCCCACATGACCAGAAGTTTTTTTTTTTTTCCACGTGGAAGTGTTTGACACTTCATAAATATGAAACTAGTTAATATCTAAATAGGGACAGACTCTACCTAGCTATCCTACTATACTACGTAAGGCGTTATAGTTATAGCGTATCCCCTAATCTGGGAACTATATGCCGTACTATATAACAATAATGCGCTTATCTAACGGTTTAAACGTCGAGACGTCAGTCGGTAATTCCGTGGTATTAAAAACCTTCTAGCGTATCCATGCGAATGAACTAGTATGGATAAGTTAGCGTGGCATGACGTTTAACAGTTACTAGTACTTCATGTGTACTTTGATCCGGGTACGTCCCTCATCGAACCGAGTGTGCGGAACCTGGATCGAATGAGCCAAGTCTCACCAAGTACTGGCAACTATCCCGAATGGCTACTCTAGATCACGCTAAAGATTTCTTCCTGGTTAGCGTCTCCAATACTCTGCCAATTGAGATTTCCATGTGAGAGCTGTCGTATACCTAGCGTATACTATATATTTAATTCAGTGTACATAGTACATCAGGGACCATGGCAAGTGGAATTCGGAAAAGGGGCAGGGCGGATGTGGCGCTTCGTTATCAACTTGACGTAAAATCTTGTCTGCTTCTACATACACTAGTAAGATGATGCCAGAAATATTATTTTCTCCGTAGCTGAATCTGCAATGTGCAGGAAATAGTGTACACTACACTAGAGAAATTATCTGCTCCACTCCTCGCACCACGCTCACATCTTGGGGTACCCAACCATGGTCTTAGATCCCATTCATGGGATTCACAATGATTAATCTATAGAAGATGAATGCAGAGTCGCGGCGCAATTCATCTATACGCGCCAGCCAGCGGTGACACTGGATACCAGCAGCAGTAGTACGTTCGGTACACGTATATGTTGTCTGCACGGATTATACCGGTACCGGCGCCCAAAAGAGTCATACTTGACTCCACCGTTGGGTTGAGCAGTGCAGTGCAGGCGGTGAGCGACAGAAGATCAGGCTCGAGCTTGATCATCTCGTTCACATGACCAAGAATATGATATCCAAGGGCGCCACAAAGAGTGAATAATCCTTGCTTAATGGCCGTGTAGCTAGGCATGGCATTTCTTTCGACCAGGGTATTCTACTTCGAACGGGATCACGGGGTCGAAACGGTACACTATTATGGCTCTTGCTCAGTATCCACGATGAAACCCTGGAGAGATCAACTCCAAGAAATAACCCCAGTCTTAAATCCCAGCCGTTGTTGTGATGCACAGCCAGGATATACGTCTGTATCTGCAACAAGGTGAAGGGTATGTCAAGCATGGTCAGCTCAACGCTGACAGGAAAGGATGCTTCCCCATACATATTACCCCTACTCCTTGGGGGGTGAAAACAAAATGTCGGAGGTGGACCAATGAAAAGCGCCTTCTAGTATCCGTGAATCCGTATCACCGGGACATTATTCTCATCAGTGCCCGGAGTATAGAATATCCCCGGAATCTGTGTACCTGAGCATCGCCACTGGTGATTAAACTCGCGGAAGTCCAAGGAGAACAGAATAGCATATCGAGCATTAGAAGCTATCTGATCATGCTCTAGATACAGAGTATCTATTGAATTGCCGAGGCACAAATCTATAGCAAATTCAGAGCAGTTTATAGCCAGAATTCTGCGGCGCAATGCACGTTGAGGTCGGGGGGACCCTCTTCGCAGGTAACACCGCCACGTGCCGAAGTACTGTACCTATCTATCTATATTCTACCAACCCCCAAACACTTGGGTATATCCTGTATTCTAGGCTCAAACATGGGCTCATTGGCTGCTTTTCAAATGCTAGTATTATAAACTATTGACTAAGCGCCTCCCTCCACTCACGGCATGGCGCCGGTTATACGTGCTTTATGAATCTTCAAAAACATATCTTAATAGAGTTGCCCCTGGGTCGGTAGTATTAGCATGGTTGGAGGTTTAGTGAGTGCTAATTATATTCCTGCGCATGCCCCTCAATGTACTCACGGCATCCATCTACTAATACAGCCAACTATTACAATGCCTAGTCTTGGGGGCATGGCAACGGGCCTGTAGGTGTGTAGGTAGGACTAGCCTAGTCTCGCGGGCTTTGCGGCATATACCTCATCATTATAAATCTGTTGAGTGTAGGGTTTATAGTGTTCGGGCTTGACGCAGCAGTTGGAGGAGTTTACTAGAACACACGTCAGATAAGCAAGCAAACCACAGGCAGTATTGCGGCGTTTTGTACATCAGTCATCATATGCGAATGCATATGATGCGTAAGAATAGGAACACTACGTACCATATGCATTTACCGACAGGTTCATACCATGATCTTCGAAAATGCGGATCTGTAAAAGTATTCATCGTCATGCCATTATATCTTAGTCGGTTCCAATGAAGAGCACCCGCTATGGCCAGCTTACAATGTACACTCCTGCCCCCCCAATACCTGTCAGGCACGGTGCTTTAATTTGATTTGGCATTCACCGTGATTCGATAATTAGCTTCGAGCCTTCGCCGTGGTATGCCATTGAGGTTCCATCGTGGGAGCATGCAAGTCGTAGCACACTGCCAACAGTCTGTTGCATGGTACCAGCTCACCTTGCTGAGATGGAACTAATCCTGGTCTGCCACAGCTAGAGCAGTCTTTGGTCAACAGAACAGGTATTACGCTCACCCTACTCCGTACACTACTTGCTTAGAAAACATTGAACAAGGGGGCTCGGACCTTTGGCCAGTTCTTTATCCGACTTGAGTCTTCAACGGGACTACGGCATCCGCTAGATAGTTGTCAATTGCAAAACCCAGTAATAGCTGACAGCACCCCAGTGAAGCTAGGCAATTGGTGACAAAGTAGAATCTGCACGACGCTGTTTACGTACCAGCTTGCAACCCACATATCGGTCCGTTAGTGAATCAGAGGATCAAATCTTCAGCCTTGCACAATGCACTTGACGCTCTATCGGGAAACCCATTACGGATATCGTTGGTCCTAACTTATACGTGAGATGCGCGGTCCTGCAGCCAAGTCAGATCAGAGCTGCATCGGACTCGGCCTGTCCCGCTGAGCGACTAACCATGACAGGCCTACCGATTCAAGTGTCTAGCTTAGAAGCCAACGCACAGAATGGACTCAAAGACGTACACTAGACCAATATAATGATGACTGCCGAATCTGCCTCGTTTAACCTTACGCCATAATTCTTATTCGATGCAGTGTACATACCCGAACTAACGCACTCCTATCCGCTCTTCCAGTTCAAATCCCGTGTATCTTATGATTATCTAGTTAGCTAACTCTCTTACATCGGCACCGTTAGTCTGACGCCAGCCAAAATGACAACCCTTTTAGTAGTTATATTCGTTTTGTTTCACTTTTGATCCCAAACAGCCATCCTGTTCTTATGCCAGTCAGTCCCAATTCCGCCTAGTCTACTGAGAATACGGTTGGGTGATCAGCCGACCGTCTATTCCTAGTTCAGGCCCGCCCATCCATCAATTACGAACATTGCAACAATACTACACTCGAAACAAGCGAATCACTGAACCCGATCCTAAGCCCCACACTAACGGCACCGTAAACTCGTATAATAACAACAGTCTGAGTGCATTCACAATGTTTATAGTGTAGGGTTATACTACTACTAAGATCTCTTAGCTTTGTTCTCAGCTTTCCTCGTGTGAATAACTATCACTGCTTGAAGAGGCCCGTCATAATATGTCACGACCTCTAAGTATCCTACCCGTAAGAGCTAGACAAACGCCAACATTTTAGGATAGAATACAATATGATAGATAATATCACCCAATCCCCTAGCCAAACTCGTTTCTGGGGATCTTGCACATTGCTTCCCATGCTACGCCTCAGGCCATACGCTCGTGTCGCTCTCCTCGTCTTTTGGGATAATCCCGTGTATATATAAATGGGTGTCGGGCAACTCTATTCTCAAACCGGCTGTCCCTAACTACCACAATGCCTAAAATCACCAAAAAAAACCCACCCTCCCCTTTTTTTTACTATACCCTATACTAGTATACAAATATCATGCCATTTAATACCTATACGGAACCTATTTGTTCGCGAAGCGTAAAGAATCAGGCATTTTATCCAATTATTTACCATTCACGAATAGTACTCGTGTATGGTCAGCGGCTTATATCAAGCATAACCTTTTGAATGTTGGTACCTTTTACTCCTCGTTAAACCAGCGCAGAAAAATGGACGCTACACAGCATAAAAGTACAATCATCGGGCTCCCGGGACTCGTACCCGTGGTATTACAAAACCCAATGTTGAGGCCAGCAAACTGAAACTATGTACCGTTACGATCCACCACCTGAATTGCTAACATCAATATCTCGGCGATGAAACCCTATATACAGCTGAGCCTGTGTCGTCAAGTGTATGCCTCATCATCGATTATGTACTGAGCTGGGACAGGCCGGCCTAGGCCCTCGAACCATCATGTTTCATTCGTGGTGACGATTGGTCTGATGGGGACCCGTTAGTACCGTTCGGAAGAGACAAGGATTCTTTTTGCATAAGCTTAACAACAGGGCGGCCACCGAAGAGTGGTCAGTCGGCGTTGCATACAGCTATCACGATGCAGCCACTTCGTCAACCGTCTTCTTGGGCTGGCATTTGGACAACACAGAGATGGAACGTCTCGCCCTAGCGTGATTCGTTCGGGACTGGCGGTCAGGGCTAACCCCATTCCATATTTGAGAATGGCATTGGGCATGACCGTTATCTTTCTCGATTGGGCGAGATGCGTTACCCTAGGGTTGATCAAGAGGCTGAAGAGATCCATGAATGTTGGCAGATCATCGGTGGCGAGACACAGGGGCCTGGTTATGGTTGCCAAGCTTCAAGCCCGGTTCAATAGAGGTTAGCGCCGTAATCTCCCCTTCTAATAAATAATACCGTACGATTTCTCGAAACCTTTGGCTTCGAACCATGCGTTACGTGGGTTGGGTTCGTCCTCTGCTCGCCGCCGATCATTGTGGCTGCTGCGGCATGTACTATGGTATCGCAACCTAGGGACCAATCCCTTTGCGATCCTAGGACGGAACCCGTAGGTTGGACCACGAGGCTTGGGCCTCACGCAGATGTACTTGGCACCTTGCATATCGGCGAAAAATACTTTGCTAGTGACGCTCATCCTCGTCACACCCCGACTTAGATGTGACGAAGAAAAAGAAACCCCCAAGAGCGACGCTGATATCTAGGTATTTCTATGGTAGTCAGCCGAAACAGCAATTGCTGGAGTGGACAACCCAATTCAGTAATCGGGGTACGCTATTACTCTTTGACCGGTCAGACCTGATGCAGTACGGTCAATCCCAAAGCAGTATGGCCTAGCAACATACTTTCAACAACCATGGCCATTATCACCCACCACATTGAAAGCTTACAGTATACACCATCGTTTCCTTCGAAAGTAGCTACATGTAATGCCGGTATGCCGCCGGCTTCAAATGCAGAACTGCAACAAACCCAGTCGAAACGTCGATGAAAACAAGCAGATCGCCGAACCATCCCCTGTTTTGCTTGGTCACCAAAGTGTCTGCTGATGTCCAGATCGCCCTAGACCTTGGATGGGTCAGATCATCAACGAAGATAAGTCCGGTAGCGAACTCGAGTGACAAGAATCGGCGTCATCCTTCGACAATTTTCTTACCTGCTTGCACCGAGATATTAGCTACACTAGTCGTGTTGAGCAGTCCAAGCCCCTTGGTCGTCAGTCGTCCGTGGGCTTGCTGCAAAACCTGGCTCGTGACAAGATCCTCCGCGCTTTTTTCGTCGAGCAGGCATCTTAATCCATGCCGCTCCGCCCGACCAGGGTTCTTTTTCTCTCGGGATCCGAGCTAGTAGCCATCACACCACAGCATGCAGATAGGCAACATATCCCCAGTATATACGCCCTTCCAAGCTCCGTATTGGTCCCAGTTGCCCATCTGCCTAGTGAGGGGTAAACGTTAAGGCGCGACTCGGTGCAGATGTATTTCTGGCTGTGTAGCAGTCAGCAAGAAATGCCCGAATAGATATCGCATTTGTCAAGCGCAAGGTTCGCCGCTTCAACAAAAAGTCGGGAATCCTCCGGCTGCGCAATCACCGCGCACTTTCCGTAACTCAAGCAAAGCTCTCGTCATCTCTGCGTCAAAGCTCCCAATTCAGGTCTTGGCCTCCAAGGTACCTTAGTGTCTATCCCAGGGCCCTTGCCCGTAGACGCGGCCCTTGGAGCTTAGTTAGTGGGGTTAGATACCGAGGATGATTGCATTCCTGGCCTCAGTCACTCGTTCCAAATTCTTCAAGAGAAGGCGGCTACAAGTCAATCCTCGTTAGCACATCTAAACATGCCTGTAGATGTAGCACAGGCATCAAGGCCGTAGAGTAAATAGAAACTCGTCTTTTTTTCAATATGGGTTCCTCTATTTCCTGTTGCGAAGGGTAGTTCGAATTTGATAGACGGTCAACGTGAATCTCATCTCGTCATCGAGACCATAGTATCCCAAGCGACGATCAACCAGACTTGTTTTTTTTTTTTTGGTTTTTTTTTCTCTTGAGAAGACGATTGCAATACTCTGTGACGAAACCATAATCGTAAGCTGATTATAGATAATGACGAGGATGACATAATCAACAGAGTGTCTGTATTCATTAGTGGCGTATCGGTGGCTGACCAAGCATAGAGCCAACCATCGCCAGCCTCACTGGTCTTGCCAAAGATCCCAAAGAGTGCTTATTCAGACACAAGGTCTTTTTTAAACTATCAACAGTCAAGGCTCGCCGATACACACGAGGCTATCGGCTAATAGATTATTGCTGAGGCCAAGAGTGTTCAAGTTCCAAGGTAGGGAAGTATCATAAAAACATTAGCTTCTCGTCGAAACTCTAGTTCGAGAGACCAGCAATAGCACATGAAAGTGTGCTGCCTTATAGGATTGTGCCTCGTTCACGGATGAACCTGACTTACGGGTTTTCAAGCGGTTATCCCCCTCGGAAGTAGGCTAAAAATGGAATCGTGATTATTGCTAGGGCTCTAACATGACCACCGTCATCGCTACTGAGTCGAGCGTAGACTTATTCATCATATCAAACATCATGTCCATTCGAAGTTGTTTGCTCATGCGAAGAAAGCGTCTCTAAGGCTCCGAATAGTTAGTAAGAGTTGTGTGGCTATCAACAGGGGCAGTGTCCACTTGTACAGTCAAAGAATGTAGAAGCTCCACGTTTTCTCCACAAACCTACTCTTCTATCTTAATTCACTCGCGGACGAGATGTAAGACATGCCTTCTCGTAGTCAGTATTTTCGCAACTAGATGACAGCAATGTTAGGTATATCAAATGTTAGAGTTGCCACCGGGCGACCCGGCGAGGAGCGTCTCGTATCTTGCACACTCAAAATAATGGAAGATGCTTCCCTACTTAACCCCGAAATGTTTTCAATCGACAAAAGTTTTGTGATCTCTGTTGGGTTAGAATTATCTGTTGCCTTGGTCTCAGATAACTCACAATACATACCCTAGCAGTCATAATCTGTTCTCCGGCCCCAAAAAGTCGACAATAACTAATTCTCTTTCGCGGAGTTATATTCTCTGGCCAATGCATGTAGACTAGGCTGAGATCGCCAAACAGGTCTTAAAAGTTTGCGTTGCTTTTATATATACTAGCTTTTATGTTGATCGTACGAGATCTCGCCACCCGAACCAGGACCCTCATTGCTAAATCTAGTGTAGTGGTAGTGCCCACAAATCACTAGACATGTTAGGCACAAATCTGTCTCTTTAGGCAGGAATGGACTTTAGGCAAATTGGGTTTTAAGTCTTGCTACTTTGTAAATTTTTTGCATATTGGCATGACGATCGATATGTTCAGATTTGATGATGACGAGTGTTGACGTAATTGTTGGGGTTCACACGAATACTTTGAAACTTGTATGCTTAAATAATGTTATAGGTAGCTGGCTCAAAATAAGAAAACATAAACATAGAGCTGGGTCGATATCCATTGTTCCCTGTACCTGGCTATAAGTCTGCGGGAGGCGTTCGTCTTGGCCATTCAAGTTAGGCCCTATAATTGGCGTTAAATATAGGCCTAGCGATTGTTCTATCCGGCCTCTAGGAAGCACATGAGGGCGGAATGAGTATTCTAGCTGTTACGCGCTTTTTACAACTTGGTACTAACACAACTTAACAAAGTTGCAACAAGAGAACGTGATAGAATTTGATAGAGTAGTTGTCACATCTAAGGGCTAGTGGAGCGAGATAATACAGGTGCTATCCGGTAGGCGCGGGAGTCAATGATTTGAGCCAGCAGATCTTGATCTTTCTAGTCAATCTATTCGCAGTGTAACATACTCCTCCAACAGGATTGTCGAATAAATATCTCGCATGGTTGTTAAGTTGCTACTTGGGTCATTGTATTCGTTACATGTACCGACATTGGCCAAAAATGTACCGCTATATCAAAAGGGTCTTTGAAAAAAGCCTGGATTTCTCGAGAGAAATAACGCTATCTTTACCACCTTTCCCTTTAAGATAATGCAACGGATGACGAAGAACATGCTAGATGTGCCTTATTGGTCCGTAAGCCGACCCCTTAGTCACCAGGATACGTTGCCTTAGCGCCCTAGAGTCGAGATCTTAACAAAAGCAAAGACAGTAAGTACCAACTTAATTATAGGTTACACTAAGCTAAGTCAGCCTTTATAGGGGTTGTTTGCTTTTCGAATATTAGTAGAATGCCATCGCGACATGAGGCCAAACGACGGTAGAGCTAACAGCCAAAAATACGCTGGCACCCTTAGAAGGGCAGCCTGAATAAAAGTCACAGGATTTCCAGGGCCCGGGGGTTTGGGAATCAATGACACATAATTTAGGCCCTTGCGGATGATCTTCTCCAGGGCAACATTCAGAGCAAATATGCAAACCACCAACCAACTACCCTTTCAAATATCGGGTGACAAATGAGGGCTAAATTGGCCGACCGAATAAGGGGTTGCACCCACCTGCGTGGGAAAATTGTCAGGTTCCTATGTACCTCCTTAGCGATTACCCTAGGGGTGCTAATATCACCGCTCTGACTGTTTAGATGTCCTTCCAATTTTTTCTGCCGTTAGGGTGACTGGGGAAACAAGCTTCCGAGAAATTGAGAGTCTGGGGGCTACGTGTTAACAGCTAGATCACTGGTGGGGTATAGTTCAATGACTTGGGAATGTTAATTCTTAATGTCTTCATCAGACATTTCAAGGCTTGAAGCCTCATACGCTTGTTAACACCCGACAGATTAACCACCTACGGCGTTCCAGTAGGCCAACCCCTAGCTCGCCGGGAGCCCTTGTTACTGCAGACGGGAGAGCTACCCATTAGATTCCCAGTGTGTGAAGGTTTACATCCTGGCAAGTCAAAGCCAAGGCAGATCAAATCTGTGAGGAGAACCCGGTTCTCTCCAAGTCTGGTTAACGCCAGGGGGCGCGGTTAACGAAGTAACAAACTACGGGAGAGAACGGTTGAAGCGGTTGAATTATGGGGACACGCTGGGAGTGGCCATTCCCCGAAAACGTTATATGCTGCATGACGTAGTACATATAATAGGTATTGTAACGAATGACTACCGTTACTTCACGTATGGATGGAAGGGACATGCTATCTACTTACAGCAAATATACACCCCCAACATACTGTTCCCAGTCACAGGGAATATATCATAGAATTACTATCTTAGGGAAGTTTACGCGAGATGTTGTGAGAGTAGACTATCCTGACTGCAGGTTGGAGTACAAGTGTCAGCTCTATTCGGCAAGAACTAGGTTAAAATCATGATTTGCGTGTGACTGGAATGTTGGTTTCCATGCAAACGAGTTACACTGCATATCACCCGTTGACGTGGTAAGAATGTAGCAAGGCGGGCGTTTGAGAGTAATATTGTTCATTTCTCGCATTCAGGGGCCGACAATTTTCGTTGGGTTAGGTGTGTGTGGAAAGTATTCCTGCGGAACGGTGCGGCGTGAATTTACCCACCTCAATATTCCCTCGGGTATTCTACTCCTGTTTTGCGGGGATATTCACAGCCTTGTCATCACTTCGCTAGTCGATCTACATTGTCGATTCCGGTAGCCTTATTTACGCATGGCTATCTAGGTAGCCGATCTCTACCCTCTTTTAGGAACAGTGTGTCGATGCGAGTGCATGGGTAGAAGCTTGGATATGAAGCCACCAGTATAAGCGTGGCGCTGTATCGATCGTACATCAAAATGACTCGTCAATTATTACCAGATTAGTATTCCGATTGTCCCACAGTAGATAGGGTATTCTGATCGGGGTTACTGTAGTAGCGGCTTTTGGGTCAGGGTTGGAGAATTCAGTGCTTTGATAGACAAGGTGCCAAAAGCTACCCGGTAGTGGATTTCTAGGGGGGAAGTAACGTGGCTGAAACCAACCATCAATCTCATTATAAAAAACAATGTACGCATCTCGAAAAATATTGCCATAGGTGAACACGAAGGGTAACAAAAGCGAAATAAATAAAGAAAAGTGTCTTAGAGCATGTTAAAAGAAAAGGGTTAGGTAATCTAAGAATAGCTAAGCATCACTACTAGTGTATGTACATGAACGGCCTAGGTGGAGTTTTCTTGTGTCGGCTTCCGACCAATAAGACTATGTAAAGCTGTTGATCAAGATCTCGGTTGCCGGCCCGATTCCGTCGATATCCGAGGACAAGGTTATCCATTTGACTTACATAAGAAAAAGAGGGGATTAGCTGGAGGGGACGACAAAAAATAGCACACTAAGCTTGGAGGGGTGTTAGAAGAATAGTCAAGTCGCTATGAACAGCGACAGTCAACCAGTCCTCATGCTTTCTTCCCGAAAGAGCGGCAAAAGGGCAACTGGCGTCGAAGATGTCGAGAAGGATGACAATCATGAACAACAGGACCGGACTAAGCACACCAATGGCCTAGTATCCCTACTCATGGTCGAGGATGGTGTCGTGTATAAGCCCGAGGCTGAGGAACATACGCGATGGTATCAGAGGCTACTAGATGCCGGCGTAGAGGAAAATGGCATCAAGCCGGTACCAGTTGAGAAGCGCACGATCACGCAATACAATAACCTATTCACGGTGTTTTTCACGGGTTTGCTCTGCATCTTACCGTGCGTGGTCACGACCTCACATGACGCTTGGAACGAATCCGCTAATATTATTTATTGCCTAGGTTGCCTACGGGTATGCTTGCGACAACTGTTTTTCAGCTAAGTCTGCGTGATGCATCTTTGACGATCCTGTTCTTCTCCGCCTTTTGCACTATCGCCCCGGCGTTCATGGGTTGCGGAGGCTACAAAACCGGATTACGACAGATGATTCAGGCTCGTTACTCCTGGGGGTAAGCCTGGGTCCCTTACTTTGTCCAAGCCCCTGTGCCATTTGCTATCTTGATCTAAGACGCTGCATCAGCCTTTACATTGTCACAATATTGCTTGTCTTAAATGCCGCCACGGTGACGGGCTTCTCGAGTGAGTAATCATCGGAGTCATTTTCTTCCTATTATATCTATTCCAGGAGTGCAAAGCCTCGTTTTCGGGCCACAACTCACAGCCTTGAAATAGTCCGGATTATGCTTAGGATAGTAATTACTAATTTCGAGTGTTGTAGTCGTCGCCGCGATTGTAAGTGGGCAAACCATTGCTGCTATCAACCCAGGAAACGTGAGTGTGACAGTTGGTATCGTTAGTAAGTCAATATCAGTTTCATATCGTTTCTTTGGTAATTTTAAGAGAGAAAAAGAAAAAAACATATTCAAGTTAGAATTCAATCTTGGAATCTCTGCACGATTTGAATAGCATTACTGATCCTCTATTGGTGCAGTTGTTATCCTAGCCAGCTTCGTGCTTTCGCTGCTAGGATATCGGGCCCTCCATATATGGGAGCGCTGGCAATGGATTCCCAACCTTGTTGTTATTACCATCACTGTCGGCGTCGGCGGGAAGCAACTTGTCAATCAGCAGGAAGTCCCGGCCGCCACAGCACCCCAAATCCTGTCATACGCCGGCTTGATTGCTGGCTATTTCATTACATTTGGCGGCACAGTATCGGACTTTTCAATCTATCATGATCCCAGAGCTCCTATGTAGGCATATTAATACAACTGGGCCTATATACTCACCATGCTGATGTCTCGATATAGGTGGAAAGTTTTCACATATCTCGTAAGAAATGCCCGAGTCGTTTGTTTATTTCAGTGGCTCTTAAAGGGATTCAATCTCCCGTGTGGCTACAATTAAACCCCAGAAGCATCCTGCGCTTCGGAAACCACTCAATATGTAATTCAAAATAGCAATAACTGACTTCGAATGTTACAGTATCTAGGAATTTTCACACCGTCGGTGCCGCTCTTGATTCTCGGCGCGGCCATGGGTGGTGCTGTACCCGTTGTCACAGGGTGGGCAGAGGCGTACGAGTCATACGGCACAGGAGGGATAATGGCAATTATGCTCGAGCCAGTGGGTGGCTTCGGAAAGTTTGTGCTAGCACTTCTGGCGCTGTCGGTGGTAGGCAATATCGGGGTTTCAATGGTGCGTATTAAGCCTTCCCGTGCCTGATTCCTAACTCTCCTTATTTCTTACAGTATGGGGAATTCTAATTTTGAGATCTCGACTTACATGTTTCTATGCCTACAGTACCCAGTGGCATTAAATCTACAAATGTTACTCCCGGTATTCACCAAGGTACCGCGGTTCATTTTTACGCTTGCTGTTACAGCCCTGATGATCCCATTATCCATTACCGCATCACGCGCATGGGAAGAGTCGCTCGAGAATTTTCTTGCCGTTATTGGGTATTGGGCAGGCTTCTTCGATGCTGTGCTGATTGAGGAGGTCGTCGTATTCCGTCGCTTGGACTGGGATTCATACGACCACTCAATCTGGAACGTTGGCCGTAAACTGCCGTCTGGTATCGCGGCTCTTGTAGCATCGCTGTTATCTCTTGGGCTTGTTATTCCTGGCATCAGTGAGGTCTGGTTTATTGGGCCGTTTGCGAAAACGACAGGTGATATTGGGTTTGAATTAGCCTTCTTTGGTACCGCCCTTTTCTATTTTCCGTTGCGGTGGCTCGAGATTAAGTGGAGGGGTCACTTGTGAGTACCACATAAGAATCGTATCAATCCTATGTTCATTTACGAAATTGGGCGGGAAAAGAAGAGAGCCCTCATAAACTACCCAGGATAAACTATACTACTATCCCACTCCTAGAACTATCACACACTCTAGAATAAAAAAGTTGTTTTCTACATAGCAGAGATCACTAGTCTAATCAGTCTAGGCTCTTCGCGCAAAGTATTCATACCCCATACCTAAAATTCTAACAGTCAGAGGCGTGTGAAGGCATCTAGCAATTATTGTATAAGTTACCTTCCAATTGTACAGTCTATTTCAACTCGCAATTAAACAGGTAACCTGGAGCTTAAACCTAAGTGTCATTAAAAATTACAGCTGCCTTGCCTATTGTTTATTGCCCTTCCTATTCCCTATAAATACGATAGGTGCTTGAGAACATCGGCGATGGATAGTCATAACACTGCTTTTTAATATCGTTTGTAGAGATCGCTCATTGGATTATTCTGCGATTCTAGTATGGCAACATAGCGCATAATGAAACCGAGTGGATGGAAAAGGAAGGGTAAAGGATTAAAGCCATTAACACTAAGCTAAAAATAAATGAAGATATTGTCTGTGGTTGGCTTTGCATACTCACTGAAAATAATTTTGGGTATGCCCTCGTAACGTCGTGTCACAATCCGACTGCTACAATCTTCAGAGACAAAGAGAGTCCGTATGTATAGCAGTAGCATAGCTACGAGGATTTCCCAGAAGCCTCGTGCATCAACAAAGGTCATATTCTACTTCTCTGTTAGCAGTCTTGACACCTGGTTTACTAGGCCACCTTACATGCATACCTCGATATCCAGCTACACCTTCATCCGCAAGCTTCTTCTTCATCCTCCCTCGTCCTCTCCCTATCAATAAAAAAGTTTCCCGCCTTCCACAACAAACCATACTATTATCCAAGACTTCTAGAAAATGCAGGTATCCAATTGTGAAATCCAGTCTCGACTGTGGATTTTTATTTTGTTTTTATACCACAATAGAATTATCACCGATTGTGCCTTAAAGGCTTAATATCTAAATTTGTTAGACATTGTGAACAAATAATTATATAAAAAAGCCAAGAGCACCTCGATATTTTGCTGCTTTTTGCAATCCACTGCACCCATGTGATCCTAGGGCATCATATCTAGTATCCCCTTAGTCAAGACGACAAGACACATAAATAAAGAACAAAAAAAATTCTTCGCATTTTGTCTATAATGCCTTATAAAACCGGCCGCCGAGTTTATGGCATCATCTGTGCCGTTGTTTGTAGTCTCGTGTTCCTCGTCTACATCAGCGAGCGAGCCGGGCCGCCCACGACGACACCTGAGCCTAACCTATCCCACTATGCCATATTGAACATCACCATAGACGCGTCAAATGCTGAGATCAAGAACGTTTACCGTAAGAAGGCCCTGGAGTACCACTCCGACAAGTGGCAAAGATTCAACGCCGCGATACGAGCCGAGGCCGAGAGCAAGTACGACGAAATCATGGAGGTGTACGCGTTTCTCCTGAGTGATAGGCGATGTGATTACGACAGACGCGTCATGAACACCACTTTATGGCATTGTCCCTCAGAACTACCCTGTTCAAGTCCGCGGCGAGGCTCCTCAAGAAGTTGCTCGACTGGGCAATAAAACTTGCTTACTATACGACTCAGCTCGCTCTAGTTGCTTTGTTAGGTCTGGTGTTTACAGCTGCTACGAACTAATAACTTCTTCGCTGTTTCTCGGTACTAAGCATAAGACCTTGTTTTATTAAGAACTTACCTCGCTTATTATTTTACGCTATTTTTTTGAGCTGTAAAACTTTGCTCTCGCCTGACAGCAAACATGTCACAGCACCTGTTGCTTACGGAAAAAAGCAAAGTTCAAGGCTAACAAGCCTATTATAAACCAACTGTCACGAGAGTTATTTCATAAGTGTATAGAAGAGATACTACTGAATCATAGGGGGTTGGGAAGATAAAGAATAGCGAGGGCCAGAAATCTTGTCAATAGAAAATGGAGGAAATATAAAAAATTGAGAACACGTTAGCCTTGGGAGAGTATATGGATTCACAAAACCTGAATTTATGATCGAACCGTACTCCTATCATTGGGATCGCAGCTTTTCTTCCTGCGACTTCTTCATCTAACAAGTCTACTCTTTTTAACACGACCAAGACCCTTGGAGTAGCCTTCTCTAGGGATCTGAATCAGTCTCTCCCTTTTGCGTTTCCTAACACCCTTTGGTATCCTGCCTGGATGCAAATAGACGCAAAGCTAAAGAGGGATATGAGAACGAAGGGTATCATACAGATGTTAACGCATACAGTATGCTTCATTTCCTCGTAAATGTCCATGGGATATTTAGTTAGCGCCTCTATATAAACTGAACAAAGCGTAAAGCGCAGTCCCACCGCAATTGTGTTTTCCTGCGTCGTGCATAATCCATTGAAATGCACCAGAGAAGTAGATAAAAGCCCACCAAGTCCGTTAAAATCGTCAAACGTGATTGATGTATGGTATCGCCCGGATGAACTTGGATAAGTTTGTTGACTTTACATACCACCGCCGTTTCCGCCTTGCGGTGCGCCAAAGAAGAACCCGTCGAAGAGGTCAACCTGCTGCCCTTCGCTGAAGTCGTGATGCATACCCTCCCAACCGATGCCAAAACCCATGTCCATCTGCATATCTGGGTTGTGAAAACCATCACCACCCGACTGATCCTGAAGACTTTGAAGAAAGTCCATGCCCTGGAGATCAGACAAATTTAAGGCGCCTGGTCCTGGATTGAAACTGGCCGGTGGCGTCTGTAGTATGTTAAAATTTGAATTGCTCTGAGGAGTATACTGTTGGTGTGCTGATTTTGGTGTTAGACTCGAGACGGATCCTGGCGAGTTCACCTGCGGACTATGGGAAGGCAGCAGAACAGGGTCAATAGCCGAATTGTCTGGTAGGCTTCCAATCTCGGATAAACCTCCGGCAAGAGCGGGATTGGGCATTGGTCGAGCCATGGGATATCCTTCGTGTTCCGATTTTATATTTGACATGTTGAGTCGATATGAGGGTGGTTGCGCGGTCGACTGCATGGCCGCCATCTGCACAACGGGCTTGTGTGTGGAATAAGGCTCGTGGGACTGTGTTTCATAAACTGTAGCTGAACGGGAACTAGATTGATCTACATGTGGGCGAGGATTCGGTTTTTGGCGATTTGCCGTTGCCTCTCTAGTAGTGAGGTAGTCGATCCTGTCGCTACTCCCTTTCGACCCTCGCGCATGGCGGTTCAAGACTTGGCCAAATCCGCCGTTTGAGTTGGCCATTTTAACGGTAGCCTTTGCCGTTCGGTCAAAAGCATCACGACAAGCTTCTGCAGGCGGGCACTTGTCAATAAGATCGCTGAACACTGATGTAGCGGCTAAGATGGTGAAGTCGACTTCATCCATGGTCTAGATCCTGATTAATAGATGAGTGCACTTTATGGAGCATATGTACTCACAAGGCGACTTCTGACAACGAGTGAATGCCATATCGCATATAGGTAGGATATTCCTGCCATAAAGAGGTGATGTGTGGCGAGATATGTATAGTTAACAAGCCCTTGTAAATGTAGTTGTCGGTAAAGGCGCAAAATCTTCTGCCCTGCCTCAGCGACTTTGACGTAAACCCTTTCCTGATCTTCTTGTCGTTCCTGAGAGTAGATTGATGGGCTATTGACCTCTTTTGAGGTATGGTATTCGCTCTCAAACATCGTAGGAACACTTAGACTTTGCCGATAAAGCATAATGATTGCCTGCCAGTAATTTAGCTCTAGAAATTCGGGCGAAAATGCTACCCCAGAATCTTGCTTCGTTGGTGCCGAGTTTTTCCATGAATACAATCGTTCGTCGATGTTCTTCCTCCAGCTTCTGAACGAATCGAATTTGGAGAGAAAAGGGGAGGGTAGTTGAGTATGCATATACTCATTCTGTAGGTTTTGACCGTTGAACCTTGCTGTCTGCGCTTGTTGGTATTGCAATACTTGCAGGATCTCGGATTGTAATAATCGAAGCCGTAAATAGTGTTTAGCAACGACTTTGTATGTAGGTTCGCCGTCCACAGAAGTATCGGCGATACCTGCCTGCGTGATATATCGATCTTCTAGCATCGATGGAAACTCGGTAGTTATGACTTGATCGGACACTCCAAACGGTCGCCCGACGCAGGTACTCACAATCCTGTCAAAGGCATACGTGCACCACCAAAGTCGCCTTCGGAGGTCTCGGACATATTCGCGCCTACCTCTTTCTCGTAACGCCGCTTCGCGTGATTTGGCGCTTGCATCCTGAACATTTGCATCACCCCTTGACTCACCCAAGTCAAATTCAACATTTTTCCCATCCTCGTAGTATAGGCCAAGATCGATGGCCAGTCTCACGGCGACGCCGACGATATACCTACAACTTGTTAGTCCTGATCCAGCCAAAGAAGAGAAAGCCGACTCGATAAATTAACATACCATAAACCCGGTGGAACTGGCCGAAGCAGGGCAAAACTTGCCAAGAGGAGCACAGCTTGCAGTTCTTCCAGCCCACCGCCGTTGAGGCAGGTTTCTAAATGAATAATAGCGCTCGCATGATATTCCTCTGGTTGAGCCTGCTTCTTCTCCTCTCCCGACACCCTCGAAGTAGTTTGACTATCCATGATGATCCCACCACCGATGGCAAAGACCATGTTCAATGTGTAGAGTTCTCTAGGGCCTCGTATCCTACCTTCGTCTGCGTACGCGCGCTCAAACATTTGCATGAAGTCGACCCGATGGAGCAGTGGTATTTGAGGGTTGGCATGTTCGAAATATAACTCGACAAGTTTTAAAGCCAAATCCCTATCGGGGAAGGGCGCCGGGCTGATGGTCGGACGTGTATGAAGCCCGAAGAATGAATCGCGCATCGAGGTGCCCCCAGTCACATCTCCATTCCCGGTTATGGATTTGTACGGGCGTACCCCCGCCTTATCTGATGTTGAACGATGATCTCCAACAGAAGACTGTACAGCAGCGAACACAACGTGTGCAAAAGAGACGCCATTACTAGATCCGAGATACTTTGGTCCTACAGCGCTGCTCGTTCGCATGATCTTGTTGGGTCTCCCAGGATCATCGCCGTTATGAAATGATTGTGGAATACCTGAGGCCTCGGCAGCTTCGGAAAGCATAGAGAGTGCGCCTTCATTGGGCGAGCGAGCATGGCCGCCGTCATTACCTGGCCGCGAACAGTACTCCAAGTTCTCAGGGGGCGGGAATTGAATGTTCTGGGCACGAAGCAAAGTCTCTAGTTGATCGACACGGGTCTCGAGGTAGTACACGTAGCTGAGGAGCAGTCAGCTTCCCGCAGGATACTTTTTAGATCGGCTCAACTCTCATAACTGACCTTCGGGGGATTTCTCTCTTGGTTATGGGGTCATACCCGACACATGCGACCCTTGCCTTCTCACAACTCGCGCAACTAGGTAACTTCTGGTCGCATCGATTCTTACGCAACCGACAGCGATTACATGCGCTGACATTTCGAAAACTACTGCTACCCTGGGCGGATTTGGCTCCGCCCTGTCCTATCCCATCGTGTGCGTGTTCCGCGGAGGGAGAGATGGGGCCAGTGGAACCCGACGTCGGCGAGTGTTTAATATGGGCGCCTGGCGACGAGGGACGGGGCCGCTTTGCAGGATGAGGATGCGGCGACGTCGGCGTACCCGGGGACGTGATATCAAGGTCCATGCTGGCGACGGCGGTCGAGCCCTCAGCCGACAAGGAGGATGAGGATCGTTGACCTCGTCGGTGGCTCGTAGGAAAGGGTTGCGACTGATGTTCTAACGACCAGATTCACGGCTAATGAGGCGGATGCGGTGCAGTGCGCGCACACGCCCAAAACACACAAAACACAAGGCAGCCAATGCACACGCACGCATGCACTTTGGAAATCTGGGTGGGCTCGCGACCGAGCTACGCCCAGTTAGACAGACAGACGATTAAATTCACTTGCAGAAGTCGGGCGTTGTATTCAGTTGCTCCATCTCTTTTACGAGGCTTTCTTGGACCTTGGACGCTGGACCTTTTTTTTCGGCGACAGCCTCGCAACAATCGACGATGTTCCTATGTGTTTACTCGGTCTTTGGCAATAAGAGAAGGGCGACGATGCGGCATGCGTACCCGATGGTCGTACACGATGGTGTTGCGGATTGTGTATGGCGGCGCCGACGCGGTGCGGTGCGATGCGATGCGGGGGAGGAAGCAGAGTTGCCGAAGACTAGTGGCTGATGGAGAAGGAATGACTGGAGTACCGAGACTATTTGCTTATTAGAAATGATGGTGGTTGGTAGGTCAGATAGGCCAGGTAGGTCAGGTAGGGTTCGCGGTTGTCATTTGCTGTTGCATATACTTTATAGGCAGGCAAAAGAATAGGTGATGGATATATCTACCGGGTACCTTGGGAGGACAAGGAGCAAGCAGGGAGGTATGCATGCAACAAAGTCGTGTAAGTAGTAGACAGAGGTAGATAACACGCACAGCGTGAGAGAGGTAAGAGAAGAGGTAAGCGGATGAGACAAGCAAGGTAAGCTTCTTACATGTCAGTGACCTGAGATAGCTAAGGTCAGTCAGGCTGTCTACCTTTGAAGGTTGTCTCTCACTAGGACAACACAGGACAGCATAGGACAGCGCAGGATGGAGGTATCGCTCGTAGTCGGTAGTCGGTAGTCGGTAGGTGTGTGTCAATGGTCATGGAGATAGATGGCGGTGGGGGGTATATCTCTTCAGCTGCACTACCAGGACACTACTTGCACTACCTACTTGCACTACTTGCACCTATCCACTCGCGTTATGAGTGAATGTTGCACGTGAAGTGTGAAGTGAAGAAGCGGTTGATTGATGCGGGTCGAGGGGTATCTTGGTATCGAGGCTCCTCGTTGGTATCTCGGTATCTTGACCGTTGCCGAGAGATAATAGAACAACAGTGGTCGACGAAATGCAAACTAAATAGATTCGAGCAACTGAATTGGCTGTTATCCCGGGGGCTAATGGAGATCATTGGCTGGGGTTTCCTTTGGGGCGTCTTTGGGGGGGCTCGAAGAACTGTATAGTAGACATACCTTGGGTACTTAAGTACTTCATAGGTAAGTAGATAGCCGCTAACGATACGCACCTAGGTAAGGCTATCCGCGCTACTCCTAGCTTCCCGTACTAGTAGGTGGGTAGCGTATTGATTCACCGATAAGAGCTGTCTGACTACAAATCAGCTGCTGATTATTTTCTTTTATTTTTCAGAATTTTCTATATTTTTTTTTTCAAGCTATGGAAAAAGAATAGTTTTTTTTTCCACTCTTACGGGGGAGGGGGTTGACTACGCTAAGCCCAAGGTTGCTTGGTCACGCCAAGATTCGCTTCTACATACTGCTTCCTCGACCCTTGAAATGGTGCAGCTCCCGTCTCGACAGCATGGATCAGCTCCTGGAGAACTGGAGAACTGAAACCCCCCACGTTGCTCTAAAACTGAGCTGTCAGAATTAGAAAATACTCAAGTGAAACTCCACGTTTATGACTGATCAGTCTTTTAACACATACTATACTGGGTACCCGAAGCTGCCGATGGGCGATGAGACATACTAAATAAACATGGACTCTTATCATCAAGGGAGCCGAACCTTGAATCAAGTACCTGGTCTGGATACCTACCTAGGTACCTAACTGTAATCAATCAGCTATAATACAGGTAGTATATCTAATACCTACATGTAGATCTAATAGATCTAATAGATCTATACAACTATGTACGGTACTATGTATATCTAGTATGCTGTAAATACAATCCCAAGGGTACACCTACGGATAGCCTCACTTCACTAGCTACGGTTTGAGGTCATAATTAGCGAACCTTCCCTTCCCCTCCACCCCTTTCTCGCGTGCCTACTATTCCACCAACAACACTACTTGACTGTGACATGTCCTACCCTCTTAGAGAGATATGACGCATACAACAGTGTGTCGCGAGCCACCCGCTCAACTGTGTTTACAAATTTAAAGTTTTTCATATTTTCTGCCCCGATCCGATATGATATACGGAATACACATGGGCCATGTATCTAAGATTGTGCTAGCATGAAAACGGGGCATCTCCATACTTCAATTTCAATGTACTTCGTTACTTAGGCCCCTACCCTACCGGAGCATTTTCTCCATATATAACGATAACTATGCTGCACCGAGCGAACTATCGCGACGGATCAAATTTAAGCGCACGCAGCTCAACACCAGATCGTGGCTGCCACACACACTCGGCCGGGTTCTCTCACGAGCCTCGTACGAAGCGCTCCAAGTCGAGATATACCGTCCACAAACCCAGGTACTCGGAGCAGCACCAACGGTATCTCGAGGACTCGTACGAAGAACTCGTGGAAAGCACCCCGCGACAGGATGCTGGCGTAGACGAGGTCCGCACTTGGGTCCTAGAGGTGTTTCACCGGCGATGCCACCCAGACCCTGAGGTATGACGAGCAGGCTAGCATTTCAAGAGCTACCCATCTGGGCAATAAGTTGGAAACTGACTTACTCGATGCCTGCTTAGGGGGCTCTCAATGGATTCCACTGGAAAGGTAGAGATCTCCACTCCCAACGCCGGTATCTCGCTCTGCGCCTACGATTTCGTGGCGAACCTTACGGATACATGATTGCACACGACATTCATGATGCTATAAAGGTGAGTTAATCATGTAAGTTAGATAGCTATTATAATCTTTATCCCACATAGGCCGCTTGGCATCTCATCCTCCACTCTCTCCTACCGAATGGTCTAGTTTGCGGGAAAATAAATACACTTTTCCAACTATGAATTCATAGGAATCCCGTAGACGAGCTCACAAGCGACAGAAAGAAGCAAGGAGGCAAATCAAGAAAGCCATGAAAACAGATGGTAAAACTGCTCCCATTTCGGGGAGAACGCCTACGGCACAGACATCTCCGCCATCAACCTCTCTCGCCTCGACTGAAGGCGGTGCACCTAGTCAAGGCAAATCAAATATAAAAGCTCAAAAGGGACCGTTGGCTATTGCTAATATTAATACCAACCATGAAGCCGAGACAAGCCACCTAATAGGAGATAATGAACCCCAAGATGCCGGGGCTGGCACAGCGAGGGTCAGAAATAAACTTGTCAAGATCTTCACGAACGGTCCCAGAACATGTTCAGGAGCAGCAGCAATAACAGTGATGTCCCCATCTGGCGTAGAAGACCCGTTCAGGGACCCAATTCCAGGACCACAAATTACAAAGCCAAAGCCAAAGCCAAAGAAAGCAAAGAAGAAGGGGAAGGCTCTAGTTAGTCTTGAGTCTCCAGGCAGCTCTCAGAATCCGTTCCTAGACCCGGAGCCCATGCGTCTCATTGACGCAGACGACTTTCGTCTCGACTCTCCGGAGGACACGAATTGGCCCAGTACGGGGCCACCGTATAGGTGGCTTCCAGGCTTCCGTAAGCGTGAAAGCGGGGACGGGGGGAAGAGAATAAGAGATAGAAGAGAAAATTGAAAAAAATTAAGGCTGTAAACCATCACGATGAAGCCGATACAGGTGGAGATGTGATCATTCGGAAGATGAAAAGTCAACCCTAAAAGATGATTCTCAAATATCAGTATTGGAAGGTTTTGATCCAACCCAACATAAAGGCCGCCTAGATAAACTCATAATACCTCTTAAGCTTAGCTTTAAGGCATCCGTGCTCCCGCTCAGAAATGATAGAACCGTTAGCATTTCGTATTCAATATATGAATAATTCGTATCGTTTTAACCTAATTGGCTACTGTTATGGGATTTGCTGTCTGACACATCTCGTCTATTTAAGTGGTTTTAAAATGTTAAATAAGAGAAGTGATTCAAGCACCGAGTCGATATTGTCAATTCATAACCGCTTGCACTAAGTACCTATAAAGTTACAAACCTGCCACGCTTCTAGGTCTTGCGCTAGACCCCGAGATAAACCACTGACGATATTTCCCTATGCTCATACCATAATTCCAATAATTACTCGAATCCATCGCCGCTGACATAACCGGCGAAAGAGAGCTTTTCACACGTCCACAAATGACGAGTGGCTGGGCGAATTGACGCCATACTGTTTCCAACTTGTCTAGTCCTCTGAACAATGCCCCCCGTATTAAGCTCTTATATGCCACCATTCTCACCATACGACTCCAGCGATCCATCAAAAAAGCCGATATACTACTCATCATACGTAATAATAAAGTCAAGGAGGGTAGGTGGTTGCGTGCTAAACACGGGCTCCGAGTGATTGATCCCCCTCATCGTGTTGTCAAACGCGTCTGTCGAGTCGGCGTCGCTATTTGATTCCACATCATCCATCCACAACTCAAGTACACTGCGGTATGCCATCCCTGGCATTCTGTCGCTACCTATCGGTGGCCGAACCGTCGGCCATTGTGGTTGATGGGTTATCTCGTGATAAAACCAGATAAGAGGATAATACTAATAGCTCTTTCGGACGTTTTCCTTATCGGTTCGACTGCGCTCATAAAACGATGTAACAGGCCATAAGAGAGCGGCGCCTATAATAGACAGGAAAGCCGCAAAGACCTGCCATAGATAATAGAGAGTAGAAGCTCCGAGTGGGGCGATGAACTTGAGCACGTCGTTTAATTGGTAATGATCCTGTTGGCCACGAATGAAATAGTGCTTTCTTGACGAGGTGGCAGAGTTACTGTTGCTAGACTCATGTGCGGATTCAGTCTGAGGCAGGAGTGGCTGGTTATTTTCACGAACTGGTAGAAGTTCTAGATCCAACAAGCACACAAGTTTAACATTGGCCTGCCATAGGGAGAAGGGTATAACCCAGACTGTGAAGGTTTGTCGAATGGTGGCGTAAAGAGAATTAGTTTTTTTATCGAATGCTATAGCAACAGTGGTCAGTAAACAACTATATTGACTTGTCTGATGGAGACCTGGGTTCCTTTTCTTTGATAGTGCATTTACTTGGATCTTCTCCGAGGAATGTATATACCTGTAGATTCAACCTCCAGTAGGATTTTGGGGCTCATGATTTTGTACCATTGGTAGATACAACGAATTAGGCTACGTGAATTGATTGCCCACTGAGCATTGGTAAAAGGCAGCCGAACCGCTCTAGTGCCGAATGAGGGCACACGACAAAATGGGTGGACGAAATAGGCATCCGGGAGAAAATAATCGTCTAGGGCCTTCTCTTGCTCAGTGCGAGTTCCCTGTGTTAATGAGCGGATAACGCCCGAAATATCCTCTTCTGGGTTCTCCATCACGTAAGGATTTGCTGAAAGGGCTTCGGGGTACGACGATTATTGTATGAGAAGTGAGATCAAATATACCGAGGTAGAAATCAACTGGGAAAATATAAGTTGTCAGGATACCAGTCATATGAAGTAAGTTAATAGTCGATTTAAGGAGGTAGGACCCGAGGCCGGGTAGGTAGTAGGATGTGTTCCCAAGCAAGTGTTGATGATGTCATGATCGATCAGATCGCCAGTCGTGTGAGGTCAAACGTCCCCTTCCTCCACCCACTTTAATCCATCATAATTACTAGGTGAGGTTAACTGTAAACAACGGGGACTTTCAATGTGTACGCATCCAAGAGGATAATTGATCAAAATACTTCCGATTACGATTTTACATATGTATAAATGATGGTGGGGTTCTTGCCGTACTGGCGGCTTCATTTTGTTGCCCTCTCACTATAACGAAGCTTTGACCATACACCTAGACAGAAGGGACTTTTGCTTTAGTATTAGCAAACTGACCAGCTGCTAGTAATTCGGAAGATCTGGCGAGAGCTGAAGCCTCACAGGAAGTCATGGGGTAGACAAACACCGCAGTAGGACAGGTACGAAACAGCAGAGCCTCTAGGCGCATCGTATATATAGATAGCACAGGGTTATCCAATAGGTAGTCGACATTTCTTGCGAACAAGAGAGAAGACGACGAACTCCGAACAAATGCGAACCATTAGTTTCCGAGACCGAAACGATGCGAGCGCCCGATTCCGCCCAGTCCCCATTATGCTTGACCGCGCTCTGTTAAACCAAAACTCCCCTCAACCTCATTATCAAAATGGCGTATAGTGGACCTAAACAAGAACATATGTCTAGCTTTCGCACACAATATCACATTCATCACTCATATCCTTCATTGGGCAGCATTAACTCACGCCCTTGAGCGACTCCTTTGCCGACTCACATCCCGTATATAGACCTCTTCTCTATACGGGCTCCTCCGATCATCACTCCTCCTTGTGCGATGGCTTCTCATACTATCTCTCCTTCTCCGTGGAGGTGTACGGTCCTCTTCGACGACAATCATGTCATCATCGCTCAGGACGCTTCTGGGTGGCGGCGGCCCACGGCTCAAGCTCCGTTCCCTAGGGCGGGATCGCGACCGGGACCTCGACCTGGACCTCTGCTGGAACTCTTCGACAATTATTTGGTCTTCACGCTCGACATGAACCGGGACAGTCCGCTCCCGCCGAATCTCGATCTTCTCGTGCCGCGGGGAGTGTCTACTGCGCCGGTGATGTCTACGAGGAGGCCCGCGTGGTCGCGTGCGCCAGGATACCACAGACGCTGTCCCGCCACCAACCGACCCTTCCTCGAGCATCCGCGGGCCCTGCCCTATGTTGATGCACCAGTATATGAAGGCGAGGAGTAATAGAAACCCGGCCACCGAACCGAGGACTATGCCTGCGACGGTCCCAGAGTCCGGTCCAAATGGCGCATTCCCGTAACCCTGGGGTACCGTATCTGCGCCTACGAGCGCACGGGGTTTATGTATTCCTGGGCTGTCGGACATAGGGATAGGATTACGCAGGCGTGGTAGATATTGCGGGAGGAGAAAACGTGGTTGTGCGCCGTCGCGCGCGGGAGGGAGGGGTGACATGCCGCCGTGAAGGTGTCTCGTTTCGAGCTGGGATTCAATCAGAGGAGGGCACCATTTGCGAGTGCCATTCGTGAATGTAATCGTGAACACAAGGCCCCAGGCGATGAGTCTTTGACGTATTATTGACCAAAATTTGAATACGATGCGATATGTCTACGAACAAGACAAGACAGCTTAGAGTACCTAATAGAGGGACGATGAAGCGTGAAAGCGAGGGCTGTTGTTTGCTGCGCAACCGGGTATTTACTTGGCTCCGATGACGGGTCTATAATAGTCTGTGTGACACAGATTAATTTTACACGGGTACCAAAAGATTAATTCGAAAGTGAAACGAAATGGTTAAGCGCCAGCTCGACGTTGGCTGAGGGCACGAGCGATGTTGGAGGCGAGAGAAAGATGGTTGACGAATGGCGATGCTGCTACAACACTATGTAGCATATTGGCGCAAACGGGAGGCTAGCGGTTACGCGCTACTTGCGGAGGTACTGCTAGCCTCTAGGTACCTACATGTAAGCAGGGGTTGCTGCGTCGATGGGTATTACAACGCTTAGGTACAGTAAAGCAGATCAGATAAACCCCTCCAAGCAGACTGTTCGTCCACTATACACTAATTTGGCTCCCTTCAAGCTTCAAGTCCCTCGAGATCCTAAGGTAAGAGACAAATTGCAACATCAAGACCAAGAATGACAATAAGCAAGTCCAACAGGCGGCAAAAATACCAGACAAAAAGATATCATGCACGATACACTAGTTAATACAATGCCTTTCAGACAGGCAACACTTCTTCTATTGTTCTTGATCACTAATCGCAAAGTTTGATGCGTTGAGTCTCAACCAAACAAATCTCTCTCAAAGGGTGGCCCCAACAGATTCTGTCAACGAAATCGTGACCCTTTCGTACACTACTTACTCCATTAGTAATGAAATGATACATTCACTGCTGTGTAAGTACTTACTATAGGTATCTACCGTTTGGTGTACCTAACTGATAGTGTACGTGATGATCACAGAGACCTCGCACGTTTACAACACCGATGTGTCAGGGGCTACAATTGGTCGATGTTATGTCACCTGACTACGCGATGCGAAATGACCGAATACCCCACAAAGTCTGTCACGGTTCCTCGCGTCTTCGAGCAATCCAAAAAGCTACTCAGAGCGGGGTGACTCACCTCTATGTGGGTAACTGCGAGGGTAACTACGAGACGAGCCCATTACACATCTTAGGTACTTCTTCCGCAACGGGTAATTCGCAGATAAACGTAGGATACGAGTCGTGAAACATCCAATCAGGTTGCTAGCCAAGCATCTTAGTTTTCCAAATCTCAGGCCGCTAATGTGGTATCTCGGTATACTGAGACGTATACTGTGCTTCTGGGATATGTCATTTGAAAAGGAAGCTGATAATTGGGTGTATGTATAGAGAAAACGGGCCTCGGACACTTGAGAAGACCGACCCCAACAAGCTGGTGTTGTAGAGAGGCGGTCAGACGAAGCCAGATATGAATGAGTCTTGATATTGGACGATATATATGATATGGTTCACCATCGTACTATAGTGTCTGCTATATCTTATATATAGAAGAGGTATTAAACCGGTTGTTTCTGTAGTTCAGTCGACCTAAGCTACATTCTTCTTTATAACACACTTCACTATCAACTCACTCTCCCGTATAAACTGATACTTACTTCTTGATCTCCCTTGGCGAGAGACATCCATCTTCAAATTCATATCCTCCAAAATGGCCGAAGAGCAAGCACCTCCCAAGACTTACCGTGGCAACTGCCACTGTGCTGCATTCGTCTACGAGATCTCGTTGCCCGAGATCAAGCAGGCATCCGAGTGCAACTGCAGCATCTGTTACAAGAAATCTACCATCTGGGTCTTCCCGAAGCCTAGCGACGTCAAGTTCGTGAAAGGCGATTCGTCGGCATTGACTAACTATAATTTCAACAACAAACAGAAAACTCACAAGGTTCGCCCAGTTTCCCGCACCGTGATAGAGGGAGCCGTTATAAATGGAGAAATTAAAAAGAAAATCATTGACTCTAGATCTGTAGTTCTGTTCCACCTGCGGGGTCTCGCTAATGGTCGTCGGATACTTAAGGCCTCTTGAAACCGGCGAGAATAGGGCACCTGACAATGGATTCAATGTAAGTGAAATATTTCGCAATGAAATTTTGAAGATAGCTTATAGGCGTTTAGATCCGCACATTTCAGCATGGGCAGATCGATGTCTGGAAACTTGATATCAAGACGTAGGGCCTGATAAACACGCCTTGGTCTTTCTGGTTTCAAGCTCATGTTCTTATATATAGATTTGATGGGTCTGCTCTCCCCCCAAAGTACGAGGTCCCTAAGTTCACAGGCCCCCAGCCTGTTGGAGATAGTGAGGATCTTCAGCTGTACACAGGCAGCTGCCATTGCGGTGCTGTCACCGTTGGCCTGAAATCGAAACCTCTCGACAAAAATTTCCAAGGAGCAATGGAATGTAATTGCAGTATCTGTGGCAGGGTAAGTTGAAAATACATAGAATCTGATGCCGAGGGTAACTAACTACGGTGACATAGTACGGTGCCACGTGGACCTATCCACCCAAGGCGCAGGTAGTTACCGAGGGGAGAGGAGACCTGGGAGTGTATCTTTTCAACAAGAATATCGCCAGCAAGAAATTCTGCAAGATTTGCGGCGTCCCGGTCTACTCAGAGGCGGTACAGTGTACCGAGGAACAGGTTGCTCAAATGGATGAAGGGAGTAGGCAGTGGTATACTCGGAGCAAAGACCTCATAGCCCTCAACCTGAGAGTTATCAACGGCCTAGATGTCAAGGATCTAAACGCGACCCGGTTCGATGGCTATACATACATCCAGCCAGGATATGTTGAGCCATGAATGAGTTGCGTGAATGGCAGGACAGTAGGATAGAAGCCCATATCAAGAAGTATCTAGAATCTCCCTTCCGCTTAGCATCGGTACCTACTAAACACAGATGACGGTTTAGGACGTTGATTAATCCCTCTTTGTTATTGGTTCCTGCTTTTCTATTAAATTAACTCTTAGGTCCTAAACCTACCGCTACACTGCTCCTTTGTATCGCTCTCTGCCCCAGCTGGGTATTCCGTCATCATCGAAGTCTGCCCATTGAAAGAAAGAGCAGTTCTCTTTTCCCGGGACATTACCACGATGGCACACTATCATAAACACGGTGTCAGTGTCAGCAGTTCATCATGCCCAATTGCAGGTATTCCGTAGAACAAGATAGCACGAAGAATTATTTTGCTAGGTTATCAAAAGCCGACGCACACTTACTCCAAAAGTATCTTCCTTGATTATCCTTCTTTCGCTGCACAGTCCTGAGTATAGCCGGAAGATCGCATTTACATCTCGGCGTGAATTTCGGGTGGAAGTTTGATTTATAATCGCGATAAGTGATATTGATCCTTCGATTCCCAGCAACAGGGTGAGGGTCGATAGCCTGTGCTGGTGCGATGCTGTGTTTCCACTCCTCCTGCATGTCAGCGTGCATGATTAGCAGTGAGTTGTGTGGCAGATGGATAGAGATCTGCCCTTGCGCATCGCCGTCTTCTGTTAATTTATTATTGTTGCCCTTTGGCACTATGCGGCGAACACGGAACTCCCGTGCTACACCTAGAGAAAGCGATCCAATGACAGCTCGAGGACCTAGATACGTAAGATGGTCACTATGGTACCCAACGTTTTCGTGAGGTCCATTGTAGCAGTTGACGAAGGCAGCATTTGGCATCCACTCGTCAGGACACTGATATCTCAGCTTCTTGCCGTCGGGATACCGTGTTTTAATACGAGTCTGTATCTCTTTATTAACCGCTTCTTTCACTTTAGGCCTCACTCGTAGAAGCTGAGGTGTGATTCGTCGAACGTCCTACAAAGGGTTAGTGCTTGGAAAAAGGAGCGATATCGTAGTCACGATAGCGACGAAGAATAAAAAAGTTATAATTTTTCCACTTGAAAGATAGTCCAACTGACTGAGAACAAGAACCTAATTTGACCGCATTCAAAATCATACTCACTTCTAGCCGTCCGCCGTAATAGAAGTACTCGTGTTTCTGCGTGTTCACCTCGGTATCTGTAGCTACGTAGAAACTTGATGTATGTGGACTCTGAACGACGTTGTCAAATAGTTTGAAGGTGACCCTCTCGAAAGATTTCGATTCTTCTAACATTTCTCGGAGTAGATCATTGGCCTCCTCTTGTGGGAGGAAATTGTGAATAATGCTACATGGAGTATGGTCCGCGATGTCTTTAGGATCGTATAAGTAGAGTGTAGTCCCCTTCTTAGATAGCAGCTTCGGCTTCTTAGCTGTCCCACTCCCTTCGATTGAGGACGATTTAGATGCAAAGGACCTCAGCGACGTCTGAGATCCTATGGTCATAGCTCGAGACTTCTTTGGTGATTCCATTTGGACATCGAGTAGAGACGAGGCAGCTTGGTCAACAGACCCACTGTTGTCCAGAAGAGCATCAAGCAGCACTTCTTGAGATATATTCGAGTACAAGGAGGCAAGCATCGCCAGTTTCACCTCAGTTGAGTCCTCATCTTCATCCTGAGCCGATTCTTGAGCGGTAGAGGCTGACTTGCGTTTAGTGCCCCTTAGAAAAGCATCCATTATGTAGGTTAACTTGCTTCTCTCATGATGGCCCAGTACGCCTTCACTGCGTAAATGCATCAAGTATTGTAGAAGAATTAGAAATCAGATGTTAGTCAGGCAGCTGCATCTTTGTACTCGCAAAGAGCAACCAATGACGGGAGAAGGCAATGGCTCCATTCTACCTAGGCACCTGGTTACTAGGAGGTACCTGTGTGGGGCGCGGCGTTTGCAAGGGTATAAAAGCATGACCGGGGGGGCCATAGGCCATACCTACCTACCGTACCACGACCCGCTAGGCCTAGTAAACTGTAAATTAATAGTGAATCAATAGTTAAAATTTTTTAACGCGTTAAAAAAAATAAATACTTAAGTAACTAATTATAAAAATAAACAGTTTAGAATTTTTAAATATAAATATAGGTTTTAACAATTAAGATTTTAAACGTTTAAATTTATAAACATTTAAAATTTTTAACATTATAAAAATTAAACATTTAAAAATTTAAAAATCTTTTTAATGTTAAAAATATTAAACATTAAAAATTATTAAAATGTTAAAAACTATTAAAATGTTTATATTTATTATAATTATAAAGTATTTAAAAGTTTAAATAAATTAATTAAATTTATTTTATTTTATTAAGTAAGTTATTTAAAATAAAGTTATAAAATTTATAAAAATCGTAAATAGCTTTTAAATTATTATTAAGCAGCTAAAGTTATTACTATTATTATATATATATATTTTAATAAATAATAATTATAAAAAATATATTTATTTAACTATAAAATAAATATACACATATATATTATATATTTATTTTTTATTATTTATTTATATTAATAACTTTAACTTTAAAATACTTTTTTATTTTATTTTATTTTTATTTTTATTTTATTTTATTTAATTTTATTATTAGTAGGTGTATATATATGTGTAAAGGAAATAATAAATAAAAACAAGTATGCAGGTAAAACTAGTGTATTATTATGTCTAAGGAAAGAACTATCTAGTAAAAAGGGAAAAAAATGGCAAGCTTATTTATAATGGCCGCGGAAAGTACCGGTAGGTATTAAAAGGCACCAAGGTGCCTTTTACATTTATTATATAATTATCACTTATTTTATTAACAAGTATTTTATTTATAGTTACGGCAGAACGAACCAGGGATGCGCGGGCACCTAAGGGTTCCATAAGATCCGCAGGGCATAGCCTGTCTGCCGTACTATATAGACCATACTAGATAACTAGGCTACCACCTTAGTTATTCGACATTCCTTTTACAGGGGTTATAGCCTAATGGGTATGGTATTATGCCGTAATCGTCACATTTATTAGCAAAAGTATTAATTAGCTTTTATCTTTATAACTTAAATAAATATATAAATTAAGTACTTATTATATTAATATTTAATACCTGCTAAAGTTTTAATAGTAATAAATATCCTTTTGCTTTAATAAGTATTCTTTTGCTTTAATAAGTATCCTTTTGCCTTAATAAGTATTTTTTTACCTTAATAAATATTTTTTTACTTTAATAAGTATTTGCTTTAATAGGAAATATCTACCTAAATAAATATATGTTAATAAAAAATATCTACTTAAATAAGTATACGTTAATAGGAAATATTTACTTAAATAAGTATATGTTAATAAGCAAATATATAAGCATTTAAAAAAAAAAGAAAAAAAGAAAGTAATTTATATATATAAAAAAAGGCATATAAAATTAATCCTTAAAAAAGCTTTATATTTTTTCCTTTAAGCTAGCTAATTATCTTTAGGTTAAAACTTATTACTATATAAACCTAATATTTTAATTTATAAAAAATATCTAGTAGTTTTTAACACCTAATTAGTTAAAAATGTAGCTTTAGTTACTTTTTAAATTTTTATAAAAAAATATTATATATTAAACTAGTTTTTTAAACAAAAAAAATCTTAAAATAATTAGTTTTTAATATTTAAAAATTAAAAAGCTAATTAGTTTATTAATTTAAAGCCTTAGTTATTTTAGCTTTATAAGCAAAATAATTAAAAAAACTTATAATTTATTTTAACTTAAACTTATTAGCTACTTTTATATTAAAATAATAATTATATTTTATATAATATTATAAATAAAAATATAGTTTAACTAATTATACCTTTTTTTTAATAAGTTATTTTAATACTAAATATATTAGCTTTAATACTTAACTATTTTAATAGCTAACTTTTTAAACTATTTAGTTAGTTTTAAAAAAAAAAAGTATAAAATATAATATATTAACTTACTTGCTTTTTTAAAAAATATACTTTTACTACTTTAAAAGCTATTAAGGTTTTATAATTGTTATAAAACAGGTATATAAAACCTTATACGCAGATATTACTGCCTAATAAAACGCAACATTTATATTAAACTTTTAAACTAGTAAAAACATATTAAATATAATGTCTATTTATAACCGTTTAAAAACATAGGTATAGTAGTTACGTTATTAAAAGCAGACTTTAAAAAGTTTTCGATAATATTAAACACTTTTTTCTAGCCTTAAAAAACCAATAAAAAAAGCAATAATATTAACTAATATAGTGCCTTTACCTATTAAGTTAAAGCAAAGTAGCTGTTTTTAAAAAAATTAAAAAGTATAAATTTTATAGTTTAAGCAAAGTTTTTTTAAACAAAAAGGTTTTTTTTAAAAAAATAATAATTAATTATATATATAATTTTTTTAAAGCTTATTAAAACAGTTAACTTTATTAAATAAATAAACTTTTATTTTATTAAGTAAATAAACTTATTTATGCTTTAGCTTAAAAACAATTATTAAAGCTATTAAAATAAGTTTATATTTATTTATAATATTGCTATAATAAAGCTTAATATAAATATTTAGTTTTAATATTTATAGCTTATATTTAAATAATTTAACAGTTAAAAGCTTAGCCGATTTTATAGCTAAATAAAGGTTTTTTATTTTTTTAATAAACTAAAAAGCAAAAGCCTAGCTAATAATACTTAAACTACTATTATTTTTACTAGCGTTAAATGCTATAGTAGCAAAAAAAGTATTAATAAAGTTAACTATTACTAAGTAACTTTTTTAACTAGTAGCATTATATACTATTTATTAGGCTTAGGACGTTAATAGCATCCTCTGGAATAGCATCTCCTTAGACGGTATTTTTAATAACGTTATCTTTTTAAATATTATCTCTTTAAACGTTATTTTTTTAGACGGCATTTTTACAAATAGCGTTTTATAAATTTTACCTTACTTGCTATAGCTTTAAAAACCTAGATAAAAATATAATAACTATTTAACTAATATATAATAAGCTTTATATTTAATAGCTAATAAGCTATTAGTTTTTTTATTTTATAATTATAGCAATTTATTTTATTAGTAAATTATATTATTAAACTTATGATGGTTGCATAGTGAATATAAAAGGGACTAAGGTGCCTTCTAGCACCTGCTAGAACCTTTTAGCACTTGCTAGGAGGTCCCGGTACCTTCTGCGGCCATTATAAATAAGCTTGTCGCTTCCTTCCCTCTCTTCTAGATAGCTTCTTCCTTAGACATAATAAAAACACCAGTCTCACCTGCATATTTGTTTTATCTGTTATTTCCTTTACACGTACGTACACCTACTAATAACTTATTTACTTTACTTACTATAAAATAAAATAGTATTTTATTTAATTATGTTTTTTATTTTAATTAACTTTTTAATTAAGCTAATTTTTAAGATTTTTTTATAAACTTAGTTTTTTTTTAGTTTTTAAACTTATTTTTTATTTTTTTATTTTTAATTTTTTTTAGCTTTTTAAATATTGCTTAGTTTTTGCTATTATTTTAGCTTTTATTTATTTAAACTATATTTTCTAATTTACTACTTTTTTTATTTTTAGCTTTTTTTATTTACTATAAAGCTTAAATATTATTATAAACTATTTAAAATATTATAAAATACTTAAAATATTATAAACTATTTAATAATATATAAATTTTTTAATAATTATATAATTATAATTTTATTAATTTTTTTATTATATAATTTAAATTATATAATTTGCTTTAAATTAAAATTTTATAATATTATAAAGTATTTATATTAAAAGCTATTTTAACTATATTAAATTAATTTTTTTTTTTTTTAAGCGTTATATAATCTAACTTTTTTTTTTAATTTTTTTTTTTTTATTTTAACTTTTTTTTTTCTATTTTTTTAGTAAATATTATTTTTTTAATTAAATATTATTTTTATTAGTTTTTTACTTTAACTAAATATTGTTTTTTTAATTAAATATTATTAGTTTTTTTTTATTTTTAATTTTTTATAATAATATTTTATATAGCAAGCTTATTTTTATTTTAACTTTTTAATTATTATTTATGTTATTATATAGCAATATTTTTTAAAAATAATATATTTATATTTTAAGTTTAAAAGCTAAACTAAAAAATTATTAATTAAATATTTAACTTTTAAAATATAGTATTTATTATTTTTTAATTATTATAAAACTTAATATTATTTAAGCAAATTAAATAATTAGCTTATATATTTTAGCTAAATTATTTTGCTTATTAAATATTAAACTTTTATAAAGCTAAAAATATTATTTAAAAAGTTTATAATTAAATTAAAAATAGTTATTTTTTTTATTAATTACTTTTATTAAAATTAACTATTTTTTTTAATATATTATTTTAGCTTTTATTTATTTTATTTAATAAAAGCTTTTTATTTTATATTTATTTAAATATTTTAAATATTATAAAGCTATTATATTATTTTAATTTAAATATTACTTTATTATATTTACTTTATATTTTTATAGCTATAATAGCATTTTAAAAAAAAAAATAGTTTTTATAATAAAAACAGCAATAAATTTAGCAGTATAGTAAATATTACTAATATTAATATATAACATAAAGCAATTAAAATTATTTTTGCTATTAAAGCTATTATAATAAATAATACTATTTAAATAATAATAATTAATATATTTTTTATAGCTAAATATATATTTAAAGCATTTATAAATATAATTATTAAATATTTTAACTTAAATTTGCTACTATTTTTTAAAATTAAAAAGTATATTATAATTAATAGTAATATTTATTAATAAAATATATATTTATTTATTATAATAGTTTATTAGTATATATAAAATAAAATTAAAAAAACTATTTTATAAGATAATTTTTTTTAGCTGCTATAAAAAAAAGCGTAAATTTAATATATTAGCATTTTAAATAACGTTATAAAGGCGGTAATAAATATTAGCTTAGAGTTTGCTTTTATTAAAATAAAAAAAAAATATAAAAAAAATACTACTAAAGCTTTAAAAATAGCTTTAAAAAACCTTTATAACTAAAAAAAAATTTTAGCTAAGATTTTTATTTATATTTAAATAATATAAATAATTTATAATTATTAAAATTATAAATTTATATTTAATGTTTAATTTATTATTTATATTTAAAACTAGTTATATTTAAACTTATAAAAAATTTATATTAAATTATAAATAAGTATTTTTTTAAATATATTTTTTATTTATATAAAAAATAAATAATATATTTATTAAATAAAACTACTAAACTATAAAATTAAAATAGCTTTAAAGCTATATAAATAATAGCTTAGTTTTTTATAATTTTTAGCTATAATATTATTAGTAATTTAAATAATACTTTTTTTTTTTTAAACAGTTTTAATAAATATAGCTAATATTAAGCTATATAATATATATTAATATAAAGCTTGTTATAAAAACTATAAATATAGCAGTTTTTATAATTATTATTTAAGCTATTTATTTAAAAAATATTATAAAAAATAAAGCTTTTATTTTAATTACTAATAATATAAACTTTGCTAAAATAATAATTATTTAGCTTAAAATAATAATTATTTAAATAGCAACTATAAAAAAAATTATAATAAAAGCTATAATAGCAGTTAAAATAATTATTTTTAATATATATAGCAACTTTAATAATAAAACTATTAGTAATAAGTATGCTTTTATTAAATATAAAATATATATTTTAATATTAAAAACAAAGTTTTTATTGCTATAAATAATAAAAAAGCTAAAAAATAAAAAGCATAATTAATAATATAAGGTTATATTATAGTAAAAAAAAAAAAAAAAAAAAAAAATAAGTTTTTTATTAAATATTTAAACAAAAAAAATAAGCAAGCTAGCTTTTATTATTTTAACTAACTATATATAATATTATTTATAATTAATATAAAATTAATAACTTTTAAATATTGTTATTATAATATATTTTGTTTTATTAAAATAATATTTTTTATATATAATATTTTATAAATATATATTTAAAATATAATATTAAATATAAAAAACAGCTTTTAAATATAAATAAAAAAAGCTAATAATTATATTATAAATAATATATTTAATATAATAATTACTAAGTTTAAGTTTTTATTAGTTAATTATAAGCTAATATTAAGTTTATATATTTATTTAAATATAAAAGCGTATATAAATAATAATTTAAAATTAATTATAATATATATAAATATTAAATATTTAATTATTTTAGTAAATTAAGCTTAAGTAGCTAAAATAGCTTTAATAATACTTATTAATAAAAATATAAAGTTAATAGTTTATAAAGTTAAAAAACTAATTATATTAATTAGCAAAGTAATATTATTAATTAAATTTTATAAGTATATAAATAGTATTAATAAAACTATAATATATATAGTTATTATTTAGCTAATAAATAGCTTTAAATTAAACTTTTTTTTAAAAATAAATTTTTTATATAAGTATATAGTTAATATAAACTATTTAAGTTAAATTATTATATTTAGGTTTTATAATAATATTAGTTTTAATATAATAATATTTTAAAAAAAAAACTTTATATATTAAAAAGCAGTTATAGCTATAATAATAATAGTATTATTATATATAATAATAGCTATTTTAATATATTATATAAACTTATTAATAATTAATAATTAAAGTTTTATTTATAATTATTTATTTAAACTTTAGTATAAAAAAACTATATTAGTAATTATATTTATATTAATTAGTAAAGTTATTTTATTTTTTAATAATATAAATATATTAATATAAATTTATTAAAAAATAAAGCTTAATATTATTTAAAACTTTAAAAAAAAACAAATTTTTAGTAATAAGCTAAAAAAAAGCAAACTTTATAGCTATAGTATTAGTAGTTGATACGACCCCATAGGGGGTGTATTGCGTGTCACGCGCTAGAACGCGTGTTGTTTGTGTGCCACTGACTATTAAGCTATTAGGCTATTGTGACAGCCTGACGGCTATCAGGCAGCTGGCACACCATGTCTATAATTAGATTTTTTCCAAGACTTAGAGTTTTGGCCTTTCCTTTTTTCCTACATCTTCTAGTTAATACATTACATTATATACACGCCCTAAAAAACATCTATTAGTAGTAAATATAGCAAAACTAAAAAGCAAAATATTTTAGTTATAAATATTTAAAAAATTTAAAATTATAAATAAAATATTTAAAATTATAATTTTAAAAAAAGCTATAAATAAAAATATTTAGTTAGCTATATATAAAAATAAATATAGTTTTAAAAAGCAAACGCTATTTTTTAAAACATAAAAACTAAAAAATATTTTATTTATTTAAATAAAAAATAAAGTTTATATATTTAATATAAAAATAGTTTATATAAACTATTTTAAGTAGCTATTAAAAAATTATAAAATATAATATATTAAAAAAATTATAAAAATAAATAAAAATAATATAATATATATTAAGTTAGTTAAAAAATAATAATATTAAATTATATTAATAATATGCTTATATAAACTTAAGCTTAAAAATTAAAAGCTAGTTAATAACTTATTTAATAATATATATAAAATAAAAAAGTTATATTATATAAAATATTTTATATTATTTAAATATTTAATATTTATAATATAATATATAATTAATAAAATATAAAAAAGTTAGATTATTATTAACTTTAAATTATTTAATAAGGTTATAATATTTAATATTTATTTATTATTTATTTAAAAAGCTATTATTAAAAAGCTAAAAAAATGCTTTTATTTTACTATAATAAATTATTTTAAATTTTTTTACTAGCTGCTTATTTAGCTAAAATATTAAAATTATATAGTAATTGTTTTTTTATAAAGCTTAAAAATATTTAGTATAATATTAATAAGTTTTTATAATAGCTTTGTTTTTATTTAATAGTTTATAAACTAAAAGTTATTTTTATATATAAAATATTTAAAAGTATATATAAATAATATTAATATTTATTTAAAAATAGTAAAAAAATATTATATTTATATAAAAATAGTTTTAAATATATTTAAAAATATTAATTTAAAATTAAAACTAATAAAATTATTTATTATATATTTATTTATATATTTATTAAGCTTTATAATAAACAAATTTAATATAGCTATAATAAATAATAAAGTTAAAGCTATTATAAACTTAAAATAGCTAGCAACTTTTGCTTACTTAAAAAAGTATATAAATATAGTTAAATTTTTATAAAAGTTTATATTTTAATATTAGCAAAAGTTATTACTATTATAAAAATAAAAAAATATATTATTAATATAAAAGTATTAAAATAAAGCAGTATTTATAATATTTACTATAAAAAAGTAATAAATAGTAAAAATAATATTTAATTTTATTAAAATAAAAAAAAAGCGTTTAAATTATTTTAAAAATAACTTTTATATTTAAATTACTTAATATATTAAAATTATAATTAAATAATATTTATTAAGTTAAATATTTTATAAAAATAAAGCTATAATATAATAATATTTTATATAAATAATAGTTAAAATAGCTATAATTTTGCTATTAACTTAGTTAAGCTAATTATATTTTTAAATAAAATGCTTATAAAAAAAATAAGCTATTAAGCTATAAAGCTTAAAGTATTTAGTTTAGTTTAAATATACTAAAATTTTAAAGTTTAAGTTTAGTTTTATATTATTTTTATAATAGTTTTTATAAATTATAAAGCTATTTATAATATTATAAACTAAATAAACTTATACTTAATAAACTTAATAAAATTAAATATAAAGCTAATAATAATATTTATATATTTATTATAATTTTAGCTAAATATTTATTATATTTTAAGTTATATAAACTTTATTTTAAATACTTTATTTTAGTTACTAATATTATTAAATTTAAAAAAAAAAACCCTTATTAATAATAAAAAATAAAAAAAGCTTAAAAATATTATTAATAATTTTAAATATTTAAAAATATTAAAACTAGTAATAAATAATATATAAAAAAACAAACTAATATAAAAATATAAAACTAATATTTATTTTATTAAAATTTTAAAAGCTTTAAAAAATAAGCAAAATATTATTAAAAAATTAAAAGCAAAATAATAAAAAAATTTAAACGCTTTAATATTTATACCAGCTATGCTTTTTTTTTATAAGCTATTAAAAAACAAATTATTTTATTTTAATTATAAAAAAAGTAAAAAGCAACTTTATATTTTTATTTTTTTATTAAAATAAAATATTAAAAATAATATATAATAATATATATTATTTTAGCTTAAAAAAATAATATATAAATTAAATAGCTTTATAATTTATAACTTATTAAAATAAGTTTAAAAATATATTATATATTATTTAAAATATATAATATTAATAATAAATAAATAAAAACTATTAAATAAGCTAAAGCTAATTTAAAAGTTATTAATTTTATATTATATTTTTATAATAAATTTTATTATTAAATTATTTAAAATATTTTTATTTAAAACTTTTTAATATATAATAAACTTTAATATATTTAATATTTTATTAATAATAACTTATAAATTTAGTAAAAAAACTATTTTAATACTTAAAAATATTTAATATAAAGTAAAATATTAAGCTAAAATGCTAGCTAAGCTATTATTATTATATAATTAAAAAATTTTAGTTAAAATTATTTTTAATTAAAATTTAAAGTTTATATTAAAATTTTAATAAATATTATAATAATAAATAAGTATTATATTAATAATATTTATAAGTTATTATTTATAAATTAATAAGCTAAGCAAATAATATAATTAAAATATAAAAATAATAATATAATATTATATTATATATAAAATAAATAGCTTTTAAATAAACTTTATATTATTTTTATAGTATAATTTTAACAATATAAAATTATTAATAATTATATAATTGCTAAATAAGCTAATGCTAAAGTTTAAACTTTAAAATATAGTATTTATTTTAAAAGTACTTAAAAAAATATTAAACTTTAACTTATATTAGCAGATATATTAGCGTAATATTAAGTTAGCAATTAATTTTGCTGCTGCAAATATAAAAATCTAATATAATATATAGCGAAACCTAATCTAATTTTAGGCCGGGGATAAAGTGTACCTAAGGTTCTACCGTAGGTATTATCTGCCGGGGTTGTTCCGATGAGGCAAAGACAACGGGGACGTTGTCTCTTTTTTCCGAGGGGGGCAGATGTTAGGCTTGGGACGCTAATAGCATCCTCTGGGACAGCGTCTCCCCGGAAATGGTCAGCGCAGAGGACAGGACCCTTTACTGTTATATAGAAGGTTAGCAAGCTAGCCTACAAGCTTGATTTCCTTTAGTACTAGCAGGTATATTACATAGTATTAGTTGCATATTTTTCCCTAGTACTACAGGGGTTAGACCCTTTTTAGCGCTAAAGGCCGCATTTTAAACATATTATAGTCTAAAAAAATATAGACAATTTAATATTATATAAAATTAAAATATTATTTAAACATAAAATAATATACTAAAAAAAAATACTAAGTTTAAAATACCTTATAAAGTAAAAAAGTTATAAAAATAAGTATAATAAGTAGTATTTAAAAAGCTTATTAATAAAAAATATAGTAAAATTAATAAGCAAATATAATAAAAAATACCTATTTATGCTTAAAAAGCGCTAAGTAAAAGCAAACTATAGCGTTAATAATATAAATAATAAAAATAGTAAAAATAATATATTAAAAAATAACTAAAAAACTATAAATATTATTTTAAAAATTAATATTAAAATAAAATTGCTTAATAATATAGCTAAACTATTATTATAGCTTAAAAATAATATATTATTTTTTTATTAGCATATTTATTTATATTTATTAGCATTTTATTATATTTATTATATTTACTTTTTTATTTTATAACTAATATTTTTATATTTAAACATATTTAATTTATTTATTTTATTTATTAGTTATTTTATTAATTTTATTATATTTAGCTATATAGTTAATATTATTAATAGTTTATTATTATTTTTTATATTATAAATATATTTATTTTATTTATTTTATTTATTAGTTATTTAGTTATTATATTATATTTAATATTATTATTAATTTATTATTTTTTTTTATATTATATATATAATTTAATAATAGCGTTAATTTAAAAAAATTAATATATAGTTATTTATATAAACTTTTTTTTTATTTAATAACTAAATAAATAAATTTTATTTAGTTAAAATTTTTAAGCTAATATTTAATTATAATAATAATATTAAAATAATTAAATAAAAATATAAAGTTATTATTACTTAATATATTAAAAATAATATAGTTACTAGCTATAAAAAAGCAATTTAAGCATAAAAAACATAAAAAGGTTTTTATAATAAAAAAAAAATAAAATTTATAAAAAAAATAAACTTATTAAAATTTAAAATATAAGCTTTATTATTAAAGTAAAAACGCTATTATATTATTTTTATATTATTTTAAATAATTACTTAGCTAAATAAAAACTTAATATATAAAAAATAATTAAAACTTTAGCTATTATTTATTTAAACTAGCAACTATTTAAAATAAATTTTTATAATTTTATATTATAATGCTTAAAATATATTACTAACTTATAAAAATTAATAAACTTTATTTTATTAAAAAGCATATTATTTTATTTATTAAAAAATAACTTAAAAGTTTATATATTTATAGCAATATTAAATATAATTATAATATTTTACTAAATAATATTAAATTTTAATTAATAAAAACTAGTTTAACGTTTTTTATTATTATTAATACTAATATAAAAATATTATTATTTTAGCTAGCATACTATAAGCATTATTATTTATAAATATTAAAAATTAGCTATAATTTAATTTTAATATTATTTTCTAAGTTATTAGGTTTTAATAAAAATAAGGTTATTAAAAATAATAATATTTATAAAGTTAAGCTAAAAGCAAAATTTAAAAATATTATTATTTTAGCTAAAAAAGTATTATAAAATATAATAAATATTATATATTATAATTTAAAAATAATAATAATATAATATATATATATTTAATATAAATAATATTTTAGCTTATATTATTTTAGTAAAATTAACTTAAAAAGTTATAAAATATTTATAAAATAAAATTAAATAAACTAAAATTAATATAATAAAGTTAATATTTATAATATTTACTTAAATATTAAATAAAATTTTTAGCGCTTTAAATATTAAAGCTTAGGTATATATAATTATAAAATAGATTTTTATAAATATTTATAATAAAAATATTATTATAAAAATTTTAAATATATTATTTATAAAATATTTAGCTTAAAAAAAAGCTAAATAGCTTAAAAAAATATTAAATAATTTAATTATATAAAATATAAAAAAAGCAATAGCTAAATATATTAAATTAGTATTAAATAAATATATACTAAGTATTATAAAGTAAAAATATTATTAATTTAATAATATTAAATAATAATATAGTTATATATTATTAAATAAAATAAATTAGCTTAAATTTAATAGTTTTAATATTAAAAAACGCTTTTTATATTTTTTAAATATTATAATAAAACTATTATTATTTAATATATTATTTTTTAATACTTTATTTTTTAAAATATTATTATATAAGTAAAAATTATTAAATAATTTAATAATTAGCTTATTAAATAATAATAATAGTTTAAGCTTTAGCTTATAAAACTTATTAATTTTAAAAAAGTATAAATATATATAACTAAAAAAAAAAATCTAAAATAATATTTATATTTTTATATTTATTAAAAATATTATAATATATACGCTTAAAAAAATATAAAAATTAAAAATTATATTATTTTTTTATTTTATAAATAATTTTATTTAATATAAATAATATTTTAATTATTACTTATATATTTTAAAATATTATTTATTTTTTTTTTGCTTTTTTTATATTGCCTAGTTTTTTATTTTTATTTTTTTTTTTTTTTTATAATTAATATTTACAGCTTAGTTTTTTTTTTTTTAAGCATTTTTTAAACATTATTTTTTAAGTTCTTAAAATATTACTAATAAAAATATAATTTAATAGTTATTTTTTATATTTTTATTTATTTTTTTATTTTATATAGTTAATATTTTATATTTATTTATTTTTTTATTTTATATAGTTAATATTTTTAATTAATTTTTATTTTAAATATTATTATTTAAAATATTTTTTAAAAATATAAATGTTATTTTTTTTATATTTATATTTAATATTTTAATAAAGCAAAAATAATAAAAACATTATTTCTTTTTTTTAAAAAAGGCAAATATTAGGCTTAAAATGCTAATAGCATTTTTTAAAACAGCGTTTTTTTAAATAGTATTTTTAATAACATTATTTTTTTAAATATTATTTTTTTAAACGTTATTTTTTTAAATAGCATTTTTATAAATAGCATTTTATAAATTTTATTTTATTTATTATAGCTTTAAAAACTTAAATAAAAATATAATAACTATTTAATTAATATATAATAAGCTTTATATTATTATTTTAATAAATTTTTATAAAAGTTATTAATTAAGCTTTATTTGCTTATTAAAAAACTTATAATATTATTTTTTATTAAAAAAATAATTTATAATTAGTAAGAAATTAATATAAATATTTTTAATTAAAACTTTAATAATAATATTAATAAAGCTAATATTATAAATATTTTTTTTTAAGAAAAAGTAATTTAAATTTAAATACTGCTATAATAATAGTTAAAAAAATAGCTTTAATATAATAAAGCTTACTTTTAAGCTAAAAATAAAATAAAAGCAAAATTATAATAAACTAATAGCTATATTTTAATAATAAATATTATAAAATATAATAAAATAACTAAATAACTTTTTATTTAAAACGTTTAAAAAATATATATATTATTTTTAAATATTTATTATATTTAATAAAAATTAAAACTTAATTAATAATTAATAAATAAAGCATTTTTATTAAATTATTATATTTAAAAAAAGCTATATTTATAAAATAAGATTTTATAATATTTAGCGCTAAAAAAACTAAAGCTAATATTTGTCATGGCACTAGATTCAGTGGAAGAAGATGATTGATTGATCTATCTATCTATCGGATCTTTGCTGTCTATTCTATTTTATAACATGATACCCTGTTTGGCAGGTGTAAAGGATACGATAGGTATTCTATGACATGGAGACGTATGACGTATGTTACTATGTTACGGAGACGTAACAATATTAATATTTTAACTATAAAGCTAAATATTATAATAGTAAACTTAATAAGCTGTTTTATTTATAATATGCTTAAAAACTTTTATTAATAAAAAATTTTATAGTAATATTATTAATATTTATTACTAATTAAATTATATTTTAAATTATTATATTTTATTAATATTACTTTATATAGTTAATAGCTTTGCTTAGCTATTAGTTAGTAAAACCTAAAGTTTTTTTACTATTATAAGAAATTTTTAGCAAAAATAAAAATATAAGCAAAAATAAAAATATAAGCAAAAATAAAAATATAAGCAAAAATAAAAAAAGCTTTACTATTAATCTTAATAAAAAAACCTTTTTTTAGTTTTTATAGCTTTATGTCTACTTATTTTTAAACGTTTTTATTATTAAAAGCATAAAATTTAAGTATAAGTAATATAATATTTATTTAATATAAATATTAAAACTTTTAAAATATAATAACTAAATAATAAATATTTATAATTAACTTATATATAAACTAATATAACTTAAAACTATTTATAAAAAGTATTAAAAAAACTATATATATTAATATTTATTTAATTAAAAAATTAAATTAAGGCTTTATAATTAAACTTATAATATTTAAGCTTTTTTTTAATAAAAGCTGTTTTAATAACTAAAAAAAACTATATAAAATTAGCATTTAGCTTATATTAAATTTAATACTAAATTAACAAGTTTAAAATATAATTTTAAATAAAGTTAACTAAGCTTTTAAAAAAATAATTAATATATATAAACTAAAATAATTTAAATATATAATTTTTTAAAATAAAAATATATTAGTTTTTAATTAATAGCTATTTATTTTTAGGAATTTTTTTTAGTAAAAACTTTTTAAGTTAGTTTTTAAAGCTAATAAAGCTAGCTAAAATATTAATAAAATAAGCTATAAGCTTAATATAAAAAACAATTTTATTATTTTTTTATATTTTATAATTAGTATAGTTGTTTAATAAACGCTAATTTTTTTAAACTTTTTAAATTTAACTATAGTAATTAAAAAGGTTAAAATAATAATAAAAACAGTTGTTTTTATAATAACTATATTAAATAAAGTTAAAAAGGAAAATAGGTAATTTATTAAAAAATTAGGCAAATTATTTTAAAGTTATATAAATAAAAAAAGCTTATATAATAAATTGCTAAAAGTGCTTAAGCTTATTAATAAGCTTAGCTATATTAAAAAACATATTTTTTTAAAGCTTAAATAATAATAGCTTGTTAATATAATTAATAATATTAAAAAAGTAAAAGTTTTAAATAAAAGCTATGCTAGTTTACTGCTTAATTAAAAATATTTTTTTTTAGTTAAAAAATAATAAAAGCTTATTATATAGCAAAAAAAAAAACTGTTAACAAATAGCTTTTTTTAATATACTAATAACAATAAGCAATAAAAAAACATTATTAATAGTTTTAAAAAAGAAAAAACTTTTAATATAGCTAATAAAAGTTTGTTTTAAAAATTAGTATATGCTATTACTAATACTGTTAAGCTAGGCTTATAATCTAAATATTATATATAAGTTAAAAAAAAAGTTAAATATATAGTAATTAAAAATAAGTTTAAACTAGTTTTAAAAAGTTTAATTATATTAACTATATTTAATTAAACTAAAAAAACTAGCAAATATTTATTTGTTAATAAAATTTATATTAAAACTAAAAAAATCTTTAAATAAAGCGTTATAAAATATAATGTTAATATTATTATTAAATATTTTATTTTTAAACAAATTTTTATTAATATTTTAATAGTTTATAAATTATTATAACTTATTAATAAATAATAGTTTTTTATTTTATATAGTTAGGTTTTTTATATTAATAACAAAATTATAAAAGTTAGTTATAATATTTATTTTAGCTATATATAACTAAAAACTAGTTTTATTAAGCTTAATTAAATTAAAGTTTTTTGCTATATTAAAAAATATAGCTTATAATTAAATATAAAGTACTTATAAAGTTAAAAGCAAAAAAAATACCTGTTTTATTTTTATTATTTATATTATTGCTAATATTTTTATTAATATTATTAACAGGTATAGCTTTAACGCTATAACTTTTAATAAATTGCTTTTTTATAATTTAAATAGCTTTTTGCTTAAGCTAAGCTATAAAAGCTAAATAATTAAACTAATAAACTAGTTAATATAACATATTAAAAAAGGCATAAAATAAGTTTATTTAAAATATAATAAACATTAAGCAAAAACAAATTAAAAATAAAAATAGCGTTTATAAAAATAAAAACTAAAAAAACTAAAGATAAAATAAAAATAGGCAAACAAATATTAGTAATAATAGCAATATAAGTGTTTTAAGACTTATAAAAGGGCTTAAAAAATTTTTTTTAAAAAAACTTAATTTAATAGCACTAAAAATTTTTTTGGTATATATAAGATTATAAAGCTTAAAACTAGCAAAAGCTTTTAAATGTTATTGTAAGTGACAATGGTGTGGCTGTGCTAGCAGCATAGCCTTATAACTATACTATTAGCTATAGCATATATACATAGGTGTGTGTGCCTTATATATACTTGTTTTTTCTTTTTTTTTTTTTTTTTTTATAGGTAGATTTTATACGAATAGAGTATTTTATTGCGAAGCCATGCTTTCTATGATTACTTAACCGTGATATTGCAGTTTTTTTTTAAAAATGTGTAGCATTAGCTTACGTACTAATATTATTAACTTGCTAATATTTATTATAAATTTAATAAAAGCTAATAGCGTTATTAGCTTTTAAATATTATTTATTATAAATATATTAAAACTTAATTTTATAAAACTTAGTTTTATAAAATTTAATTATTTAGTAAAATATAAGATTTTAAATTGTTAACTTATAAGTTATTTATTTAAAAAATTAAGTATTTAAAAAAAAATACTTAAAAAAAATACAGAAAATATTTAAATACTTAAAATATAGTTAATAAAACATAGTAATTTTACTATATTATTTAAATATTTTATTTAAGTATTTTATATTAAAAATATAGTTATATATATTTATAAATTATAAATATTACTAAATTAAAAATATAATAAATACTAAAAAGATTAAATAATTATATTAGCAAAAAAAAAAAAAAAAAAAAAAAAAAAAAAAAAAAAAAAAAAAAAAAAAAAAAAA